>CM062819.1:44513592-44956814 GCA_031772625.1 Pinus tabuliformis
TATGCTTGATGGTCTCCATTTCTTGCTTGCCCAAAATTGTTGAGTCTCCTTCTTGACCCAAGTATGGTGGACTACCCAAGATCAACTGATTATGATGTGCTTGAATTTTACCATACCCTTGACTCCAATTTTATCCTTGTAGCCATGGAGGGACTAAGCAGCCCAAGTTCCCACTTGTGTTACTAACCCCAGCACTGTGTGCAGGTGTCATATAAACACAGTTAGGATTTAAACCTACACTGGTAGAGGTATATGAGGTGGGCACAACCCCTAGATGATAACGGGGACTTGGATGTTAATCAGCTCTTGGTATGATAGTGTGTGCTCTACAATGTGGCCCACCATGTTGGAAATCATCCTATTTGTCTCAAACTGGCTTGGACCATAGACTTCCTTGTTTGTCACCCCTCCTCTTTCCAACACTTCTTGAACCTTTCTTGCCTACCTCTCTTGCCTTGCCAACTTTTTTTTATGTTCCTTATCTTCCATTACTTTTCGTCTTTCCAACCTTTCCTTTGATCAAGCTTCTGCTGCTAAAATCCTTGCAGCTCTCTTGTCCTTGGCCAAGTCCTTCTTTCTCTTTCTAGTTTCTTGAATTTCATTTTTCTTACGTTTAGACTCAAACAATAATTTCATAGAATCTTCAGTTGTGAGAAATTGTGAACTCCTCCCCAAACAAAGACATTCTGCAGTTGAGTTCCTTGATGAGGCCTTCACTCTCTCTACTGGTAGTTTTAGGAATGTGCCAAGTATTCTCTGATTTATTGTCCCATGCTCCCCAGGATCTGACACTTTTCTTGGCCCCCATTGTTGGCTTCTTCAGGTACTTCATGTTGAATAGGCTCCTCTTCCAGTGAACCATTATCCACAAAATAATGAACAAGTTCGGTGTTCAAATCTAATGGTTGTGAAGGCATATCCATGCTTTCCTCATTGGTGGTAGACACATTAAGTGTGTTGATATTTATCATGGCCTCTGCCAACCATGACGGTGGGCTTACCTGGTTTAACATGCCCAATTTCTCATTATTTAATCTTGTTGCATTATTATTTGAAATCAAGTTTGCATTTTCATTCGCTTCATCAACTACTTCATATGGAATATCACATGCATAATTGGCAGGGGGTTCAGTGGGTGTGACAACCTCCATGATATTGACAGTTGGTTCATGATTGAACTATGCATCACTCACATGTTCATCATCATCACCACATAAGTTCCCTTCATAAAGGGACATTATACCTTCAACAACATCAACATCTTCTTGGGCATCAACATGGTCTTGTAAGTTCTTTACTTCTTGACCTTCCACATAAAATGCTTGGCTACAACCAATATCATGCATACGAGCATCAACATTAAGTGGCCATATACCAGTCCTCCTAAATCTAGCCTTGATATCAGAAGGTGTGAGAACCATTTTAAATGCTTTACTTGCAAGCTTAGCCAGCTAAAACCTTTACTTCCACCCTTGTATTCTATGCCATCCACGAAGCTTGCTCAACCCTGAAATAATTCTTGAATGACCCAAACACGTTGACATGAAGGGGTTGCAATCTATGAGTGGCATGATCCGGAAATGTTAATGGGTCAATGCCAAAATTGTTGGCCTCCTCCATTGTTTTCACAGCCATGTGGCTTCCATGGCCATCTAAATTAGTAGGTGTCTGTTTTTAGGTGAGAAATCACCTAGTACAGATGCAACAAAGTGACAAAGCCAAATCAGGAATAGTTACTTTGTCATCCATGCATGGGGATGTGCTACCATGCATGCACCTGGTTCATAGCTCTATATATAGTTTTTTAGTTATGTTTTACATTTGAATATATAAAATCCTAGGATTGAAGAACCAATTGCATTGACACAAGAAATAATAGTGATCCACTCCCTTCTCTTAGGAAAAATACTAGGCACATTTATGCTCCCTCTCTTGGCAATTGCCCACATACCACAATTCCTTCCTTCCTGTAAGCCTATTTCATCACAGTTACATATATGGTCTATGGCATATGAGTGTTGCACATATGCAATAAAAAGAGTGCTATATCACTTGGACACAATTGCAGGGCATAGATTTAAAGCCTTGTCTCTATCAAGGCCCTCAACTATACGTAGCACAAGGTCTGGATGCCTTTTTTTAAATCCACTCCACCATGATTACTAAGAAACCCATATGTAAAGGGGTTTGGCCTCCTCTTACAGATTTGAGCTACTATGGATTTAAGTTGTATAAGTTCTATCCCATGTCCCAATTGGGCCATCTCCTTACACCACTCAACCACCTTGGCCTCCTCCTCTTCAGACATAACTATAACAGGCCCTCTACACTTTGTATTAGTCAACCCATTTATCCAATAATTTAAGTTAGAGGCAACAATACCATGTTTTTTTGCATAGGCATGGATTGAATGTCCCTTAAACTCGATGCCATCAATTGTAGCTAGCATGTCTTTCTTTTTCCAGCCTCTGATGGCACTAATTTTCTTTGTTGAAATTGCACCTTGCACTGTGGTTGAACATGACTCTATGGTTGATGGTGGGATAACATGATCTGCCACCACAGTGTCCTTTTCAACGACATTACTGGGTGCATTGGGAGCATTCACATCACCCCCCCTATCCTCATCTAATGAAATGGATCGTAGTTGGGCCCCCCTCGCCCCTCTCCTCATCTTGTTCCTTGTAAGATATGAAATAGAAACTCTTGCTATGGCTGCAAAAACCTGCAGAGTTACAACAAAATTCTAATTTAAAAAAATTGTATTAGAAAACAAGGAAATTCATTGTCCTTTGTAATCAATGAGCAACAACAATCAGTGATTTATCTAT
Source organism: Pinus tabuliformis (assembly GCA_031772625.1). NCBI lineage: Eukaryota > Viridiplantae > Streptophyta > Pinopsida > Pinales > Pinaceae > Pinus > Pinus tabuliformis. The sequence continues at coordinate 44,516,424 of CM062819.1, forward strand.
ATATTGCAACTAAATACATCTCGGATTTGAAAATCATTATTGGAAGGGTTTTAACTTCTTTATTGATTCTTAGATGATTTTTATGAGTTATCAGGAAGAGCTATTCCTTTTTAATTTTGTAATAGGTTTGACATAACACAATTTCTTCAACCCAACTATTTTTCTATGTCCTTAGGTGATTGTTCTTGGCATTCATTTGTTCTTGGAATTCATTTTATTCCTAGTTGGTAAAAATATGGGTTATCAGGAAGAGCTATTCATTTTTCTTTTTCTAACAGCTTTGACATAACATGGTTTCTTTAACCCAAATAGTTTTATGTGTCCTCAAATCAGTGTTCTAGTCATTCATTTTGTTCTTGGCATTAATTTTATTCCTAGTTGGTAAAAATATGAGTTATCAGGTGTTGGATTGAGGGGGCCTGAACTAGGTTCAGTGTTAATTATCCAAACAAATACCTACACTACTAGCCCTTTCAGCATTAGCCCGCAGAGCGCGGACCGAAGTCTCACCTGAAGTAGTATGGGGGGATGTTGGAACCAAGTTTCCACACCCTAAGATGGTTTTGATGTTGTTTGATTCCTTATATCCCTACCTTTGCGCATATTTCTTCTTTCTAGGGCCTGCAAGATGAGCCCTCTATTTCGTTCTTCTGTACCACCGCGAAAGGGTATAGTCGACCTTCATGCAACCCTAACCTGCTGCTCAGGTACTTTCGCACTACTACGGCAACGTGCCGTGTAGATTCCCTTATTAGTCTAAGTGATTTGCTTATCTCATCAAATACTTAAAGTTAACACCGCATAAGCAAATATTCGTAATTGTGTTCAATTATTCAATGTAATTTCATTCATTCACACATCATAGAAGCATAATAAAGGAAATTCATACATAAAATTTCCAAATGCATCAACAAAACAAAGACACAAAAATTGCAAAATATCTCCTTTTATTAATATCTTCCAAGTGTTACAACTTCTGTCCACCCTGCGCACACAGCTGCAGGGGTCTACGCACTCATCTGCGAACTTCTTCCCTAGGCCTCTACACACTCAGGTACACAGCCTCTACCTATGCTACGACCTAAGACTTAGACTTCTTCTTTAGAGCTATCACTCTATTACATTATCTGCCATCTTCTATCTCCTTAAACTACTTAGAGTTTAGCTCTTCCTATACAATCCCATGGTCTGTGAACCATGGGTAGGTCTCTTACAATCGACTTTACTTTACAAAAATAAGGGTGGAATACCCTTTTTGACCCATAATACCTTCGCGCTCCGTGACCATAAAATGTAGAGTCTTTACAATTATATTACAAAAATTGACTTAAACATGGTCTTTTAACCCCAAAACTACCCTTGGGGGATCCCACTCCCAATAGGCCGCCAACATAAACATCATGACTCATCCTCAAGTCACTCAGTAGGTGAGGAGATCTTTGTGCGAAGCCTATCCAGCTCGACCCGAATGACCGCAACTTCGGTCATGCACTGAGCTGCTGCCTGCTTCGCATCTTCAACTATCTTCTCGGTTACTACTCTAACACTGTTAGCCTAAATATTTTGTTCTGTCACTTGCAGAGTCGTAATCTAGCCTTCAATGTTTCCTGTTGTTAGAGCTTGAGATTTCACCCTAGGCCGAGGAAGGTAAACCTTCAAGGCAACATCAAACCATTTCACCTCGTAGCTAGCCCTACGGGGTATGAGAAGGCTCTCTCCAGTCAAACTCGGTAGATCGTTCAATAGGATGAGCTGACCCAATTAGGAACACTGATATTAGGCTAGTAAACTGATAAGGAGGGTTGATTTAAAGTTTTTGGGGTTTTTGGTGGCAATTGGAGGGAGTGCAATTCAGGGTGTGGGGATTGAGCTTAGTTTTTGCAGGTGGGTCTTTGGGGCAAGGAAGGAGTTTGTGCTGATGCCTTAAGCTGAGATGGATGATCAAGGAAGAAAGAGAGGGAGCTAAAGAGGGCAAACAATGACTTTGAATCCTCTTTAGACAGTGGAAAACATAAATATTAAACAAAATTGAAAGCTGGGCATGGCATGCATGAATTCAAACTTTATCACTTCTTTTGTTTAATTAGCAGCGATAGAATAAGAGATGGAACACATAAACACACTTACAATGACAAGTAGGAAACACACCATCAACACAATAATCCACAAGAATCCACAATGATGTCTGCAAAACCCTGGCCTTCCTTTTCCTCAAATTGCAGAGATACAAGTAAAATATACAATAGAGCTTCTCCCTCAAGAGTCCAACCATCAAAATGAGGATGAGAAGGCATCATATAGCTGATCTAACTCCTTTCCCCACCTCTAGGGGTCGAGCTCAGCTTCCTAGGAGCAGTTTGAACTAATTCTAAACTAAGAACTAGATAATAGGCAGTCAAAACAACTTGCCTCTAAAACTTAGGTAACCCATCCATGCATTTAATATTCACTATTTACATCAAGGAAAATTCTAGAAGGGTTAAAGGAGAGTAAATGCATCCATGTGCCATGAAAATTACACCAAATTTTCTTATTTACATGCCCAAAAGTCATCCAAGAGTAAAAACAGTGTTTTGCTGGCCGAAATGGTCAAATCTGGCAATTTTCCCTGAGTGGTCGCGCCCCTGATCCTGAGTGGTCGCGCCCCTTTGTAGCTCTGTTTGAAGGCCTTCCCTGTGTCCAAATCAGGTGCAAGATAGCTCGTTGGAAAGGTCTGGGAGTCTACTTTCCAACCCAAGTGGAATTTCTGAATTTGGAGTTGATTTGACCCCTCAAAAATCATTTCTCCCAAGGCAGCTTTCTGCAACTCAAAAAAGGGGCAGAAAGTCAAAATTTGCATGTATTTTGAGCTTTTGGAGGCCCAAATCTCCATAAAATTTGAAACCCATCCATATACAAGTGTATTTTGTCATGAAAAATCCAAATATGTAGAGTTTTCCTCAATCTGAGCTGTCCCCATGAGTGGTCGCGCGGGGGGTCAGACCACTCAAATGACCAAAACCTGTAAAATGCTTAAAAATGCCAAAAATGCCTCAAAATCCTCAAAATTTCTTGTGTTTGCTGCTGGGAGGATACTAATGAGTATCATGGTGAGTGAGTGATGCCTCAGCCAAGATACAGAGTGGGTTGGCCTTCTTCTTCCTCGAAAGAGCCTCGTTCAACTGCCGTTGAAGGATCTTCATCCTTGCTTTGCAAACATGCATTCTTGCCCAATAATGATCCTTCATGTGTCTGAGCAACCTTTTGTCTCGGTTGGCTTTCTCCAACAGCTGCTGCAAGTGTACATTTGAACTGATGAGCCTTGATTCCCGGTCCCTAGGCCACAAGTCACCCGGCCTCCTACGGTTCAAGTCTCGGTTGCTACGAATTCTCCATAGTTCATCAAGCTCTTTGTCATCCTCTGTACCTCAACCTCTGTAGAAGATGAATGGTCATCACTTTGCTCACAAGTTTCGGTGTCTGACATGGTTTAGGAGCAAAGTGGACAAAGTGACCTGCTGTCTTTGCCTGCAAAAATACTGAGTTGTATGTTGTTTTCAAGGGGAACAAAATCATGAAGGAAATGTTAGGGGAGGGGATTTTTCATTAGGAAAGGGAAACATATAAAAACAGGGATTTTTAAGGGATAATTCACAAAATGTAACACATATCATCTCATCTTCCATCATTAGGAAATCATTTGCAAAGAAATACTTTATTAGGGAAAATATGTATGATAGTCATCAAGGGAAAGGACATGCATTTGCAACGGGAGTATAGGACAGCATAGATAGCTTGCTCTTTTGAGTTTTTGTTTTTCAATGTACATAATAAGGTAAACACTGTTTTTTCAAAGGATTTTATGTACATTTAGTCATAGGGGAACAAGGCTTCTTTTACATCTTGTCGTAAGGGAAAAGGGATCTTAATTGAACAGGGATTTTAGGGAAGGGATAGAGTTTAGGAATTTGGGATAGGAGATTTAGTATTTATTGCAAATGAGATAAGATAGAAACATATCATAACAATTGTGAATTTAATGGGAAACAATGGAGGGAATAGATGGGAATCAACACCTTGAAAAAACATCAAACCCTAGCATTATGCCTACATGAACAAGAAGCTACCAATGTCTTCTTTCCTTGCATTCTTGGAGGTATAATCACAAGCATGAGGATCCACAACCACCATCAACCAACAAAACAATTTGTAGAGAGCCTAACTCAACCCAATTTGCAAGTTTGAAGGAGATTTTGAGTGAGTTGGAGGTGATTTTGGCACTTACAGCCTGAGTGGTCGCGCACCTCCTGAGTGGTCGCGCACGTTGTAATTTAACACTGCAGGAGAGCCTCTGAGTGGTCGCGCACCTCCTGAGTGGTCGTGCACATTCACAGCCTTGTTTGAGGGCCTTCCTGGTGTCGGAATCAGGCGCAGGATAGCTTGTTGGAAAGGTATTTGAGTCTACTTTCCAACCCAAGTGGAATTTTTCAATTTGGTGTTGATTGGACCTGTCAAAAATCAAATCTCCCAAGGCTGGTCAAAAAGTGCCCAATGAGGCTGCCTCAAGGAAGAGTGTTGTTGCAGTCAACTTTTGAATACCTTCCTCAACCCCAAATTGAGCTCATGATAGCTCATTGGAAATATATTTGTGTCTAGTTATCATTTTACCCATCAAGCAAGTCATTTGGTCAACCAAGCTAGGAGAAAACTTGATTTTCCCAAGGTCACTTCAGAGGTGCCTTTGATTCTCCTGAGGCAACGGTATTCTTGACATTTCTCTCAAACCATGACACCTGTGCAAAAAGTGAAGGAGGTTTCTCTTCCTTGGCATGTTTTGGACAAAAAATTCTATCAGTTTTTCAAAATTCATCTTTGATTGCTCAGAACCATCATTTTAGTGAAACTTGCCCCGATGTGTGAAACAAGGAATTTTGTCGAAATGGAGCGAAATGAAGGGGATAAGGGGCTTCTAAATTCTTGAGAAAATTTTTGGGAGTAGGGAGGGACGTTAGGAAGTAGGGGAAAGTGGAATCTCAGAGATTGAGTGAGAGGAAGGGGTTCAAAAGAGTGAAACACAGGCCCAACCTAGAAAATTGCCAGGTTGTAGCTAGAAACTAGGGTTTGTGCAAAAATGAGGAATTTGGGGGATCTGAGTGTTGGGAAGTGTTTGATAAGGTACATTAAGGATAGGGGAAGGTGTATGAACATCAGGAAACAAGTTTTGCCGATGATTTGTCCGCCCAAGAGAAACTGCCTTCAAAACCCTAAGAGAGGGAAATGACCTTGCCTGGGCGCAACTGAAGCATGAACAAGGTATCAAATGACCCATTAGACACTGACATGATAATGAAAACCCTATGAATGATGATAAACTCAGCTGGATAGTGACATAGACTGACATTTGGGCAAACCCTAGACCTAATGACTAGTGACCAAATTTTGCTTGAAGACTCACTGAAATGACAAAATTTGACCTTGACACTTCAAAATCACTATGTAAGAGCACATTTGATCACTGGAGGAAGGCTGTAAAGACTGACACTAACATTGGCTCCAATGGGGATGGTAGCTCCTTGGAGGTGCCAAGAACCTTAGACCTCTGGGAGAGCAGACCAGTGCTTTATAATCATTGGGCAATGGAGTCAAAAACTCAAGCTGAAGTGCATGACTGAAAACTGACACAAACTAACTTAACCACAAGACTAAAAATTGACTCATAAAGGACTCATGACTCAACTAAAAACTGACTCGATACTTGAACACAACCGACAAACTGAAAATGATGCTCAAAGTGGAGCTTATTCATCACAACCTACTCTAACAGTTTCATTCATCACCTGATCAAGTGAAATGAAACAACCAATGCAACCAAGTAAGTATTCCGTCTGCTGTTTGAATTCTCCACAAGTGCTCACTTATGAACAACAAGAGAGAACTACTGAAAGGCAACTCTGATGGCAACTTAGAAATAGATCCGTTGAATGATATGAACTCTCTATCCGCCTCCAAAAACACTGCATAAGGATCTTGAAATTCAAGCACATTGGAACTTAGCTCATACAATGGAGTACTTCTCTTTTCCTCATACCATGCATGCAAACTTTGATCTGAGCCTTGTGACGAGACCCCTGCTGAAAATGACGAAGAAACTGGCTGCCAGATCAAATTCATATCAGCACATTTTTCAAGCTCACATGTAGTCAATGGAGAAAGATTTTGACTGCAAAACTCATCCAACACATCAGCTATGGGATCATGAAAAACTTGAAAAGACTGCTGCAATGTATCCATTGAAGATGTATGACATCCTTCTAGTTGTTCATCTTTTTCTTGAGAGATTTTACGAAGATTCTGCCTTATAAACTGAAATGCTTCGAAACAAAAGGGTATAGAATCTTCCTGCATCATCAAATCATGTATTTCGGCTGCTATACCTTCATCTGTAATCTGCCCTTCAATTTCATTTGGTGGCTGCAAATCTGATGCTACAGGCTGCTCAAGCATTTTGTTATCTGTCTCATCCTCAACATTAAATGATTTACTATGCAATCTACCCTTCAAAAACTGAATTGATTCAAAACAAAATGGTACAGAGTCACCCTGAATCATTAAATCAGCTGCAATTTGACAATCAATGGCTTTCGGGGGTTGCAAATCTGAATATGAGAAGTCTTGAACAAAATTTTCATTGCCCTCAAGATGATCTAAATCAAGACTTGTTGACATTTGATTTCTGATTGCATGGTAGTTATCTTTGATGAACTGACATGAATCAAAACAAAAAGGCAAAGATCCTTCACTTACTTCAAAATTTGCTGCACTTTCCTCGTCACTGTCATAGCTGATATATGATGGTTGATCATTGTATTCGAGCTGCTGAAAATGAACTTCTTCCTCCCACAAACGAGCTGCTGATTTGTCTGCAAGATTAGCTTCTGTTTGGAGAACATAATCATCATCATACTCATCAAACTGAGGCAAATCATCAGTATAAAACACGTCATCAAGCATGCAGGTCATATCAACAGTTCTTTCTTCTCCTAGATGATCTACAAAACAATCACTATGAGTGCTATGACAACTAGGATGGGAAACAAAATGTTTTGGATCAGCAACTTGTTCTTCTTCAATCAGCGAGCCATGAGCTTGAACATCATAAGCATTTCTTGCGGTGATCTTGTCCATCATCTCTTCTACTGCACTTACCAAAACGTCAAGCTTTACCTCTAGAGATTCGGCCGGATCTATGTTTTTCATCTCTTCTTCCTTCATCCTTGCCCTTCGGATCAACAGATGAGCCTCTACACTTACTGCACTGTTTTGCATCTCGTGAAGTGTTGCAATATTCCTTTCTCTCAGCTGAAACTCCATCTCCGGATCAAAGGCACCCGAATAGTGTAAGAGAGCAGATCTAGGAGAAGGTCTTATATCAGCCGGCATCGAATAATAAACTTGATTAAATCTGGCCGAAAACTGTTGTACTGTCTCACCTGGCAGTCTTTTCAACTGGTTATACTCTTCTACAATCAAGAAAAGGTTTTGACCAATCATCCACCTGTCGAGAAAAACTTTGACAAACTGCTGGAAATCTGAAATGCTTGCATCAGGCAGGGCTTTGAACCAACTCTTTACTTCAGCTTGCAAAGAAAGAGCAAAAAGCCTAATACTGACATCTTCTTCATCAACTTCAAAAAGATCTAGAAAATTCTCAAAATTCTGGACATGTTGCTCAGCGTTGACATTCTTACATTCACCATCAAACATCGGCAAGTATAGATCATAGTTTTTGGGGAAAGCATGAAGAACAGAAGGTAAAACAAGAGGCTTATACCGATCTGGAATTTTACAAGGTGTATGGGTATGTACAGCAGGTATATAATCGGACTTGGTCGCTTGGGGTTCATCACAAAATTCGGAAAAAGGATCTTGATCAAGCTCAAAAGCATGCAAATATTTGGTATTCACAATCTTCGAAGGAAAAGAATTAACTGTAGGCCGAGGATCTCTTCTCAAATACAATATGCTTTGCAAAACAGTCTTGACATTCTCGGGAAAAGAGAAGAAATAATTTACAACAAAGAACAAAATGTCCTGGATGAAATTCCAACTTGAGTACCTGATCTTGCCATATTCTCCTTTCATGTTTCTGCTGGTCGGGATCATCCTCCAGTGGAGTCTTTGGATCTGATCTTCAAAACTGATTTAGAGTCGCCAAGTGAATGATTTTAGCCTTTCAAGTGTCTGATCGCTGTTCACCATCAACAATCAGATCTGAACTTGATACATGTACTGGGGTAAAATGCAAATGAAGTGCTATATTCACAAGCTCACAGAGATTGACTGAAGCAGCGTTTATCTACTTACGCTGATGTAAAACAAGAGCGTTTTCGAAGGCTACCTGGCGTAACTTCAGGCTCCGTCTAAGACTTATGAAACAAACACATCAACCCACAACAAGTTTTTTCTCCCCAGTATGGTCGCCACTATGTTAGAGCTTTAGATTTCACCCTAGGCTGAGGAAGGTAAACCTTCAAGGCAACATCAAACCATTTCACCTCGTAGCTAGCCCTACGGGGTATGAGAAGGCTCTCTCCGGTCAAACTCGGTAGATCTTTCAATAGGATGAGCTGACCCAATTAGGAACACTGATATTAGGCTAGTAAACTGATAAGGAGGGTTGATTTAAAGTTTTTGGGGTTTTTGGTGGCAATTGGAGGGAGTGCAATTCAGGGTGTGGGGATTGAGCTCAGTTTTTGCAGGTGGGTCTTTGGGGCAAGGAAGGAGTTTGTGCTGATGCCTTAAGCTGAGATGGATGATCAAGGAAGAAAGAGAGGGAGCTAAAGAGGGCAAACAATGACTTTGAATCCTATTTAGACAGTGGAAAACATAAATATTAAACAAAATTGAAAGCTGAGCATGGCATGCATGAATTCAAACTTTATCACTTCTTTTGTTTAATTAGCAGCAATAGAATAAGAGATGGAACACATAAACACACTTACAATGACAAGTAGGAAACACACCATCAACACAATAATCCACAAGAATCCACAATGATGTCTGCAAAACCCTGGCCTTCCTTTTCCTCAAATTGCAGAGATACAAGTAAAATATACAATAGAGCTTCTCCCTCAAGAGTCCAACCATCAAAATGAGGATGAGAAGGCATCATATAGCTGATCTAACTCCTTTCCCCACCTCTAGGGGTCGAGCTCAGCTTCCTAGGAGCAGTTTGAACTAATTCTAAACTAAGAACTAGATAATAGGCAGTCAAAACAACTTGCCTCTAAAACTTAGGTAACCCATCCATGCATTTAATATTCACTATTTACATCAAGGAAACTTCTAGAAGGGTTAAAGGAGAGTAAATGCATCCATGTGCCATGAAAATTACACCAAAGTTTCTTATTTACATGCCCAAAAGTCATCCAAGAGTAAAAACAGTGTTTTGCTGGCCGAAATGGTCAAATCTGGCAATTTTCCCTGAGTGGTCGCGCCCCTGATCCTGAGTAGTCGCGCCCCTTTGCAGCTCTGTTTGAAGGCCTTCACGGTGTCCAAATCCGGTGCAAGATAGCTCGTTGGAAAGGTCTGGGAGTCTACTTTCCAACCCAAGTGGAATTTATAAATTTGGAGTTGATGTGACCCCTCAAAAATTATTTCTCCCAAGGCAGCTTTCTGCAACTCAAAAAAGGGGCAGAAAGTCAAAATTTGCATGTATTTTGAGCTTTTGGAGGCCCAAATCTCCATAAAATTTGAAACCCATCCATATCCAAGTGTATTTTGTCATGAAAAATCCAAATATGTAGAGTTTTCCTCAATCTGAGCTGTCCCCATGAGTGGTCGCGCGGGGGGTGAGACCACTCAAATGACCAAAACCTGTAAAATGCTAAAAAATGCCAAAAATGCCTCAAAATCCTCAAAATTTCTTGTGTTTGCTGCTGGGAGGATACTAATGAGTATCATGGTGAGTGAGTGATGCCTCAGCCAAGATACGGAGTGGGTTGGCCTTCTTCTTCCTCGAAAGAGCCTCGTTCAACCGCCGTTGAAGGATCTTCATCCTTGCTTTGCAAACATGCATTCTTGCCCAATAATGATCCTTCATGTGTCTGAGCAACCTTTTGTCTCGGTTGGCTTTCTCTAACAGCTGCTGCAAGTGTACATTTGAACTGATGAGCCTTGATTCCTAGTCCCTAGGCCACAAGTCACCCGGCCTCCTACGGTTCAAGTCTCGGTTGCTACGAATTCTCCATAGTTCATCAAGCTCTTTGTCATCCTCTGTACCTCAACCTCTGTAGAAGATGAATGGTCATCACTTTGCTCACAGGTTTCGGTGTCTGACATGGTTTAGGAGCAAAGTGGACAAAGTGACCTGCTGTCTTTGCCTGCAAAAATACTGAGTTGTATGTTGTTTTCAAGGGGAACAAAATCATGAAGGAAATGTTAGGGGAGGGGATTTTTCATTAGGAAAGGGAAACATATAAAAACAGGGATTTTTAAGGGATAATTCACAAAATGTAACACATATCATCTCATCTTCCATCATTAGGAAATCATTTGCAAAGAAATACTTTATTAGGGAAAATATGTATGATAGTCATCAAGGGAAAGGACATGCATTTGCAACGGGAGTATAGGACAGCATAGATAGCTTGCTCTTTTGAGTTTTTGTTTTTCAATGTACATCATAAGGTAAACACTATTTTTTCAAAGGATTTTATGTACATTTAGTCATAGAGGAACAAGGCTTCTTTTACATCTTGTCATAAGGGAAAAGGGATCTTAATTGAACAGGGATTTTAGGGAAGGGATAGAGTTTAGGAATTTGGGATAGGAGATTTAGTATTTATTGCAAATGAGATAAGATAGAAACATATCATAACAATTGTGAATTTAATGGGAAACAATGGAGGGAATATATGGGAATCAACACCTTGAAAAAACATCAAACCCTAGCATTATGCCTACATGAACAAGCAGCTACCAATGTCTTCTTTCCTTGCATTCTTGGAGGTATAATCACAAGCATGAGGATCCACAACCACCATCAACCAACAAAACAATTTGTAGAGAGCCTACCTCAACCCAATTTGCAAGTTTGAAGGAGATTTTGAGTGAGTTGGAGGTGATTTTGGCACTTACAGCCTGAGTGGTCGCGCACCTCCTGAGTGGTCGCGCACGTTGTAATTTAACACTGCAGGAGAGCCTCTGAGTGGTCGCGCACCTCCTGAGTGGTCGCGCACATTCACAGCCTTGTTTGAGGGCCTTCCCGGTGTCAGAATCAGGCGCAGGATAGCTCGTTGGAAATTTATTTGAGTCTACTTTCCAACCCAAGTAGAATTTTTCAATTTGGAGTTGATTTGACCTGTCAAAAATCAAATCTCCCAAGACTGGTCAAAAAATGCCCAATGAGGCTGCCTCAAGGAAGAGTGTTGTTGCAGTCAACTTTTGAATACCTTCCTCAACCCCAAATTGAGCTCATGATAGCTCATTGGAAATATATTTGTGTCTAGTTATCATTTTACCCATCAAGCAAGTCATTTGGTCAACCAAGCTAGGAGAAAAATTGATTTTCCCAAGGTCACTTCAGAGGTGCCTTTGATTCTCCTGAGGCAACGGTATTCTTGACATTTCTCTCAAACCATGACACCTGTGCAAAATGTGAAGGAGTTTTCTCTTCCTTGGCATGTTTTGGACAAAAAACTCTATCCGTTTTGCAAAATTCATCTTTGATTGCTCAGAACCATCATTTTAGTGAAACTTGCCCCGATGTGTGAAACAAGGAATTTTGTCGAAATGGAGCGAAATGAAGGGGATAAGGGGCTTCTAAATTCTTGAGAAAATTTTTGGGAGTAGGGAGGGATGTTAGGAAGCAGGGGAAAGTGGAATCTCAGAGATTGAGTGAGAGGAAGGGGTTCAAAAGAGTGAAACACAGGCCCAACCTAGAAAATTGCCAGGTTGTAGCTAGAAACTAGGGTTTGTGCAAAAATGAGGAATTTGGGGGATCTGAGTGTTGGGAAGTGTTTGATAAGGTACATTAAGGATAGGGGAAGGTGTATGAACATCAGGAAACAAGTTTTGCCGATGATTTGTCCGCCCAAGAGAAACTGCCTTCAAAACCCTAAGAGAGGGAAATGACCTTGCCTGGGCGCAACTGAAGCATGAACAAGGTATCAAATGACCCATTAGACACTGACATGATAATGAAAACCCTATGAATGATGATAGACTCAGCTGGATAGTGACATAGACTGACATTTGGGCAAACCCTAGACCTAATGACTAGTGACCAAATTTTGCTTGAAGACTCACTGAAATGACAAAATTTGACCTTGACACTTCAAAATCACTATGTAAGAGCACATTTGATCACTGGAGGAAGGCTGTAAAGACTGACACTAACACCTGTGACTACGTAAGCTTCCTCCAGCCAGGGCTTTAGTGATGCCTTCAGCACTGCTTCCTTGTGTAGCACTACGTCCACCTGTTCCTTCAGCTGCTTGGCTTCCTGTAGCTTGGCTAACCTCTGTGTCAGCGCAACAGTTCACGTTGTTCCCTTAACTTCATCATAGCGCTATTGGAATTCACATGCTTCCGTCTCTAGCCTTTGGATGTTTTGGTCCTCTTGCAAGTTGGTTAGGACCTCAAAAAATTGCTCGAACAACTATGTGCAGTCTGCTACTGCACTCTCCACCGCCATGACTGCTTCTGTGATAGCGGCCACCTACTGTTCCTTTACCTCTAGCGGTGTTGAAGGTTGGTCCCTCAACTAGAGCTCTGTAATCTTTAGGTTCAGCTCCAACTAAACCCGTTCCATCTCTACCTGATTGTCGCGCAACCCTGTGGACAATTTGTGGATGCGGACCTCCATTGGCTCCTCCTCCGAAATGGCCAACTCTAGGACCATTTGCATGCCTCCTCCATGACCTGCATGATCTTCTTTCTCTGGTTGGTCACCTCATCCTCAGCGGCGATGGCAACATTTCCCTTTAGGGCCATTTGTTCATTGTTTATCCTCTGTTTGTTTTTCACCTGGAGGGTGTGGTGCTCATAGGCCCTCAACTTTCAATTACTCCATCCTGCAAGAGGTGGAGTGCTTTGTGCGGAAGCACTGCCAGGTTCAGTCCAACTCCCTTCAAGGCACTGACATGATCTTCCGCAAGAATTCTTGTGTGTCTACTGGAAAAGTGGAAAATACCCCAGAAACTATCAGAGGCTCGTATTTCTCATGATTCATAGGTGCTTGAGAGCTCAACAGCTGAATACTCAAAATGCCAAGTGTTTTTCGCTATGCAACTACTTGTAATTTATAGTGCATTTTTAATTCAAATCTGAACGTTCCCCCCAAAATCAGTTCATTAATACTAGATTGGTGGAAAATTTTCAAGGATCTAAGCCATAAATTTCATCTTAAATGCTGGTCACCCACTCCATTTGGCCTCACTTTTGTCGTCTTTTCATGAACAATGACTTTAATGGTCACTTTTCGGCCGACCTACACAATTTCTCCCTGGGTAGTGCAGTGCCCTCCGCACTGTCGCCAACCCAGTGCCACATCCTTGCTTTGTACCATCTTCCAATCATGCAGCTCCCCAACCCGGGTCGTGTATTTTATAGTCCCGCACCTCCTTTCAGTTGTCTGGAGCGCTAAGACTATGCTACCTTCATTTAGTCACATGGCTGAACTGCCGATGTATGGCTTCAAGCGACTACCATTCACCTTTCCTGGGAAGGGTTCTCCATTTAATTTGACCAGCTGTACCACTCCTCTGTCAGTAATCTCCTTAATAACATAAAGCCCTAACCAATGCATCATGAACTTCCTTGGAAATTTATCAAACTTACTATCATATAACAAAACCAGGTCATTTACCTTAAATGTGCATAGCTTGATGTGTTGATCATGCCATGCCTTTTCGCACTACTTTTGGACCTGCTGGTGAAATCCAACCAAAAATATTTCTTCCTCCAATTCATCCAGTTGTGCGAGCCTCTCGTCCAGGGCTTCATGATCCATCATTCCTGTGAGCGTTGCTATGCGCAGACTAGGTACAATGTATTCCATAGGCATTACCACTTCCACAACATAAACAAGCCTAAAAGGGGTTTTTCCAGTCAACTTCTTGCATGTCATGCGATAAGCCCATAGTACTGCAGGTATGCGTAGGTCCCAATCACTTCGCTGAGCATTGCAAACCTTGGTCAACGCGTTTTCGAGCACTTTGTTGAATGCCTCCACTGTCCCATTAGCCTGTGGGTGATAAGGTGTGCTCTTCTTGTGGTATACCTGAAATTCCTCTGTTAATGTGTTGATTGTCTCATTCAGGAAGTGCGTACCACGATCACTCACCAAGATCTTCGGACATCCAAATCGCATCAGTACATGCTCAAATAGGAACTTCGCGACAGTCGCGCCTGTGCAATCCTTCACCGGCTGCACTTTGACCAACGAGTCAAATACTCCAACGTGGTGATAATGTACCTTGCTTCTGTCTTTCCTTGTGGATGAATGGGTCCTACAAAATCTATCGCCCACTTTCCAAAGGGTTGCAACATCATCTACGATTCAAAGGCATCTCATCCCTCCGCGATGGCCTGCCAGTTCTTTGACATACATCACACACCTTGCAATATGCTTTTGAGTCCTGATGAAGGGTTGGCCACCACAACCATTCGCGTAGAATCTTTTGTGCGGTTGCTCTCCCTGCATAATGTCCTCCCACGGTGCCCCCATGAGTGTCCATGAGGATGCTGCTTCTTTCGAACTGAGGTACATACATTTGCAATATCTCATCAGTCCCCATTTTGTACAGATGCCCAGCAATGACAAAGAAATCTACTGCGCACACCACTAATTCCTTCTTTTGCTGGAGAGTGTATCCTTCGACTGCAGTTCCTATGGTTAGGGAGTGTATTATATCCTCAAAATGACCATCCATAACACACACTGCAAATAGTTGTGCTTTAGGCAATCCTTCTTCCAAGTTAGTAGTTTCCTCCCTTGTTTCGATGCGCGACAGATGGTCTGGTCTCGTGTTCAATCATCCAGGCTTCACAACCACTTCAAAATCATACTCCTAGAACAATAAGAGCCACCTGTAGATTCTCCGCCCTAACACAGGCTTATTGACCAGGTACTTCAGTGTGGAGTGATCTGTATACATCTTAAAATGGCCTCCCAGCAAGTAGTGCCTATACTTCTAGAGTGCATACACCATAGATAACCCCTCATGCTCGGTGGTGGAATAATTCTTCTCTACTTTAGCCAAACGCGTGCGCGTATCATCCCGCCGATGATACTTGTCTGTCATTCGCATCTTCGGCTTCCCAAAGCGAGTTCTCATCATTCTCCTACATTCGTGCCAATCATCAAAGCTTCCCTTGTGCGTACCCACCATCTTGCGGGCGTTGCACGCAGTGCCCAGTCCAATGCCTAGAAGCACTTCTTTTCTGGTACCTCCCTTTCAAATGCATCCAAAAATATATCTACCTCATTCAGGCCATCATAAGTAGGCAAATTTCTTACTTCTGACAACACACAGCGCAACAATTGGGTCATCTTGTCGCAATTCAACATAGTTACTTCATGTAACCGATTCTACCAGCGTTCTATTTCTTCATCAGAGCTCGAAGTGAAGGAACTCTCATGATCCCATGTAATCCATCCATCCGTGGTGGGATTCACCCAATCTTGGTCGCGCGATGTTATCTTATAGATACAGTCCAAGTCGTCATCACTCTCATAATTGCGAACTAGTTCAGTATAGTGTGATCCTTCAACAGGATCAAGGGGTACTTGTAGGTTTTAACCATGTACAGAAATTACCTGCATACGAATTCTTAAACAAAGAAAATAAACAATGCGAGAGCATAACCCATAAAACACATATGCACAGAGATTTTTCCCTGGATCCCAAAACTGGGACTACCAGCTTGATTTTTTCATTATATTCCTTTCAATGTTACAATACATATTTATACATGCCGAAGCATCCAATACCATGGACCGAAAAACCATCGCGTCCAATACCATGTGCGAAAAACATGCACAAAACCATAGGTAGGTTCGCCCAACCTAATATAGGGTCCAAAAAAATTTTCCCGAGGCGCTGCCCCAGACCCCGTAGAGGGGGGCTACCCGCCCCCCTCAAACCCCCCGGACAGGGGGGGCTGCCGCCCCCCCTGTGACCCCCCCGCTGCGCAATCGGCGCAACGAAGGGGGGCTCCCGCCCCCCTCTAACCCCCCGTTTAACTACGTAGGTTAGTCGTGGAAAGAATATAACACAACCCAACAATCTCCCACTTGTTGTTTTCTTTCCACAGGAGAGCTTAGTCATTTTTCCAGCCCTGAAACACCCATTGTTTCCCTACACCAAGAGAACTTCTCAGAGCTCATAGATTTTGTCAATGCATCTGCAGTATTCTTCAAAGTGTCCACCTTTACCAGCAACACCTTTTTGTCTTCTATCATATCCCTCACAAAGTGATACTGAACATCAATGTGCTTTGTCTTTGAATGATAAGCAGGGTTCTTTGCCAAGAAAATTGCACTTTGGCTGTCACAGTCTATTCTTATAGCTCCCTGTACTAACCCCATACTTGAACACAATCTCTGCAACCAAACTGCTTCCTTGCTTGCATGAGTGGCTGCCATGTATTCTGCCTCTGTAGTTGATAGTGCCACTACAGATTGTTTCTTACTCATCCAACTGACTGCACCTCCAAATAGGTTAAACACATACCCACTTGTAGATCTTCTCTGATCTAGATCTCCAGCCCAGTCTGCATCAACAAAACCATGAATATCCAACACTCTGTCTAATCCTGGTCTTCCTTGGTAGCACAAACCATAATCACTAGTGCCACGCAAATACCTGAAAACCCGCTTCACTGCTGTCCAGTGCTCCTTCCCAGGTTTTGACATAAACCTGCTCAATACTCCCACTGCATGTGCAATGTCTGGTCTAGTACAGACCATTGCATACATCAGGCTACCGACTGCACTTGCATATGGAACACGGGACATGTCCTCTTCCTCTTCTTGTGTCTTGGGACACTGTTCAGAAGATAACCTCACACCTACAGGAATAGGAACCTTCACCGGTTTACTATCCTGCATATTAAACCTCTGCAGTATTGTCTTGACATACTTCCTCTGGTTTAACCAGAGCTTCCTCTTTGCCCGATCTCTTTTAATTTCCATGCCCAAAATATAGTTTGCAGCACCAAGATCTTTCATGTCAAATTTGGAGGACAATTGGGTCTTCAAATCCTGGATAATTTCTTTGTCATTTCCAACCAGCAACATATCATCCACATACAGGACCAGATAAATAACACGGTCACCAATTAATTTAAAATACACACAATGATCTGCTTTACTTCTGGTGAAGCCAAGTCCCCGTATAAATGTATCAAATTTCTGATACCACATCCTTGGTGACTGTTTTAACCCATACAGAGACTTCTTTAACTTGCATACCAGTTCTTTCTTACCCTTCACCACAAAGCCTTCAGGTTGCCTCATGTAGATTTCCTCTTCCAAATCCCCGTGAAGAAATGCTGTCTTCACATCCATCTGTTCTACCTCAAAATCAAAAGCAGCAGCAACAGATAAAAGTAATCTAATAGAAGCTACCTTGGCAACAGGAGAAAAAATATCACCAAAATCAATTCCTGGCACCTGGGAATAACCTTTTGCTACCAACCGAGCTTTGTATTTCTCCACCTTTCCTTCTGCATTAGTCTTCTTCTTGAACACCCATTTGCTGCCAATGGGTTTCCTTCCAGCTGGCAACTCTACCAGATTCCAAGCCTCATTTTTGTGCAAAGATGCCATTTCATCAACCATGGCCTCTTTCCAGAGTTTTCCATCCTCTGAATCCACTGCTTCCTTCACAGTTCTGGGATCATCATCAGTAACAGACAAAGCAAAATTTGAACTGAAAGCAGATGGATTATACCTTTCTGGCTGCCTTCTTTCTCGACCTGATCTTCTCACAGCCGGAGTTTGTGGCTCTTCATCTTCTGATTCCTCCTCTGCTGCAGAGTCTGATTCTTCCTCCTTTGGCTCAAACTCTATCTTCTCAGGTTCCTTTGGTTGGACTTCAGATTGAATAACATCTTTTACCTCTCTGAACACCACATCTCGGCTGTACACAACCTTCCGTGTGACTGGGTTCCAAAGCTTATAACCCTTTAAACCATCCTTATACCCAATAAAGATGCACTTTTCAGATTTACTATCCAACTTGGTTCGTTTCTCCTTTGGAACATGTACATATGCATCACATCCAAATACCCTCAGATGTGAAAGAGAGGGTTTCTTACCAGTCCATACTTCTTGTGGAGTCTTATCCTCCAACGCTGATGAGGGTGATCTGTTGATCAGGTAACGTGCAGTATCCACCGCCTGTGCCCAGAATTCCTGTCCTAACCCGGCACCACTGAGCGTGCTTCTTGCCCTTTCCATCAACGTCTTGTTCATTCTTTCTACGACTCCATTTTGCTGAGGTGTATATGGAGTAGTCTTCTGTCGTGCTATACCACACTTCTTACAAAATTCTTCAAATTCCTTGCTGCAAAATTCTCCACCATTATCTGTCCTCAGCACCTTTATCTTCTTCTCTGTCTGATTTTCCACCAGAGCCTTAAATTCTTTAAACCTGTCAAAGACTTCAGATTTCTTCTTAAGGAAATATATCCATGTATTCCTTGAGAAGTCATCTATGAATGATACATAGTACACAGACTTACCCAGTGATGGAACCTTCACAGGTCCAAACACATCACTATGCACAAGCTCTAATATCTGTTTCGTCCTCTTACCACCAGAGGGGAAACTCACTCGATTCTGCTTCCCATACACACAATTTTCACAGAAATCAAAATCCAGAGAGCTATCATTCATACCTTCTACCATACCTTTACTATGAAGTACTCGAAGGCCCTTCTCTCCAATATGTCCAAGCCTTTGATGCCACAACATGGTCTTCTCTCCAGAGACCACTAGATTTTCTACTCCATTTTCAGGAACCATAGAACTATTGCACCCATCAACAACAGTGCTACCTTGCAGTTTGTACAGAGTTCCAGTCCTAACTCCCCGCATCAATATCAGTGCTCCTCGAACCATCTTGCTGGTATCTTTCTCGAACACCGTCTTTACACCTACATCATCCAACTTGCTTACAGAAATCAGATTTCTGGCCAATGCAGGAATATGTAGAACACCCAGAAGTGTTCTAACCCTTCCACCTTGCAACTTCAACTTTACTTTTCCCCGACCAATGATTCTAGCCTTCCTATCATCTCCTAAGAAGACATCACCACCATCGTATTTCTCATACTCGCAGAACCACTCTCTATGGGGAGTGAAGTGAAAGGATGCACCTGAGTCAATCAACCATGCCTCATGATCTACATGTGTACTTGAAGAAGCCAAGTACACATCCCCACCTTCATCTGAGGTGGATTTCGCCTCTGCAGAAGGAGCATCATCAGATCCCTTTCCTTTATCAGGAGCTTTAGATTTACAATCCCTTCTGAAGTGTCCTTCCTTTCCGCATTTCCAGCACACCACCTTTGTAGGTTTTCCTGGAGATTTAGATCTCCCTCTAGATTTAGATCTCCCACTCGATGACTTATTTTTGTTTCTGTTCTGGGACCGTCCTCGTACAGACAAGGCATCACCATTCTGGTTGTCCATATTCTTCCGTCTCATCTCCTCCGTCAGCAAGGCTGAGACTATTTCATCAAACTGCAAAGCAGTTGCATTGCTACCTATTGCAATAACCAGACTATCCCACGAATCTGGTAGAGAACACAATAGACTGATGCACTTATCTTCATCTGAAATTTTAATATCAACAGATAATAACTGACTTACCACAGTATTAAACGCATTCAGATGCTCTGTCACCGAGTCTCCATCTTTCATCCTCAGGTTATACAGCTTTTTCCGCAGGAACAATTTATTCACCAGAGACTTAGATTGGTACAAAGTCCCTAACTTGACCCACAAAGCCTTCGCCGTAGCTTCCCCTGATACATTCAACAATACTGAATCTGAGACACACAATCGTATTGTGCTCTTTGCCTTCCGATCCAACTTCTTCCATTCTTCATCGGTCACTCCCGATGGTTTAGTACCCGGATCTACTGCGATCCACTGATCTTTATCCACCAACAGATCCTCCATCTTGAATTTCCACAACTCAAAACTCTGACCATTGAAATTCTCAATCTCGATCTTTCCACTGCTCGCCATCTTCTTTCACCACCAGAATCGATCTCGTAGATCTCCCACTGAACAGGGTCTACCACAGACCCGAGCGAAACCCCTCAGCAACAAAGGCGTCCCCTTGAAGCCAAAACAGCTCTGATACCAAATGTAGGTTTTAACCCTGTACAGAAATTACCTGCATACAAATTCTTAAACAAAGAAAATAAACAATGCGAGAGCATAACCCATAAAACACATATGCACAAAGATTTTTCCCTGGATCCCAAAACTGGGACTACCAGCTTGATTTTTTCATTATATTCCTTTCAATGTTACAATACATATTTATACATGCCGAAGCATCCAATACCATGGACCGAAAAACCATCGCGTCCAATACCATGTGCGAAAAACATGCACAAAACCATAGGTAGGTTTGCCCAACCTAATATAGGGTCCAAAAAAAATTTTCCCGGGGCGCTGCCCCGGACCCCGTAGAGGGGGGCTGCCCGCCCCCCTCAAACCCCCCGGACAGGGGGGCTGCCGCGCCCCCTGTGACCCCCCCCTTGCGCAATCGGCGCAACGAAGGGGGGCTACCACCCCCCTCTAACCCCCCGTTTAACTACGTTGGTTAGTCGTGGACAGAATATAACACAACCCAACAGTACTATTACGTGCAACGCTTTCTTCTCAAAGATCATCTTTGGCTTCTTCAGATTGATTACCCCGTTCATATTAGTTGCCCAATCAATTCCCAAGAGCGCAGGATAGGGATTGCTGTCATCCACTATCTCTATTACTTCAAAATCAGCCAGTGCGCTCGCTCCCTCAATATCCACGGCCAACCCCTGTAGCTTCCCCATGGGGATGATCTTCTATTGATTCACCATCCTTAGGTAAATTGGTAGCGCATGTCTCCCCATTCATTCCCAAGTCTTCTTTGGTAGGATGTTCGCATCTAACCCCAGGTCCAAAATAACCTGATCCATCTCATACTCTCCTATCTGCGTGGTCAGTCTCATCTCCCGTCTCGTCATTGTTTTATGCTTGCCAATATTTTCTACTACGCACGGCCCACCTAGCGTGGTTCCAACACATCTATTGATGAGCTCTTGTAACCCTTTCATAGCCTTACTATCACGCAAGGTCTCTAGGAAAGTTGTGAGCATAGAGGGGTCCATCTCCTACTCAGGCTTATCCTTGCTTCCTGAGGTGGAGACCTCAACGAAGCTCTTCTTAGCTTCCATGAAGGTTTCACGTGCGTGCTCCAAATCGAACTCAACCTCCTTCACCGGAGCTTTGCAAACCCATATAATGTCTTTTGGTTGTTTCTCGTTGTCATGTCCTATCGCGATTCCACTTCTGAGCACTATATTTATGTTTGGATCTTCCTCGTATGGCTCAAACCTCATTATTTGCAGGTTCTAAGTCGACAGAGGTGGTAGCACCCCTTTGTCACGTATTCTAACTATAAGCGTAGGAAAGTCTTCTATTTCATGATAAAACAGTGTGCAATACTTGCACGATGGACGTGTTAGATTAGTGTAATCACGGACATAGCGTCCTGGTCCTCCAAAATTGTAGTAAATCAACTTTCCTCAACCTCTGCCAGGTCCTCCTCCACCTCGGCCTCATCCGCGCCCCTGAAATCCTGTCTGAGCCATCCTTGTGCTCTGGTCAAGGGGTCATATTTCGGCCTGAACCCTATAGGTGGGAGTTCTATCTATCATCAGTTCATAGCTCCTGAAAGTACGCTCATCATGCCCTACTGACCTACAAAAGTTGCAGAATAGTTGTTGCGTTTCCTGTACAAACTTCTGTAGCAAGTGACAGTTATCTGTGGCATGTTTTTCGGCTACCTGACAAATAGCGCACCATAATGCAGGCCCCGCGCTATGTCCTACTTGAGATTTTGGCCTTAAAGGCATCGATCCTCCTCCTGCAATATGGTTTGCAAAGACCAGGCAATGTCTTTGTCATGACCCTGACTTTTTCATTTCAAGCACCATACCTCCTCGTGCACCTCTGGTCGAACCATCCTGTCCTGCTTCAGACTTTGCATCTCAAGGCACATATTCTTCAGCTACATATGGATCTGCTGAACTCCTAGATTTGGATCTTGCATCAAGGTTTCATGTAGCCTCATGGAAATCTCCAAGGCCTATGCTTGAGTTGTTATCTTCTACTGTGATAGCGCACTCCTTAAGTGTGGTATTAGCAAAGCTACAAACCACCCGCGATGTTTTCCGTCTATCAAATTCATGTTGGCTTCGTGGATTGTACACCTCAAACTCTGATCTAGTTCCCAAGGTGTCTCACTTGGATGCATCACAATATCTTTGAATCCCACAATATACTGCACCTCATATTTAGGCCTACTAAATTTTCTATTCAGTGCTACCTGGATCTCTACTACTCTAGCATTCGGGTTATCATTAGAGCATTTAATATACCAGTTTAGCACATGATCTTGCAGAGCACTAACTAGTGTCACCTTCTTTATATGATCATCTGTAACACCTTGAGCTTCCCATACAGCCCTTACAATGAACCAGAATTGGTCTGGGTCCTCATTTCCCAAGCCTTTGAACAAAGGCAACTTCACTGTATTTGCCATACTGAACTGCGGTGGAGGTGGAGGTGGTACAAGTGAAGTTGGAGGTGACAGTGGTGTGGGCGGAGGTGGTATTAGTACGAATCCTTGCCTTATTAACTGAATAGAACTTCATGGAGAAACCTTTGCTATTTCTTCCTCATCACCTCGTGGAGGAGAAATCAATGGACTATACTCCGGACCCTTTTTTCCTTCATTCTTGTAAGTTTTTCCACTTCGCGTAGTCCCAAACATCAAGGTAGCTGCATAACC
This sequence comes from Pinus tabuliformis, assembly GCA_031772625.1. Classification (NCBI taxonomy): domain Eukaryota; kingdom Viridiplantae; phylum Streptophyta; class Pinopsida; order Pinales; family Pinaceae; genus Pinus; species Pinus tabuliformis. The sequence continues at coordinate 44,539,490 of CM062819.1, forward strand.
TATTTTTTTCACAATAGCATTTTAATCGAGGTATTCAAAGATTTTACATACTTACCTCACAATCCTTTAAAAAAGCGTCGCTCCGCCTCGTTGTAGCTGATTGAGGTATCGACCGCGAATTCAATCACAAATCCTCCTATGACACGATCGAACCAATGATTGATAGCGCGGGCGATCTTATCCTCTGATGCTTCCAACATTCGCACTAGCTCCAGGGTCCACATAATAGGACCGTCAAGTTTCCACCTTCCTTGGCTATCTGCTAGCTTCGCGATCCACTCTTATAGCTCAATAGGGAAGGAGAAGAAAAAGATCTCATGGATCTCTGTATACAGGTATTTGTCCAACCACTATTCCTTTGTTAGTCGCAGGTTTCTCTTCTTCTGCTCCACAAATTTGTGGATCTTCCTATCCAACCAGTCTCCGGTCTCCTTCTTAGTTGAATTCTAGTGATACGACATCACACATCTCTTATGCAGATTATGGTCCCAGCAACAGAACCATTTGTTGGCTTGAGGGGGCCTGACCCAGGTTCAACGTTAATTAGCCAAACAAATCCCTACACTACTGGACCTTTTGACATCAGCCCGTGGAGCGCAGAACGAAGTCTCACCCGAAGAAGTATGGGGGGATGCTAGAACAAAGTGTTTGCACCCTGAGATGGTTGTGATGTTGCTTGATTCCTTCTATCCTTGCCTTCACGCAAGTTGCTTCTTTCCAGGGCTTGCAAGATGAGCCCTCTATTCCGTTCTTTCGTACCACTACGAAATGGTACAGTTGACCTTCGCGCAACCCTAACCTGCTACTTAGGTACTTTCACGCTGCTATGGCAGCGTGTCATGTAGATTCCCTAATTAGTCTAAGTGATTTGCTTATCTCATCAAATACTTAAAGTTAACACCACGTAAGTAGATATTCATAATTGCATTCAATTATTCAATGTAATTGCATTCATTCATGCATCATAGAAGCATAATAAAGGAAATCCATACATAAAATAGCCAAAAGCATCAACAGAACAAAGACTCAGAAATTGCAAAATATCTCCTTTTATTAATATCTTCCAAGTGTTACAATTTATGTTTGCCCTGCGCACACAGCTGCAGGGGTCCGCGCACTCATTTGCGAACTTCTACCCTAGGTCTCTACGCACTCAGCTACAAAGCCTCTACCTATGCTACGACCCAAGACTTTGAATTCTTCTTCAGAGCTATCGCTCTATTACATGAACTGCCATCTTCTATCTCCTTAAACTACTTATAGCTTAGCTCTTTTTATACACTCCCATGGTCCGTGGACCATGGGTAGCTCTCTTACAACCAACTTTACTTTACAAAACTAAGGGCATACTACCCTTTTTGACCCATAATACATTCATGCTCCGTGACCACAAAATGCGAAGTCTTTACAATTATATTACAAAAATTGACTTAAACATGGGCTTCTAGCCCCAAAACTGCCCTTGGGGGATCCCGCTCCCAACATCAGGAAGAGCTATTCATTTTCTTTTTTGTAACAACTTTGACATAACATAGTTTCTTCAACCCAACTAACTTTTTGTGTCCTCAAATCATTGTTTTTGGCACTCATTTTGTTCTTGCCATTCTTGCATGTTTTTATGCAAGGGTTCTTAGTTGTAGTCTCTTTATGTATTTATTCCCTTTCAAATTATTAGTTTCGGTTCTTTTTTTCTTGCAAGTCAAAACCTAAGTCAAATATAGGTAAGAGGTTGCTTTCCTTCTTGTTCTTGTTCTTGTTCTTACTCTATCCTAATTATTATAACTAAACTATCACGACTATTACAGTTTGGGTTTTACACACCTAATGGTGCACTATATGCCTTCAATGTTGCCCCCACTGTAGTGTAATTAAACCTCAAATAATATCTAGTTTGGTTCTATTATTCCTTATCTTTGGTTCTTAGAATCTATTGGCTCAATATTTGTTAGATGTGTTGCAATGTTTGGTTTGATTGATACTTATTTTGATTTCAGAATCATCTCAGGCACATATCTTTTCAATTTTGTCCTTCTTCACTCTATGTTATACTATTAGAGGCATCTGATCTCAACAATCATTAATATAGGTAGGAATTTATCCTTGTTGTTGGCTGCCTAGGGGTGAAAGCTCACACTGAGTTTTATGTGTGCCAATCAACTTTAATTCTTTACATACTTATTGTTTTGTTGGCAGCATACAACACCTAGGGGACCCACTTGAGACTGGAAAATTACCAGTCCAAACAGAGAGGCATAGTCATGGTAAGGCTAGATGGCCTATAATTATTAGGCAGGTCCATTGATGCATATTTGCATGATAGCACTCTGAAACCTTCACATTAATTTTATGCAGGACCTTGACAGACCTTAATGGAGAAAATATAGCATGTTCTCACGACTATTACAGTTTGGGTTTTCCACACCTAATGGTGCACTATATGCCTTCAATATTGCCCCCATTGTGGTGTAATTCAACCTCAAATAATATTTTGTCTGGTTCTATTACATCTTATGTCTGGTTCTTAGAATCTATTGGCTCAATAGTTGTTAGATGTGTTGCAATGTTTGGTTTTCTTGATACTTATTTTGATTTCAGATTCACCTCAGGCACATATCTTTTCAGTTTGTTCATTCTTCACTCATTGTTATACTGTTGGAGGCATCTAATCTCAACGATCATTAATATAGGTAAGAAATTATCTTTGTTCTTGACGCTTAGGGGCAACAACTCACACTGAGTTTTCTGTGTTCCAATCAACTTTGGTTCTTTACAGATTTATGGGTTTGTTAGGATCATACAACACCTAGGGGACCCCCTTGATACTAGAAAATTACAAGCCCAAATAGAGAAGCACAGTCATGGTAAGGCTATATGGCCTATAATTATTAGGCATGTCCACTAATGTAGATTTGCATGAGAGCACTCTGAAACTTTCACTTTAAGTTTATGTAGGACCTTGATAGCCTTAACGAAGATAATATAGCACGTTCTCACAACTATTACGATTTTGGTTTTCCACACCTAATGGTGCACTATATGCCTTCAATGTTTCCCCCACTATGGTGTAATTCAACCTCAAATAATATTTGGTTTGGTTCTATTATGACTTCTCTTTGGTTCTTAGAATTTGTTGGCTCAATAGTTGCTAGATGTGTTGCGATGTTTGGTTTTCTTGATACTTATTTTGATTTCAGATTCACCTTAGGCACATATCTTTTCATTTTTTTCCTTCTTCACTCATTGTTATCCTGTTGAAGGCATATGCTCTCAACGATAATTAATATAGGTAAGAATTTATCCTTGTTGTTGACTTCTTAGGGGGGAAAACTCACACTGAGTTTTCTATGTGCCAATCAACTTTGATTTTTTACGGACTTATTGGTTTATTGGTAGCATACAACACCTAGGGGACCCCCTTGAGACTGGAAAATTACCAGTCCAAACAGAGAGACATAGTGGTGGTAAGACTAGATGGAATATACTTATTAAGCATGTCCACTGATGCAGATTTGCATGATAGCACACTAAAACTTGTTAGGATATTCCGACACATAGGAAATAGTTAAGTATAACTTGGTCTAGTATAGAGTTAGGTAAAGTGTGTTTCTTTACTATGTACATTTTGTAACTTACAATCCGATGGTCACGATATGTAGTGATCCGATGGTTCATTCTCTCCTCGGTATTACCGACACTTGATCCATGGCTTAACACCTGATTGGTCCATGATCTCTATTTAAAGAGCATGGAGGGTCATTTGTAGGTTAACCGTCCATGAGAGAAGCTTATGTAAATTTTAATTCTTTTATTAATAAATTTCCTGAAGTAGCCACATTAGCTCAGGCTGTGGACTGTTTCCCTCTTTGAGGGTTTTAACCACATCAAAAGTATTGGTGTAAAGATCTTTGATCTGTTTGTGAGCGGTGTCCTTTGGTTTTCTGTCTGAGGAACTTACCCTATAAATTCCTACATGGTACCAGAGCTATTTGAGGGCCACGTCCGTTGGTGATCCAAATCTGAAGCCGGTAGAACTACATCCGACTTCCATTTCCTAGATCTACTGTTTCTAACTACTTTTGAACCGAGAGGACTACTCTATTGTGTTGGGAGCATCTTTTCCAGTGAGGAACCCCTTTCATTTCATGCGAAAAGGTTTCCTGTAGCCCTAGCTACGTCATTTTTAAGATCTGGAGGTATACAATGTTTATTTGCAGTTTACAGTTATTTTCTCTCTGTTTATTTCAATTTCGGTTTATTTAGCCTTTTTTTATTACCGGATCTATACCTTTCATTTCTGTGTATTCTCTTTGCTCCGCGACTCTGTGCGATCTAGGAAAATTAGAAACAAAAAGGAAGTATTTTTCTCATGCGTATGCTCTTTTCCCCTGTGCCTTAGTGTGATCTCGGAAAATCAGAAACACTGAGGAAAATATTTAGTTTTCGGCTAAAGCTAACTTCGAGCCGCAAGGTTCGTTTTTTTTTGTATGTCCATGTTGGGTTTTTTGTTTTTTGTTTTGTAGGGAAAAAGAGCTTTCTCAAAGCAAGTACGCAACCCAAAGCTTCAAACCGCCCCCCCTCTCTCTCTCAAACTTTTTGTCTAGCTCACTTGGTCCAAAGCTAATTTATGAGAGTAGAGGTCTTGAGTTCAAGTATCCTTTTTGTGGGGGCTATTATAGACATTTTTGGGCACTGCAACCCCAATCATAAATGTCCATAAACCAAGGGATCTTAAATCCCTAAAAGTGTTGTTCCAACCTCTAAAAGAACAAGGTCAACTGATTACATCTTCTACTAGAAGTTCTCCATGAAAAACTGCTCAGAACTGGTCAAAACTGGACCATCTCACCTACTCCATGGTCAAAGTGCATTGCATCCCACCTAAATACACACGGGAGGTGCGATGCATCTTGAAAAGCCCTTCTATGGGGTGTGATGGGCAAGAGTGGACAAATGGCAGGGTCAATCTGCAAGGTGGAGGATCATGGAATCTTCCAGAAACTTCTTCTGTGACACTTGCCTCTCTGCATTCTCCCAGGAATGAGTAAGAGATCATGAATCTCCAAGTGGATTCAAGAACTATCAGAGAGAGGACACTAATCAAATCTCAAAAGCTGACTCACCCCCCTTGCAAACATCTATATATGGATCCCTCATCCCAGAGATCCGGGGGCTGGAATTTTGTATCTTGTAAGGAAGTGCTGCTAGTTTCTTGGTGCAACATCATAATGTTGGGTGATCTGAGCTTTTCATGAGGTGAAGAAGGGCTTTCTTGCTGAGAGGATGATGCTGGGTCAGAACAATTGGTTGTAATCCTCTTTTCTATTCTTGATTATTAATAAAGCTATTCAATTTTTCCTCCACATTCTTGTATGATTGATGATATATGCATTTGTGTGGTCAATATATATCTGGTCCTATATTGTTTATGATAATAGATCTATGTTCTTGGATAGTGTTATGTTGTTTTGATTCTATAGGTTCTCTTTGAAGCTGGGTAGACGAGGAAGCGAGTGGCAAAGATCTATTAGAAGGGAGAGGAATCAAGCAAGGAACCAAGCGCAAGACAGAGGTTGGTCTCCTTTATTCCCCTCTTATCTATTTCTCATAAAGGAAAACGAAGGTAGTTTAGTTTGTTTGTTTCTAAGGTAGCTACCAGCCTTAGTGGGACTAGCAGCTCTGCATAGACACTAGATTTCCCAATAACAAAATGGAAACTCCGCTGGGGAGCGAATAGATTGTTTGTTTATCCACATTTGTTTGCTTTATAAACTTACAGACGGAGCCTGAAGTCAAGCCAGCTAGCCTTCGAACTGCATTTTCTATGCAAGTGCAAAGTAGATCAATGTTGCTTGAGTCTATCTCTGGGTTTTGTTTATGAACTGAACAATCGATTTACAAGCTCTCTAATTGCCCCTGTGGTGGCTCTAGTAACATCTTTAGATCTACCCCTATGATTGATTTACTAATTACCACTTGCTCGGCCTAAATCCCTGAACTGAGCTATAAACTGTGACCCGGAACCTAGTTGAAGTCTCGTCCCTGGACCATTGCACTGTCTCTTCTTTGGATTCTGGATGCATTGCACTTCCCGAGTGTATTAGGTGCACTGCATCTCTTTTTCCCTATGTTACAGGTGCACTGATTAGACAAGGCCTCTTCTGCTCTTAGATTTTGGTTTCTGTGTTCACTCTTTTCAGCTCTATTCAGGAGTTTTGCTGCCTGTAGTCAGTACACCTCTGTTGAAACCCCCTTCCTTGCCATTATTCCACCTCCATTGTGCAAAGAACTGTAAATGCTTTTATGTATTTTGAGCCATTTTCAGTTCTCTTTTACAAAGAAGTAGCGTAATTGAACTGTCGTTTCTTGATTTGAAATTGTCGCAAGTGCCGTTTTCAGTCATAGAAGAGAATCCGATTGTTCTTGATAGTCGATTATACTGTTACTCTTGTATTTGATTTGAATTAGTAGTTTTTCGAGTGTCGAAAGCAAGTTTTCAATTCCAAATCGCAAAGTGTTGTCATTGTCTTCATTTTGTCTTGAAAAGAAACTTGTCAGTAATGTCGCTTTGAAAAATAATTCAGATTTGCGCTTAGCTTTCTTTTTATCATTCACACATTAAGAAGGCTGAAAACAAATACATGCATGTGCATTTGCATTTAGACTGTTTGTTGGTTTGATTTAGGACAATGCATATAGTGTGTGCTCTTTGCTCTATGTTGAAAGAATATCATCTCTTTCCTTAATAGCTAGGATTTTCATTGCAAAAAGAAGATTAAACGATTGTTAATCATCTTAGATTGCATTTTAGGAACTGTACATCTACATCACGCGGTGAACCTGAAAGGAAAATTTCTTAAGCAAGATCAACTTTAAAATAAATTTAATGAATCTAAAAACGCTTTGGAACCTAACACACAACATTTAGAAGTCTAGGCTAGAGACGTATTCCGGCATCGTAAAGCCTGGTAACTGTTGTTTTCATTGTTGGTTGGGTGATTCCTCCACTTTGAGACGATAAGTGCCAGTACGGACTTGTGCTCCCACGTACCGTCGAGTATATATTGGGAGACCACAATAGGCTTTATCATTTATCCATAGGAAGCCGTGTCTGCCGCCCTATCGATCGCAATGCACTGAACACAACATTCGGGAAGATTGATTGTCGTACCGTAAAAAGTATTCCGTAGTTTTGCGATTGGTTTGGTAATCCCTCTGTCTAGATTTCCAGAGCAGTCACTTTCGTTCCTTTTCAGACTCCTTAAAGGAAAAGGTCCATCTGAGCACTTGTCACTTTAGGCTCATTAAAAATCAAAGGCGACTAGAGTCATATTTTGTTTTTTCTCGACTCTTAAAAGTTGAAAAAACAAGTTGTTTCAAAGTGTCTAAAATTTATTTTAATCGGAATAAATATCACCTTTCCTACATTGGTCTTAGGTTGAGAAAAATGGACACCGACCAAGGAGTTCCCCTTGGGGGAAATCCTAGTCCTTTATCCTCTTGAGGAGATGTTGGTGCGCCCCATATGGCCACATTGTCACTTCCAGGATTGACAATCGGCTTGCCCGTATGGCTCTTCTCAACCTCTGTCATTCATAACACCGTGATTCCTGAAAAATCAAGTCAGCAACTAAACGATACCAGAGTTACCCCCCAACCTTCTACTTCGTCCAATTCTTCCTCTCCTCCTTCCTCTTCGCTTGATGAAGCTGGTAAAGCCAAAAATCAAGTAACCGAGAAGAAGAAGTAAGAGAAGAAGAAGAAGGAGCCATAGGCAAAAAGGGCAACCAAGCATCGTCTAGCGAAAATCCACACACTGAACCATCTAGGCCTAAATCGCCATGTGTCATTTGCAAAGGAGACTACTATCATCAAGATTGTCCTTGCATCCCTCGGATCTTAAGGGACTGGTCTCCTTGGTTGCACAATCTGGTGTCATCAACCTCTGACGATCATGTTGAAAGCACACCATCAACTAGTGAAAGTGAAGCCCCTGGACAAAAAGGAAGATGTAAATTTCCTCATAAACTATGTGAAGGCGATCACGCTGTCCACCGTTGTCCCTTGTTAGACGAGGCTAAAAGAGTTTTGGACGACCGTCCAGTTTCACCGTTATGGCTTCCTCCTGGACATAAGAAGCTCTTTCCGAGTTCGTCACTAGTTGAAAATCTGGCTGACACGCCCTTGTGGTCGGCCGAAGCGTCTATCATTGAAGATAAACCATCTGAATCCACACCAAATGAAAGTCAAAAGGTCGAGGCGGCAGTTGACCCGGTCTTGCCTTCAGAGGATCCATCTTCAAATGATACAGTCACCGAAGAGAACAAGAACGACACTGTTCAAATTCTCTTCATAAGCACAGACTCCAATGAACATGGGGGTAGTCTACCCGTTCCTTTACCATAGGAAGGAAGTTCGTCAGAGTCATATCCGGCCGTCTATTCGGTCCCACCTCCAAGCAACCTGGTTTTTTCCTTCTATTGGAATCTACTAGGCAGACCCCGTTTACCAGCTAGTGTACCATTTCGAATCATTGCTCAAATATATAAAATGGTCATGGCCTGTACCATCATAGATGAAGGGGCTTCTGTGAGTATCCTTTCCTCAACTGCTTGGAAAGTGCTTGGTTCACCATTGCTTTTGCTTGAGATGAGAAATATAACAGGCTTTGACAAAGGAACCAGTCGACCATTAGGGATCCTTCCCAATGTACTGATAACATTGAGAAGGAAAACCGTTCACATGAACGTAATGGTAGTACAAGGACCCCTGGATTATAATCTACTCCTTGGATGAGACTATATTTATTGCATGGGAGCCATTGTCTCCTCACTCTTTAGAGTAATGTGTTTTCCGCATGAAGGAAGAGTGGTCAAGCTCATAGACCAGCTTTCATTCCCCGGTTCACACATAGAAAATAGTCATACGCCAACCCTGAATGGTCTTTTCACGCAAGGAATGTCTCATCAATCCCCAGTCCGTCCTCCTGATGAGCGCAACTGATTCAAAGGATATGAATGAAACCCAGGGGGCATGCACCCTTGCCTGTTTCGACAGGAAAACCCTGGGTATAGGGTAGGTTTCCGCGAAGGATATATGACTGGTTGACACACCCGTCCATTTAAGAAAATGGGGTTAGACCAGAATAAGATACCTCTGTTAGAAGGTAGGCCTTTCCAGATAGAACAAATGTTTTGTCTGCAAATTGAGGGGTAACCTTGAAAAGGTAGGCCTTTCCCGATAAAACAAATTTTTTTTTGCAAATTGAGGGGTAACCTGGAAACTCTACTTCATTATACCTGGGAGCATGCAAACCTTTTGGCATGCAAGTGAAGAGCGACCATTTATTTTTTTAAATTTGTAGGTCCTCTAACCCTTTAAACTCGTAGGATTGGTCGTTTCCTAACTTGCATAAAGAAAGGATGTGGGGAAAAGCTTTGAAAAAATGTCGTTTTTATATGAGACATCCTGATTATATGACTAGATCAAGCAGTTTTAACGCGGAATTCAAGCTCGTTAAAAAATAAACATAAGCAATGAGCAAATGTTCCCCTAAAGTTCAAGCTCATTAAAAAATGAACCAATTTCCGGTAAATAACCATCGTGAATGTATTCTCATCAGCCTTTGAAACCTTGGTCGTGTTCTCATCATCACCTCCACTCTGTGTTGGCCGATCATTCACCACCATTTGATTGTTTACCCTTTTTGAGGAACAACTGCGAAGAGTGATCCTGTTATCCATCCTTGTGACACTGCCGTGATTGGAAAATTCCAAACCTTACCTGGAATCAGCTGCTACTCGAATTTATCACACATTCCTCAAAAAACGAGTCTCCTTTAAGCTCTTTTCAACTGACTCGTAAAATATGAAAGGATTGTCGAGCCATTGGACTCTCCAGCTCGTTAAAGGGACCAGAAGTGCTATCCCTCCTTTATATTTTAATCTTTTTGGACTTGAGGGATTATTACACAAAAAGATCGAGCGCTTGTTTTGTTCGGCTCGTTAAAAGTACCGAAAATTCATCCCTCTTGTATTGTTTTATACTTTTTCGGACTCAAGGGATTATATGAAGAAAATGGATTATTGGACTTTTCTTTACGTCCCTTTTTCAGACTCTCTAAAATTGAAAAGGACCGAGTTATCCTTGTCATTAAACTCGTTAAAACCGAATAGCGACAAACTTGTCCATATAGACAAGAAAGAGTTTCACTATCGCTAGGCTCGTTAAAACATAGCGATGGGTTTTCCCGAAGGGAAAATTATAGAACAAGCATATGTTATCCTCCTCAAGCTTGAAAAAAATAAAGAGGTACTGGTCAGCAATGACTGGGGAAAAATTGGGAAGAAAACTTGAAGAAACTTTATTGGTAGCAAGTCGCTCTTGAACATGACACTTTCACTCCGCATCCGAGTCGGGTTGGGTTGTTCCGTTCACTGGTCATATCACCATGGGTCCATCACACCATCCATATTTGGGGTTAACGCTACCAATCCATCATGTCAGTGTCGTCGATATGTTCAAGAGAAGTCGCTCATAGAATTCACCTGTGTCTCACCCACTGCAATACATTTATGCTCCATTCTTTCATGACGGCCACCCTGAACCTTATATCACCAGATCGTTTTCACCTCCATTAAAATCATTTTCTCCGTTCCGTTTCATTGGTGTGGGATTCACTAAGGCCCTCCTATGACGGATTGCTTCTTGTCGACATCAGCTCATTATCCAAGAAGTCGATCTAGGAACAACCCTTTCAGTACTTTGAAGCTTGCATGCCTCAATGGCAAGTTTCTCACTTCCGGCGATAGGTTTACATCAATGGCCTTTGACCAAAAGATTTTGCGTGGTGTTCGACGCCAAGTCCCTTATTCACACCACGTGAATTGTACTACAGTACCTTGAGGGTCATCATCATTATCGGTGATTCCTCTCGCGCCTATTAACAACTCACATCATTGGCTGGTAATCAGGCGATGTCTTTCCATGTTCAACTCTAGAACATCTCTCACATGGATCGACTTGTACTTTGAGTGAAGATCGAACGAGATTGAAGACCCCAGATCTAGTTTCATCCATCTGGGCTACGATATATATTCAGGAAAATAAAGACATCAAATGTACATCATTACTGCACAGATAATCATCCAACCTAAGGGATGATGGCTCTACCAGAATCATCAGTCTACACTCAGACGATTATTTCTCTTATGTACATGAAAATGAATTTATAAAGCTGAGCATGGAAATGCCCACCTCAGCTAGATCATGAAAATATTATGAAGATAATGTATTTTATTGTATCTTATTACAGGTCCCCTTCCAGCTTGAAAAAACTTCAAATCCTCATGATAAAGCATTTCACCCGACATCAACAGATTAACAACCTCATGCTTTAGGGGGAAACTGTTATAGAAATTTGTGGGCACTGCAACCCCAATCATAAATGTCCATAAACCAAGGGCTCTTAAGTCCCTAAAAGTGTTGTTCCAAACTCTAAAATAACAAGGTCCACTGATTACATCTTCTCCTAGAAGTTCTCCATGAAAAACTGCTCAGAACTGGTCAAAATTGGACCATCTCACCTGCTCCATGGTCAAAGTGCGCTGCATCCCACCTAAATACACACGAGAGGTGAAATGCATCTTGAAAAGCCCTTCTATTGGGTGCGATGGGCGAGAGTGGACAAATGGCAGGGTCAATCTGCAAGGTGGAGGATCATGGAATCTTCCAGAAACTTCTCCTGTGACACTTGCCTCTCTGCATTCTCCCAGGAATGAGTAAGAGATCATGAATCTCCAACTAGATTCAAGAACTATCAGAGAGAGGACACTAATCAAAACTCAAAATTTGACTCACCCCCCTTGCAAACATCTATATATGGATCCCTCATCCCAGAGATTCGGGGGCTGGAATTTTGTATCTTGTAAGTGCTGCTAGTTTCTTGGTGCAACATCATAGTGTTGGGTGATATAAGCTTTTCATGAGGTGAAGAAGGGCTTTCTTGCTGAGAGGATGATGCTAGGTCAGAACAATTGGTTGTAATCCTCTTTGCTATTCTTGATTATTAATAAAGCTATTCAAGTTATCCTCCACATTCTTGTATGATTGATGATATATGCATTTGTGTGGTCAATATATATCTGGCCCTATATTGTTTATGATAATAGATCTATGTTCTTGGATAGTGTTATGCTGCTTTGATTCTACAGGTGCTCTTTGAAGCTGGGTAGACGAGGAAGTGAGTGGCAAAGATCTATCAGAAGGGAGAGGAATCAAGCAAGGAACCAAGCGCAAGAAAGAGGTTGGTCTCCTTTATTCCCCTCTTATCTATTTCTCATAAAGGAAAACGAAAGTAGTTTTAGTTTGTTTGTTTCTAAGGTAGCTACCAGCCTTAGTGGGACTAGCAACTGTGCATAGACACTAGATTTCCTGATAACAGGGGCAGATTTTTCATTTCCGCACATTCCCGCACGTCGTCGGCATCTTCATCAAATTTTCTTCAAAAAGCCATAACTTCTTCATCCGGAAGCCATTTTCAGAGCCGTTTTTTTGAGCCAACCTAATTTTTTGAGATCTTTCCACTGGAACACTTAGTTTCAACATCTATAGCTTCAGTTTCTATTAAAATGGAAAGTCCATGCCAAGTTATTCTTGACAACACCAACTACTTTCAATGGTGGTCCTACATTGTGGATTTAGTTAGAAGTAAAGGTCTCTATAGAATAGCCTCAGGCCAAGAAACCAAACTGAAAGATGAAGATAAGGCAGCTAAATGGGAAAATAGGCAAGATCAAGCACGTGGCTTGATAGGGATCTCTATTTCTCCAGATCTTAGATTCCATATTGCAGAACTTGATACTCCTAAAGAAGCAATGAAATAGATCACTAAAGTTTTTGGAATTAAAAATGAACTTAAAGCCCATCAACTTGAAAATGAGTTGCTTACATTGGACCCCAATAATTTTTCTTGCATTGAAGACTTTTTGTCCAAGTTCAAGACCCTTAGAATTCTCTTGGAAGGTGTTAAGGTTAAGAAAGAAGATAGTAGCCTTATCTACTCCATTCTTACTAAGTTGGGACCAGCCTATTCTGTGTTTGTTTCCACCTTCCATTCTACAAGAGAAGCCTTCATTTCTCAAGGACAAGCCTACAAGTCCCCTTCCTTTGATTCCTTTTGTGATTCTTTAATAAGAGAACAAGAAAAACTCTTACACCTTGGTCTTCTTCATCTTGGAAACTCTTCTAAGAAAGCATTAGCCACTCAGCAGCAACCAAATTCAAAGAATCCTAAGAAGTTCTATCCTAAAAGCAATGGTCCTAAACCAAACAAGGGTCCTAAGCAATTTCAGCCTCAAAATGAAAAATCATTTCAACAAAATGATAAGACAAATAAAAACAAAGGGAAGAAGACTGATAGACATTGCAACTTTTGTAATCGAGATGGCCACTTAGAATCCAAAGTCTTTAAGAAGATGGAAGCCTTGGAAGCAACAATGAAGAAGCATAATATCCATTTGGAGCACTCTTCAACTTCAACTTCATCTTCAGGAATGGCACTTTCTGCATGTGGTTGTCAAGCATCTCAGTCTGGCTACGCACTAAATGTATCTTCTTCTTCTCATTCTCATGAGTGGCGCATTGATTCTAGAGCTTCTTATCACATGGCCAAAAACAAAGCCATGTTTTCTTCTTTAAATGATTGTAACACCAAAAATATATATGTTGGTGATGATAGATCTCTTAGTGTTGTAGGGACTAGAACTGTTCATATAGACAATGGTCAATTTAATGATGTATTATGTGTTCCAACCTTATCCTGCAACCATCTATGTGTATATCAGATAACTCATTCAGGTGAAGGTAAAATCGTTGAATTTTCACCTCATGATGTTGTAATTAAGGACCTAAGAGATCCTAGACAGATTTTAGCTACTGGCATTGCTAATGATTCTACAAGGTTGTATAAGTTTCACAACTTTGGGTCATCAAATCTTCCCTCGGTATTTGTTGCTCATAATGATGAAGTGAGAAAACTTTGGCATGAGCGATTTGGTCACTTAAACTATCGCTCTCTTCAGAATCTATGTAAAGAAAATATGGTGATAGGTCTTCCAATGGTATCTTGCAGAGATGGTGTTTGTTCTGGATGGGTACTCGGAAAACATCATCGGGACAGTTTTGAAAAACGTGCCTCTTGGCACGCCTCAGCCCCTTTACAGCTCGTGCATAGTGATTTATGTGGTCCACTTCCAGTTGTTTCATTCTCTGGCTACAAGTATTTCTTAACTTTCCTTGATGATTTCTCCAGACGCACTTGGGTATACTTCTTAAAACTCAAGAGTGAAGTTTTAACATGTTCTTGGCCTTTAAGGCCTTTGTTGAAAAACAATTTGGACATCAAATTCTTAAGCTAAGATCTGATAATGGCAGAGAATATGTTAACAACAAATTCATCAACTTTTTCACTGAGAATGGAATTCAAATGCAACATACTGTTCCATATACTCCACAACAAAATGGTGTAGCTGAAAAGGAAGAATCACACCTTAAAGGAAATGGCTAATTGTATGTGTTACACAGTAATTTGTCACCATCCCTGTTACTCCTCTTTCCGTACCTTGGAGGACCCATCTCGGGAGTTATAAGAAGTGAAAAAGGCTAAAAACACTTGCATTATGTTCCCCTGAGTAAGTACTCCATGTTCCCTGAAGACACCTTCTGCAGATTATCCCTGAAAAGTGCTCTTTTTCCATTGGTGCAAGTCCACAGTATCTTACCCGCGCCAATCATGGAGATCCTCAAAAGAGGGCGCGACCATTGGCGCTCTGCCTTAGAACAACAGTCGCGCCAACCAAATTTAGTCATGATTTTTGCCTTAACGCACGTCCGACTGTTTTTTCCTTCATTACATGGAGCTTTTCTAAGGATAAAAAATCAGTCTTTTGTCGAGCTTTATCCATCTTTATGGATTTTGAGGATAATGCTAATCCGCAAAAAGTGTCCCGGTTCATCGTATCCTCCTCCCTTCTTCATCTATATAAACTTGTCATTATGCATTGGACAAGCTAGTGTTGGCTAGTGTTGGAGAGTGTTAGTGCTAGTGATTTAGTGATTGAGTGATAGTAGTGATGATTATTGGTCATGGAGTGTTAGATGTTGAGTTCTTGAGTTCTTGGAGGAATGCTAGTGAGTGCTAGAGAGGTTATGCTGCCGGAGAGGAGATGCATGGCAAGACACATATAGTTATTCGCCCAGCCAGGAGAAGGGTCGACGTCAGAACAATGGTTGTAACTTTTCCTGTTTATTAATTGATAAGCGACTGCTATTATAGTTCCAATTGTAGAGCTATAACTAGGGTCTCTCACACCACCAATTATTCCACATTATTAAGTCAATCCGGGATCGTTTTGTTCTTTCAAGGAGTAACTCAATCCGAGGCTGTTCTGTCCAAGTAGTGCTCGGTAGTATAGCGTTCTAATGACTTGAAAGGAAACAAACACTAAGCTGTAACTAAACCAATTCAGGAAATGAAATCACACAAGGCAAATGATCAGTCAAGGGTACGGAACCAATAACCCTTCCCTTTAGAAACTGATAAAGAAAGAAAACCAAAGCATGGGCTTATAGGTCAGGGAGCTAGGTAGCGTCTTGCTGGGCTCACGACAGCCTTAGGCCTGCTATCACGCGAAAGCAATAAAGGTAGAATGGCGAAAGTAAACTGGAACAACAATTCTTAAAATGGAACAGCAGTAAAGAAATGGAACAGCAGTAAAGAAATGGAACAACAAACTATCATAAACAGGAAACGTCAATCATATAAAATGGAACAGCAAACCCAAATGGAACAGCAACCCAAATGGAACAGCAAACCCAAATGGAACAGCAAATCCAAATGGAACAGCAACTCCAAATGGAACAGCAAATCCAAATGGAACAGCAACCCCGAAGTATGTACATGGTCTATACTACTGTAGCGATCCGAGAGCAATGTATGATGCGACTATGTTTCTGAACAAAGTGATATTATCTTCAAGTCTCACAAGTACTTATTTCATATGAATCCAATAATGATAACATTCATACCAATAACTTGTTGTAGAAATGAATGCAATTCGAATAGATTCAGTTTGTGTAATACAGAGACGTGAATTACAGAACTTATTCAGATTCAGATATTAATTAAGAAGCATAGTCTATCATATAAGAAATGTATCGGATTACTGTAATGAAAGAAATAAGCAAACCACACAAATCACCGTATGATACAACAGCAAGTGACCGTCGGAGCTGGGCCCTTGGCTACGATGGTACACTGCTTAGAGTTACTTCAGATACAGAAACGAAGTGAACACCGAATCCTTTATATTGATTGCATAACAAAAGTGTACAAAATCAGATCTTACAAAAGCTCAGTGATCAAAATCGTTCTGAGTTTATAATTATAATAACAGTCATTCCCCCACGCTCGATGGCGTGGTACCTTTATATAACATAAATGACGGAGATGTCTAGATACAAAAGATAAGCTTTAAAGCAGCGATCCCTCAGGATCGAAGATCCTGAGGGATTCGCTAATCGTTCAGGTCTCTTGCGTTCTCCGTCACGGTATCCTGCGCTCTTTTCCTGGATTATTCGGCTCCAATTTTACTTGATCTTGTCCGCATCCGGTTCCCTGTCGACAGGGCAGCAGTTACTTTCCTTGCGCTTCTCGTTTTTACTCAATAATCCCCTATTTCCGCGTCCTTCTGCATAGAAAACATCGATTATTAGTGATTGAGCTTCGTTTGTCCATTTTCACATAATTTACCAAAACCCTTATGTTTTTAGGCTCAATATGCAGAAAAGATTAGAAATAGTATTTGAAAAACCACTAGATTACTTATCAAAAAGCATACCTTCCAGGTGCTCCACACACCCCCCTGCTTACCCTGTTTCATGTCCTCATGAAAACGTTGTAATTGACATGCAGGGCTGTGAGAGAGTAGGCCGGAGAAGGGATCTCTCGAAGAGGCCGACAACCATGATTAGCAACTAGATGGTCAAAGAACTGGTCTAACTGATCTGCAGGCATCTCATATAGAGCCTGATATCCAGGTGCAGGATGCCAAACAATTGGGCTGCGAAACCGATACCCTAACCAGAATGGGCTTGCTCGCAGAATCCGTTCCCCATAGAGACTCAATCGACTGACAACCAATTCAAAATTCTCAAAGTTAAAGGGTTCTCTGAGCTGGATGTTTGGGTTAGAGGTTCGGTATCGAAACTTTGCAGCATGGAAGGCCTGGTCTTTAATAGTCAGGAAATACTCCAGACCATTTCGGATCAAGTCTCCATGCATGGGACCTAATATCTTCATGACACCTGGGATCCTCATCATACTCCTATGCTCTCTCCATAATGCTGTTGGGTCCCTAGGTTCAGCTCGTACCCAAAGGTCTAAGCTATTTTCTTGCCTCTGAAAGATGTTGTAAGCTTTAAACCATTTTAACTGATTCACCCCAAATGAGATAAAGGCTTGAAATTGTATATCGCCAACGAAAGGGCCAGGATTCAAATCAGTTTCCTGGTCTAAGACAAGATTGTGCAAGTAGAATTCACATAACAATATTTGAACTTTAACTCCATAGTGCTTGCAGCAATCTATAAAATCATTAACAGTGTTGATATGGATGGGTGCTCCTGCCCTAACAACTTTTATTTTTAATCTCAAATAACGTTCAAGCAAAAACAAAGCATAATTTTTAGCAGGGGCTCTACAAGTCAAAACATCAATATACAAGGAACACAAGGTGTCCATCTGCTTAACAACACTATCTAGTCGACGAGTTACCTTAGCAACCTTTTCCTGCTCCTTCAGCCATCCTTCAAAGGCCTGGCTCTCAGACTGACTGATGTTTCGAAGTTGCTGTTGGAGCTCCTCGTATCTTTCGTTGGGGACCGTCTGTTCTCGTAACTGCTCGGCCTCCTGCTGGGCTTCCTTCATCATTTTATGCAAGGTCCTGGTCTTTGGGTCTTTCTTCCACAGAGCCGTAGAAGCTGGAAGTTTAACCTGGACCTTCCTATTGCGTTGCTTGGAATTTAGGACCCGAATTACACCCGAGGGGGGTGTTTCCGTTTGAACCTCTTTGCTATCCGTCTCCTTTTTTATGCGAACAAAGGGTTGGTGTGGTCTTCCTACCACCGGAGCCTCTTGCTGTTCCATTGGAATGTCCATTCGTTCCTCCGGGCCAAATGGAACAGCAGTTTCTATTGGAACAGCACCCTGTTCCTCATTGGCATTCGGAACAGCGGACTGTTCCTCAACAGTAGGTCTCCTGATGGGGTTTCGTCCTTCAAAACGAACCCTAACCCTCGGGGTCCTCGCTGCCGTGGTCCTTTTCTTTTGCCTTGCAGTTTTTTGTATTCTCAGACTGGCTTTCAACATTCTGATTTGTTGCCGAAGTCTGGCTATCGTGCCCAGCATCCTCTGGTGCTTCTTCTTCAATTTTGCAATTTCCCTAGCCTCGGCAGAGGGTTTGGCCTTTAATTTTACTTCTTCTTCCTCTCCCGGAACATATTCCGGTGCCCTGGGGACAGATTGTCCCGAATTGATGTCTTCTGCTTCTTTACCGGGTAGGTTTTCTTCCCCTGCTTCTTCTGCATGCCCTTCTTCAGGTAACTCTTCTTCTGCGAGACCGTCAAGGATGCCTCCTGGACTGGAGGCTTGGCCGTATTCTCCCATATTGGCCAGAACTGCTGCCAATTCCTCTTCTCCTGGATGGTCTTGCAATGGGCTACCCATGGATTGTGCATTTTCTTCCTCAATTCCTTCTTATGGGTGGTTAGTTCCAGCCTCTAATTGCTCAGCATTTCCTTCGGGTAATTCACCTTCCTCTTCCGAAGGTTCGTCCTCGATTTCGATTGGTTGGGTCGCAGCTTTCTGAATCTTTTCCAACCTTCCCCTTATTCGAACCAATCGAGCTGACTTCCTGGGTCTTTCAGGCAGGTTGGGAGTTCTAACAGGTTCTCTAGGTTCCTCTGGTCGTTCCGGCGTATCGGAGGATCGCTCCCGTTTCGACACAGCATGTTTTTCTGCCGCCGACTTCTTACGTTTCTCTGATTGTTCCGGCGTGCTAGAGGACTGCTTTCGTTTTGAAACAGCATGCTTTTCTGCTGCTGGCTCCTTGTGTTCTTCTGAACGTTCCAGTGTGCTGGAGGTTCGAGGTAAAGCCAGTCCCACTTTGACTGTTTCAACTAATTCCTCCCAAGTGTCTTGCTGTTGGGCAAGACTGTGGCTTATTATTAGCCGAATCAGTCCGTGGTGGCTAACAACCGTCTCTGTGTGCTGAGCTTTCTTCAAACTTCGGTCCGCATCATGTAATAATGAATTTAAAAAGGCAGGGAGATTTATAGAGCATTTTCCCTTCAAAACAGCTAGAAGTTTTAAGTGACGAGCCCTTACCACATCTTTTCTCCCCTCGCAGGTGATATAGCTCTGCACTATTTTCGCCAGCTCGGTCCAGGGTTCCCCCAGTGTCGTCGACAGAACTCCTTTTCCTTTGACTGTCAGACTTTGGCCTTCGCTTTGGAAAATTTCCATTGCTTTCTGCAGTCTTTCCTTCTTCAGCTCCCATCTGGGTCCAACAGCTGGTAATCCTGAGGTTTCTGCAATGATATCCTCCATGACTTCTATCCGCTTCCCTCCGACTATAGAGTGGTTTTTCTGCAGATTTTGCAGGAATTCCAACGCTACAGCCTCATTCGATTCTTGCAAGCGGTTGAAGTAATTCAACCATCCTGCATTTTCCAGAATTTCGCGGGCAGCATCAGACGCGATCAGCTTGTGCGGTTCACTTCGGATTGTTTTCCCGCCCATAGCTTACTCTCAGGAATGAACTCGGGAATGACACAGCAACTGTCCGCGGTATTTACCGAACAGAGAGGGTACTCGATGCTATTTTTAGGAAGGATTTTCGCAGAGCATGCAGCAAAGAGAAAGACCGTGGGTGGCAGTCCGTAGAATGAAATCATCATACCGTTAAATCGTGTTATTATTTTGCCCGAATGATGTGCAGCCACGTAACCTATTGGAGTAATGAGGTCACCTCCCCCCCCGCGATCTGATAGGCTGCCCCCAGCCGTCAAAGAGAGGAGCAGCAGCCAGTCGGGAGTCAAATCATAAAGTACAGCAGGTGGAAATTATGCCATGTTGTAAAAGGACAATGAAGTACCGAAACCGAGGCAGAAAAATGGATCGCTTTTAAGATAAGCCAGTGTGATATAATGAGGAACCGAGGGTTGGACGTCTGTCAACTGTACCAAGTCTCCAGTAGTCATTGTCAATTCCATTGCCATGATTGGTGATAATGCTCATGCGATAATTATATCAGGGTGTGACATATGATACATGCGAAGGAAGTAAAAGACAAACAGACTTAATATCATACCTGTTGGTGTAAATATTACGACTCCAATGCCATTAACAGAGCTCTGCTGCCAACAGGTGTTCATAACCTTGGCAAAGTTATTTATCTCACCCTCCGGAACCATTATCCTTTGTGTATCTACTGAAGAGTGCTTTGTCAAAATGCAGGCCATTATGCTGGCTTGGTGACCAGATAGCCATAATGCCATTCACAAGGTAGGCACGAAACATGGTCAGGCCGGCTCGTGATGAGACCTCCTGTTCCAAGGTTTGCTTGTTATTTTAACTTTGGACCATATCCCTGGTGTGGTGGCCGTAATGGGAATGCCACTTCGCTTCCATCCTTATGATCATGGTAGGCTGGCTCTGAATGAGACCCCCTATCCTGCATTTGACAATTTCATATCTTGTTTTTATATATTTTTTCTTTCTTTTATTTTTCTTTTGCAGCACACTTCTTTTTTCTTTGTTCGATTACACATAAGGGTGGTTCCGCACTCCTTAAGAGCAGGGAATGGTGGAAGAAGTCTTACAATCCCAACAGATAGATATAAATTGTTTGCTCATATTCCTCAGTAATGATCAAGAAAGTTTTTAGGGAAATCGACATGATAAAAATTACCAAACCATGGTTCGGGAACAAGATAATGACAGTAAAGACGAAAGTTAATGTCCTTCCTCTTGTCTTCTTATATCTGCTGACTGTTTAAAACAATAGCGATTTATGATATGCAGGTTTCGGAATAACATGCTTTTATGTTCATTGCATAATGTCATTGCTATATCTAAAGGATTTAGGAGAGCATAATCGCAAAACGTCCAAATAGAAGCAGAAAGGTTCTGATGGTGTCTTCTCTGAGCGAAACATGCGAATGACTCCTCTTGCGGAAAAGAAAAACCAAATTCTGCATCTTGAAAAAAGAAATATGCGAGTGCTGTTCCTTTTCGCAAAGGAACAGCAAAGCACAAAGAGTGCTGTTCCTTTTCGCAAAGGAACAGCAAAAATCCACACGTGCTGTTCCTTTTCGCAAAGGAACAGCAAAAATCCACACGGGCTGTTCCTTTTCGCAAAGGAACAGCAACAATCCACACGGGCTGTTCCTTTTCGCAAAGGAACAACAAAGCCAAAAAGTGTTGTTCCTTTTCGCAAAGGGACAGCAGAACAAAAAGTGCTGGACAGCAGAACAAAAAGTGCTGTTCCTTTTTCCAAAGGAACAGCAAAAATTCCAAAACATCAAAGTGCTGTTCCTTTTCGCAAGGGAACAGCAAAAATTCCAAAACACAAACGTGTTGTTCCTTTTCGCAAAGGAACAGCAAAAATTCCAAAACACAAAAGTGTTGTTCCTTTTCGCAAAGGAACAGCAAAAATTCCAAAACGCAAAAGTGTTGTTCCTTTTCGCAAAGGAACAGCAAAATAAAAAGTGTTGTTCCTTTTCGAAAAGGAACAGCAAAACAACAAGTGCTGTTCCTTTTTGCAAAGGAACAGCAAAACACCAAAAGTGCTGTTCCTTTTGAAAAGGAACAGCAGAATCACACGAGTGCTGTTCCTTTTAAAAAGGAACAGCAAAATCAAACGAGTGATGTTCCTTTTGAAAAGGAACAACAAAATCAAACGAGTGCTGTTCCTTTTGAAAAGGAACAACAAAATCAAACGAGTGTTGTGCAAAATAAGGTAACCAAAATACTACAAAACAAAGATGAAAAGAACATATATACAGGATGTTATGTACAAATTATGAGAAACAAATTGCTTAAGTTATGGGTGAGGAAGATTTCACTTCCTCTCCTAGGATCTCCAAATCAGTATCTTGCTAAAGCTGTTGACAAAAGGATTCCCGAGTAAGGGGTCTTCGATAGAGACGAACTCGGTGGCCATTTACTTTGAACGTATGTCCAGAACCGTCAATCGTGATCAGAGTGAGGGTCCCATTGTCGTGCACCTTCTGGATCTCATATGGTCCTAGCCAGCGAGTCTGGAGTTTCCCCGGGAAGTCCTGGAATCGAGAATCGTATAACAGAGCCCAGTCTCCTTCATGGAAGACTTTATTCTTTATAAGTGCATCGTGCCACTTAGCTCGCTGCTGTTGGATTAATGCTGTGTTTTGTAATGCAGAGAGCCTAATCTCATCCAATTCGTTGATTTGTCATAGTCGATTGATCTGTGCCTCATTTAGATCTAGGCCAACCTCTTGTGCAGTTCGTAGTGTTTGGATCTCGAATTTGATAGGAAAGATTGGTTGTTTCCCAAACACCAATTGATAAGGTGAATAGCCTGTCGTACTTCTCCATGTGGTTCTATAAGCCCAGAGTGCTTCAGGTAGCCGAGCAGCCCAATCACGCCTGTGTGATGCGATGGTCTTCGTTAAGATTGACTCAATTATCTTGTTACTGTTTTCTACTTGTCCATTTGCCTGCGGATGGTAGGGGGTAGTAATCTTATGTTGGATATGATAATTGTTAAGTGTTGTGGCTAGTTTGTTTCCAACAAATTGTGGTCCACCATCTGTAATCACTTCTCTTGGAAGTCCATAACGTACAAACAAATGGAACAAAAATTGTATTACCGAATCTTCTGTAGCCCTCTCTAATGATTCAGCCTCAACCCATTTAGTAACATAGTCTGTTGCTACCAGGATGTATGTCCTTTGGTTTGATGGTGGATTAATGGGCCCGACGAAATCGAGAGCCCATCGTTCAAATGGCTCAATAACCAGTTGTGGTCTCAGAGGCATTTCATCAGCTTGACCAGGCTTTCCTGCTCGCTGGCAGCTATCACAGGCCTGCACAAATTTTTTCGCGTCCTTAAAGATTGTAGGCCAATAGTACCCTGCCTGTAGTATCTTATGTGCTGTTCTCTTGTCGGCAAAGTGCCCCTCGCATGGTCCACTGTGACAAGCCTTTAAGATGTCTAGGATCTCATCCTCTCGAATACACCTTCTGATTTGCATGTCTGCCCCTGTATGGAATAAATGGTCTCCAATCCACGAAAATCGTGTGCTTTTTTGAACAATTTGTTTTCGTTCCTGAGGGGTTAGGTGTTTTGGTAACTTACCCACTGCAAGGTAATTGGCGACGTCAGCATACCAAGGTGTGCGAACGGCAATGGCAAACAGATGTTCGTCAGGGAATTGATCTTCCACGGCTGCTGCTTCGCTTGATTTGGGTATTCTTGAGAGGAAGTCGGCTACAGGGTTCTCCTTGCCGGGTCGATCCTTAATTGTGATGTCAAACTCCTGCAACAGGATCAACCATCGAGTTACTCTAGCATTCGTGACAGGTTTGTTTGCTAGATATTTAATAGCAGAATGATCTGTATATAACACAACAGGGTAACCTGTAATATAATGCCTAAATTTATTAACAGCATGAATTACAACCAGAAATTCCTTTTCAGTAACAGTATAATTGAGTTCGGCAGAGGATAAATTTTTGCTAATATAGTAAATAGTGTATGGCTTCTTATCCTCTTCTTGTCCTAGGACTGCACTGATTGCTGTATCCGAGGCATCCGATGAGATCTGGAATGGCAGATTCCAGTTTGGTCCTCGAAGGACTGGAGCTATTGACAGCAACTTTTTCAATTCTTTAAAATCTTGGTCGCATTTATCTGTCCACAAAAAATCCACATTACCTGTCAGAGCATATAGAGGTGCTGCAATTCGTGAATAATGTTCTATAAAGCGTCTGTAATATCCAGAAAATCCAAGGAAACTACGTACCTCTGTTTGAGTAGTGCGGGTAGGGATGAGCAAAAGAATCTGAATTTTAGCAGGGTCTACCTGGATGCCAGCTGCTGAAATGTAGTGCCCTAGAATGAGCCCTTCCGTCATCATCGTGTAGCACTTCTCGTGGCTCAGGCAGAGTCTGGTAGCAATGCAGCGTTGTAGAAATTTTTCCAGGGTATCCAGAGCTGGATCAAATTCATCCCCATACGGTGTGAAGTCGTCCATATACACCTCAAGTCCATCGTTTATTAGATCTGCAAAAATACTGAGAATAGCCCTTTGAAATGTAGTAGGGGCGTTACATAGGCCAAAGGGTAATACACGATAGGAAAACGTTCCCCAAGGGCACGTAAAGGTAGTTTTATCCTGGTCTTCAGGGGCAACTTGGATTTGGTTATATCCACTGAAGCCATCCAAAAAGGAGAAAAATTTCTTCCCTGCTAACGTGTCCAATACTTGATCTATAAATGGGAGGGGGAAGTGATCCTTTTGTGTAGCCTTGTTTAACTCCCTGTAATCGACACAGATCCTCCATTTTCCGTTTTTCTTTGGTACCACCACAAGGGGAGAGACCCATTTACTGTCAGAGATAGGGTAAATAAAGTTAACATCTAAGAGCTTCTGAAGTTCATCTTTCACTATCTCTTTTAGGTGCGGGTTGAGTCTCCTTTGTGGCTGACGGACAGGTCTTGCGTCTTTCTCTATATAGATGTGATGGGTGCATAATTGAGGATCAATCCCCTTCATGTCGGGGTAATCCCACGCAAATGCATCTTTGTATTTTTGTAACAGATTAACAAGTTTTATCTCTTGATCTGGTGTAAGATTGGCGTTAATATTCAGAGTTTTACCAGGTTCAATTTCCACTACTTTAGTATTAGCAACAACAGTTACTGGTATTGTCTGATCATGCGGATCTTTTAAGGGATCTTCTTCTAGCTCATTGTCAAATGCTGCCTCTATCACAAGACACTGCATATGTTTTCTAGCTTCAGTTTGACTAATAAAATTGTTAATGGCGTCGTCTTCTGTTTGATCTTTGAAATCTAACGCCTTCTGTATAGTTAATGGAGATCTAATATTGTTAGCGAGATATGATACAGGATAAGGGTTAGTTTTAATCATTGGCAGGCTTGGCTGAGCTGGAGGGTACAGAATTAAATTTTTGACATCGGGTCCTTTAGCTATAGTCATGTTTCCCTGCCGGCAGCCAATGTAGGCATCGGCAGTAGCAAGCCAGGGTCTGCCTAGGATTAACGGATGTCCATCTAGTCGGGTTTTAGGATTAATTACCAGGAAATCTGTGGGATACTCCCATGAATCTACGGAAACCATGACATCATTCAGAGTACCTTCTGGTCGAACTACAGATCGATCTGCCAATTCTAACAGAGTAGAGGTAGGTTCTACTGACGTAATGCCAAGCTTTTGGCAGGTGGAGGTTGTCAAAATGTTGATTGCAGCTCCCAGGTCGACTAGAGCGTTAGTCAGGGTTTGGCCATAGATTTGAACGGTCACAATTGGGTTCCCGGGATCTTCATATTTGATAGGTGTCTCCTTTCCTGATAATAGGTCGGATAAGGTACCAACTACTTGGATTCTAGGGTTAGTATTTGTATTCCTCCTTGATTTTTTGATGCATAATTCCTTTATGGTTTTCGCATATATAGGAATATCTTGTATAGCTTGGAGGAATGGAATCTTTATATACAGATTTTGTAATTCTCCCAGAATGTCAAAGTCTGGAGGTTGTATAGGTCGAGATATGACTAATCGTTTTGGGAAAGGAGGAGAGGATGTGCTTGCTTGCTTATTGTTTTGCTCTTTGTTTTCATCCTCCCGTTGTGGGGGTTGTTCTACAGGTAACTGATTTTCAATATGAACCATTTTGTCTCCCTCTGTTTCTACTATTCGTCCCGATCTTAACTGAAGATCGTTGCACTCCCTTAGGTCAGACTCAATCTCTGATGTGTCTATGATTTGAATAGATTGGACTGGCCTATTATTAGGGTTGGGATTGGGTTGGGCTGGGAGTTGCGGTCTCAGATTAGACTGGGGATTTTGTGGTAAAGCTGGCAGAGTTGGTTGAGGGAGTGGTATTGATCCTGCTGGCTGATATGTCGGTCTTGGCCAGCTTGTCTGCCAGGATGAGCTTTGCGAAGTGGAAGGGGTCCACTGTGGAGGATAGGAACTATTCTGCCAATATGGTGGAGGATAAGGGCAGTTTGGCCAACCAAATTGGGACATCCAAGGATTTGGAGTAGGAAACATTTGAGGTGACCAATTTGAAAATGGGGGTTGGGACTGATTTTGCCACATGTTCTGCTGCTGAGTACTGAACTGCGGGGGTTGAAAAGAAGAGGAGGGGTCTGAAAACATACCTGGTTGCCTAGGCTGCCATTGGCGACGCTGGTTAACAAAATATGCTGGTTCTGACTCCTCTTCTGCTTCTTTGTATACTGCCTTCAAACCAGGCAGTGAAGGGCAGCTTTCGGTTAGGTGGTCCTTGGTACAGATAGCACATATTTGGACTGTATCCAGCGGGCATTCTTTGTGGCTGTGTTTCTTCCTGCATCGTGGGCAAAAGATGGCTAGATTCTGCTCTGCCTCGGCTTGCTTTTGTTTAGCCTGCACAATGTCAAGTTGTGTAGTTAGTGTTCCCAGGATATCAGTTTTAAAATTTTCTAGCAAATTTCCAAGTTCTACCCGTGTTACTCCCTCTGTTAATGTTCTGTTATCTCTGGGGAAGCGATCATATTCCGCTGGTTTTATCCTCGTGCTGCCTCTTGAGCTCCTGATACACAGATCAATGATATTAGCAAAATTTTCCTGATAAATGTCTCCTTTCCCCATGATGTTTAACGTTTCGATCCATTGCTCTCTCATACCTCTAATTAATGCAGTTTTCAACACGTTATCTGGCAGAGGTAGTGATGCATAAGGGGATCTCTGCAAGTTATATTGGAAACGTTCCACATATTCTTCTAAGGTTTCGTTTGGTCTGGCTGACATTTGAAAGATTTCATCTTTTAATTCCCTCGATCTACAGTAATCTTGGTATTTCTTTAAAAAGGCTTCTTTCATTTGATCCCAATTGTTAATAACCCCACCACCTAAGCCCATAAACCATCTCAACGCAGCCCCTTTTAATGTAGAGGGGAACAATTTCAGTTTCTGGGGGTCGGTGGTGTAATCGTATCCTCTACATAATACATCAAATTCGAACAAGAAGGCGTCCGGATCTTCTGATGTGAGGCCATGAAATGTGGGAATATGCTGGAGAGGGATGGCTTTCATGGGCGCATTTGCTGCAGAATCTACTATCGGATATTGCAATGTGGAGGTCTGGGTGTTTGGCTGGTTCTGCGCCATGGGATCGAATATATGGCAGTAATCTTCAGGAATTTCCAAGAGAGTGTTCCTTGGTTGAGGAGGGGTAGTCTTAACAGGGATTGTCTTGACACCAATCCCTTGATCAGGGATGATAATGGCTCCAACTGTCTGCGGTGAATGAATTCCTTCAACAAGGATTTTTACAGCGCTTCCCTTGTCCGGGCTATTCAAAGGCTGGTTCAATTCAATAGGAGATCTAGGTTCCTCAACTTCCCCTGTTTCTCCTTCTCCTTCACAAAGGTTACTTTGGGTCCCTTCGTGCAATGATCCAGGAGTCAAATTTTCAATTTCTTGAAAATCCTGCTCCTCTGTTCGACTGTGCACCTCAGCAAAGGCTTCGGATGGTGATCCCGAGGCCTGAAGGGAACTAGTAGGCTGTTTAGAATTGACTTTCTTATAACCTACTGATGGCTGAGAGTCGGCTTTCTTATAGATTTCGTCTATGAAGGTTTTTCGTCCAAGGGTCACCGGCCCCTTAGCTTTGGATGGAGGCTTTTGATCTTTTTCTAACTTTTTCTGCTTAGTCATGCACTCCAATTAAACTGCTAAATCCTATTTAACCAGCAATTCTACTAAGAGAGCGGACGGTGGAGCAGGGCTTTTACATGCTCCGTACGCAGGTTCTTACCTTCCGTTTTTAAAATCCAACTCCCTCCTAGCAGATTTGCGCACTACTCTATAAAGGACAAATGGCTATTACCCCTTCCCCGGCAACGGCGCCAAAATGTAGAGCTATAACTAGGGTCTCTCACACCACCAATTATTCCACATTATTAAGTCAATCCGGGATCGTTTTGTTCTTTCAAGGAGTAACTCAATCCGAGGTTGTTCTGTCCAAGTAGTGCTCGGTAGTATAGCGTTCTAATGACTTGAAAGGAAACAAACACTAAGCTGTAACTAAACCAATTCAGGAAATGAAATCACACAAGGCAAATGATCAGTCAAGGGTACGGAACCAATAACCCTTCCCTTTAGAAACTGATAAAGAAAGAAAACCAAAGCATGGGCTTATAGGTCAGGGAGCTAGGCAGCGTCTTGCTGGGCTCATGACAGCCTTAGGCCTGCTATCACGCGAAAGCAATAAAGGTAGATTGGCGAAAGTAAACTGGAACAGCAATTCTTAAAATGGAACAGCAGTAAAGAAATGGAACAGCAGTAAAGAAATGGAACAGCAAACTATCATAAACAGGAAACGTCAATCATATAAAATGGAACAGCAAACCCAAATGGAACAGCAACCCAAATGGAACAGCAAACCCAAATGGAACAGCAAATCCAAATGGAACAGCAACTCCAAATGGAACAGCAAATCCAAATGGAACAACAACCCCGAAGTATGTACACGGTCTATACTACTGTAGCGATCCGAGAGCAATGTATGATGCGACTATGTTTCTGAACAAAGTGATATTATCTTCAAGTCTCACAAGTACTTATTTCATATGAATCCAATAATGATAACATTCATACCAATAACTTGCTGTAGAAATGAATGCAATTCGAATAGATTCAGTTTGTGTAATACAGAGACGTGAATTACAGAACTTATTCAGATTCAGATATTAATTAAGAAGCATAGTCTATCATATAAGAAATGTATCGGATTACTGTAATGAAAGAAATAAGCAAACCACACAAATCACCGTATGATACAACAACAAGTGACCGTCGGAGCTGGGCCCTTGGCTACGATGGTACACTGCTTAGAGTTACTTCAGATACAGAAACGAAGTGAACACCGAATCCTTTATATTGATTGCATAACAAAAGTGTACAAAATCAGATCTTACAAAAGCTCAGTGATCAAAATCGTTCTGAGTTTATAATTATAATAACAGTCATTCCCCCACGCTCGATGGCGTGGTACCTTTATATAACATAAATGACGGAGATGTCTAGATACAAAAGATAAGCTTTAAAGCAGCGATCCCTCAGGATCGAAGATCCTGAGGGATTCGCTAATCGTTCATGTCTCTTGCATTCTCCGTCACGGTATCCTGCGCTCTTTTCCTGGATTATTCGGCTCCAATTTTACTTGATCTTGTCCGCATCCGGTTCCCTGTCGACAGGGCAGCAGTTACTTTCCTTGCGCTTCTCGTTTTTACTCGATAATCCCCTATTTCCGCGTCCTTCTGCATAGAAAACATCGATTATTAGTGATTGAGCTTCGTTTGTCCATTTTCACATAATTTACCAAAACCCTTATGTTTTTAGGCTCAATATGCAGAAAAGATTAGAAATAGTATTTGAAAAACCACTAGATTACTTATCAAAAAGCATACCTTCCAGGTGCTCCACACCAATCTCATTATCTATCATGGTGATGTGTTGATTTATTTCCTTTCTGACTGAAATATAGTTGTGCCTTGGTAGTTTTTATGTTGGTATCTGTCTCTTCCTTTGCATGTGCAGGTGTTCGTTTGTGATCTGTTGGAGCAAGGGAGCGAGGATATCAACTCTGCTTCAATCATAGCATTGGACTCCAGGTTAGTCTTCTTGATTCACCTTTGATGCATAACTAGGAACTTGCGTAGCAGCGTGGTTTGTTTGTGGCTAGTTCTGTTATAGGCTAGTGGGATCGCCTCTGTCCGCAGAGGGGATTTACCTGACCAACAAATTGGCGACTCCGCTGGGGAGGAACTATTTGATTTCTGTCTTGCATGTTAATTTTCTTCTGCTTGCTTGAGTGAATGAGCTTCCTGAGTCAGTTTTGAGATTATTCTTTACTGTTTGACCCATCAGAGCACTGTCAACCCGACCTAAGGTCGTATCATTTATTTTTCTAGTTGGCAAGCTTAATTGGCGCGGTTATTTCTTTGACAGTCGCGCCTGTTGGTGCATGTTGCTCAAAAGCAGCTCGCGCCAATCCTGTGGTAGCGCAAGTTGCAGGCTAACAGTCGCGCCAGCTCTGTAAATTTTGCCTATGTGTGAGTGGAAAGCTCATTCAGTCTCTTTATATATCTCTTTTAGCCTTTGGAACTGTGTTGAACCTCTGCTTGACTGGTCTTAGCCTGTATCCCTCAGCTGTTTGCTCATTTCTATTGATTTTCGTCTCAGCCCTAGGATATCTAGGGGCTTTGCATGACTAGCCTTCTGTGGGAAGTTTCGATCTCTTGATTATCCAGTCAACTTGTTGGTTGTGTTCTGCACCTATCCAATGCTTTGTTAAAGCTTGATCTTCTATACTCTGAATACTTCACTTCTAGCCTCTTTGAAGTTCACTAGTCTTTGTGTTTTTCCTTGCTTGCATGGTTCATTTTAGTGTTTCAGAATTGGTTCTATTTCATTAACTGAACTTGGATTGTGCATATCTCTTAGAATTTGTTTACATGCATCATGCCATCTTAAAGGAAAGAAAAATAAAAAATCTCTTGCATCATAGTAGTTAGCATTTATTGTTATTTGTTGCTATTAAAAAGAAAAAGACAAAATTTCGTTTCTTGTTATTAGCTGCATTAGGGTCTTTGTTGTTTGTTGAAGTGATCGTTTCGTTTGTGAAAAAGATCTCAACCCTCCTGTAGATAGAATTCATCGAATCAAATGATTTAATTTTGGCATATAGTTTGCATGTAAAAAGTTTTTGAGATATCACATACGGTAGGACCAAAAAACTGAAACATAATCAAAGATAAACTTTAAAATGAACTCAATGAACATAACAACGCATTGGAACATAACGTAAACACTCTAGAGGTCTAGGTTAGAGACGTGTTCCGGCGTCTTTAAACCTGGTAGTTTATCGTCGAGTGGTTGGGTGATTCCTCCACGGTGAAACGATAGGTGCCAATACGGACTGTGCTCCCACGTACCGTCGAGTATATATTGGGAGACCCCTATAGGAATAAAGCCTTTATCCATAGGAAGCCGTGTCAGCCGCCCTATGATTCGCAATGTAGTGTGCACAGCATTCACGAAGATCGACCACCCGTACCCTAAAAAGTATTCTGTGGTTTTGCGAAAAGTTTGGCATACCCTCTACCTAGAATTCCAGAGCAGTCACTTTTGATCCTTTTCGGACTCCCTAAATGAAAAGGTGCCTGTGAGCGTCTTGTCACTTTGTGCTCATTAAATATTCGAAGGAGACTAGAGTCATCTTTTTTCCTTTTCTCGACTCTTAAAAAATGAAAAGGTTAAGTTCAGTGTCTTAAAATTTATTGGTCACGATAATATTACCCAATTAGATTTTTGTTTGCGTTAGCTTGAGTAGGGTTATTTCTCGTTCAATGGTAGCCTTTTCGGTGCCCACCGGCCAAGGTGTTCCTCCTGATGGGTACCCTCGCCCATTTCCTTCTGTTGGAAATGTTGGTGTTCAGTATATCGCAACATTGTCTTTGCCTGGGTTGACCATTGGTTTACCCGTATGGTTGTTTTCAAACTCGGTGGTCTCAAGTGTGATGACTCCTGTCCCACCACCACCTCCTCCACCCGAACAACACCATGTTGATTCTAAGGTGGACCCCTTCCCTTCTTCGCCTATTGCTGCATCCTCATCTTCTACTTCGCCTGGTGAAACCTTGGATTTCACTAACCAGGTGGCTAAGAAGAAGAAGAAGAAGACCAGAAAGAAGAAGTCTCTTAAGGGAAAGGTCGTGTCTACCACGAAGCTATCAGAAGTGGAACCACCTTCTGCTCCTCCCCGGAAGCTTCGGTCTCCTTATCGATTATGCAAAGGGGACCATTTTCTTTCTGATTGTCCTGGCATTCCCAGGATCCTAGACATATGGTCCCGTGACCCGACTCGCCCCTTACTATCGCAAATCGACGATACCTTACTAGTTGGTAACAGAAAAGGGAAGGTTCGTTTCCCTTGTCGACTTTGTGAAGGTAATCATCTCCTTCGCCTTTGTCCACTTATGGATGAAGCTTCCCGTCTGTTGGCAAGTCTGTCGGATCCCTTACCCCAACTACCCGCTGGATATCAGCGTCTTTTTACAACTGCAGAGCATCTTTCCACTAACCAAGTGATCAAACATGATTCCTCCTTAGTCCAGCTTTCTCTTCCTGAACCTATCTGTGCTCCGCCTGCTCCAGACCAGTCCCTGGTCGGAACGAGTGATTTATATTCATCATCTACGCACCACTTGATCATCAAAGATGAACCACCTGAGTCCAAACCAAACGAAAGTCCACAGTTCTGGATTACAAGTGACCCGGTCTTTCGAAAGGTCCAGCTTACAAGTGACCCGGTTTTGCCTACAGAAGTTCCATCCTTAGATGCTCTTACACCTGAATCCAAACCAGACGAAAGTCAAAAGGTCCGGCTTACAAGTGACCCGGTTTTGCTTTCAGAATTTCCAACCCTAGATGATCCTACATCTGAATCCAAACCAGACAACAGTCAAACGGTCCAGATTACAAGTGACCCGGTTTCGCCTTCAGAAGTTACCTCCTCAGATGATGTTATCACTGCCAAGAATGAAGAACCCACCATCCAAATTCTATTCATTGACATAGACGTTAATGATCAAGTGAGCATCCCTCTCATTCCTTCACACCAGGAAGAAAGTCCATTAGAATCATATCCGGCTGTCTATCCAATCCCACCTCCAAGCAACCTAGTTGTTTCCTTTAATTGGGATCAATTGGTTAATCCTCGGTTACCAGCCGCCATACCATTTCGAATTATAGTCCAAGTCTACCGCATGGTTATGGCTGGTACAATTATTGATGAGGGATCTCCTGTGAGTATCCTTTCTTCAACAGCTTGGGAAGCACTTGGTTCCCCACTGCTTCTGCCTGAGATGAGAAACCTCATAGGTTTCCATCGAGAAATCACTCGACCTTTAGGAATTCTTCCCAATGTACCTATCACGTTAGAAGGGAAGACTATCCAAATGGGTCTCATGGTAGTCCAAGGTCCGTTAGATTACAATTTACTCCTTGGACGAGACTATATTTATCGCATACGTGCTATTGTGTCCTCACTCTTCAGAGTGATGTGTTTTCCGCATGAAGGAAGAACGATCAAAGTTGTAGACCAACTTTCATTCCCCGGTTCACACTTCACATATAGTCATCTGCCATTCCTAAATGGTCTTATTTCCACAGGAAATGCCCCAGCACCCACCCCGTCATTCTGATGACGGCAGCTCACCCGGGCGCGTGACTGAAGCCCGGGGGGCATGCATCCTCCTTCAAAATCGAGTCTTTCCAAGTAAACCTTCATTCCATCCACTCCGTGAATGCCATGAAGCTTGGGGGGCATGTACCTCGATTTGTATGATCATGCTGGGGGCATCATGCTGGGGGCATGCAACAAAAATTTTAACAAGCAAAGTTCTCCATGGTTCAAGCTTGTGTAAAAATGAACCCATTTACATCCCGTGATTGCCTTTTATCCACTAAATCCTGCTAGATGAGCCTTGGTTGTTTCATTCCATCGCCACCATCTTTTTGGCCGATCATATGCTTTCACTTGGTTGTTTCTCCTTTCCCGAGGAACCGCAGCGATGAGTGGTTTTATTAGCCAGCCTCTTAACCTTTACGTGTTTTAAGTGAGTTCCACCATTACCGGAACCAGTTACTATCCCTTATACCACTCGTTCCTTCAGGACGAGTCACCTTTATGCTCTTTTCTGACTCGTAAAATATGAAAAGATTGCCGAGTATTTTTCCCTTTTTGACTCGTTAAAGAAAATAAAAATGGAGGTCCGCTTTCAGCTCTTTTCTGACCATTTAAAGAGGAAAAGATTGCCGAGTCGCTCCTCTTGACTCGTTAAATGGTAATAAGGGGCGGTCGTTTTAAGTTCTTTTTGACGACCGTTAAAACATAAAAAGATTACTGGGTTTTTGTCGTTTCAAACTCGTTAGTGGTTACGAAACGACGTGGTTTTGACCGCTTTTTTACTTTTTCAGGTCAAAATCACTAATTATGAAAAGTACTCCTCGATCGTAATGATCGGGCGGTTCTTTCGGGTATTATTTTATACTTTTTCAGGCCCGAGAGACACAACTTTACGAAAAAGGACCTCCCTGGAGTTTCCTTTTCTGCTGTCTTTTCAAACTCTCTAAACATGAAAAGACGCCGAGTTCTTCCTTTGTCAAACTCGTTAAAACTTAATGACATCGGATTTTGTCACAACACAAGCATATGCTATCCCCATCAAGCTTGTTAAAAATAACTGGGGTACTCGCCAGAAATGGCGGGGGGAAAAGAAAATTTTTGAACCATAATTATTACCGTAACGGCAGTATGTCACTCTTGAACATGGCACTTTTTGCTTTCGTGTCCGGGGTGGGGATATTTCATCTCATATCTTTCACTTGCTTCCATGGACTTGGGTACCCTATTTGACCTCTCATTCACTCATTGCCTCGTCATCATGACCTTTGATACATTGATGTCAAATACTGCCAATTCCGTTAATGTGCCGCCGATATGTTCAAGAGAAGTTGACCTCTGCAAAACAACCTCCCTCTGATAGTTCGCACAATCTTGATTCACAACTTCATCTCTCTGTCTCGTGTCGATGATGTGGGAAACATTATGGCCCACCTTCGATCAAGGTCACTCCCTGTCGACTTCAACTCATTATCCAGGGAATTGATCGAGAGACTCCTTTCCGGTGCCTTGGAGCCTGCATGCCTCAATGGCAGGTTCTTCGTGTTCGACGTGAGGTTTTCATCATTGGCCTCCGATCGAATGATTCTACGGGTGTTCGACTTCAGACCATTGATTCACACGCCGTAGATTGTACCTATAGTACCTTGAGGGCCATTGTCATTATTGGTGGTACCTCTCGCGTCTGTTAACAGTTTCCATTATTGACTGGTAATCAGACGATGTTCATGCATGTTCGACTTCAGCTCATATATTCACATGCTTGGACTTGTACTCTTGTTTGGGTCGAGTTGGAGCGCAAGACCCTGGATTGTGTCTGTTGTAATCCAGGCGTGATTCTTGATACTTGACTCATTCACTGGATGGCTGCGACCTTACCTGAGTCAGTTTATTGATCCTAACCAGATGGCTGCGTCCATACTATGGATCCAGATTATTTATGTACTCTCTTATGGATGGCTGTGACCATACCACGTACATCATGTAATTGAACTATCAGTCATGTCTCTTAATACAGCTCCTCGGCGGCAGTAACTATATGTGCTCTTATGTGCTCTTATGTGCTCTTATGTGTTCTTATGTGTGTTCTTGTAAAGCATTTCACCCCTCTCCACCTCTCGGACTTCATGCTTTAGGGGGCATCTGTTACACAGTAATTTGTCACCATCCTTGTTACTCCTCTTTCCGTACCTTGGAGGACCCATCTCAGGAGTTATAAGAAGTGACAAAGGCTAAAAACACTTGCATTATGTTCCCCTGAGTAAGTACTCCATGTTCCCTGAAGACACCTTTTGCAGATTATCCCTGAAAAGTGCTCTTTTTCCATTGGCGCAAGTCCACAGTATCTTACCCGTGCCAATCATGGAGATCCTCAAAAGAGGGCGCGACCATTGGCGCTCTGCCTTAGAACAACAATTGCGCCAACCAAATTTAGTCGTGCTTTTTGCCTTAACGCACGTCCGACTGTTTTTTCCTTCATTACATGGAGTTTTTCTGAGGATAAAAAATCAGTCTTTTGTCGAGCTTTATCCATCTTTATGGCTTTTGAGGATAATGCTAATCCGCAAAAAGTGTCCCGATTCATCGTATCCTCCTCCCTTCTTCATCTATATAAGCTTGTCATTATGCATTGGACAAGCTAGTGTTGGCTAGTGTTGGAGAGTGTTAATGCTAGTGATTTAGTGATTGAGTGATAGTAGTGATGATTATTGGTCATGGAGTGTTAGATGTTGAGTTCTTGAGTTCTTGGAGGAATGCTAGTGAGTGCTAGAGAGGTTATGCTGCCGGAGAGGAGATGCCTGGCAAGACACATATAGTTATTCGCCCAGCCAGGAGAAGGGTCGACGTCAGAACAATGGTTGTAACTTTTCCTGTTTATTAATTGATAAGCGACTGCTATTATAGTTCCAATCTCATTATCTATCATGGTGATGTGTTGATTTATTTCCTTTCTGACTGAAATATAGTTGTGCCTTGGTAGTTTTTATGTTGGTATCTGTCTCTTCCTTTGCATGTGCAGGTTTTCGTTTGTGATCTGTTGGAGCAAGGGAGCGAGGATATCAACTCTGCTTCAATCATAGCGTTGGACTCCAGGTTAGTCTTCTTGATTCACCTTTGATGCATAACTAGGAACTTGCGTAGCAGCGTGGTTTGTTTGTGGCTAGTTCTGTTATAGGCTAGTGGGATCGCCTCTGTCCGCAGAGGGGATTTACCTGACCAACAGTATGCTTCAATCTAAAGGACTTAGTCTTAATTATTGGGTAGAAGCAGTTAACTATGCAAATTACATAATAAATCGCACTCCTACTAAGGTTTTAAAGAATATCACTCCAGAAGAAGCATGGAGCTCAATTAAACCAGATGTAAGTCACTTTCGTGTTTTTGGAAGTGAAGCATGGGCCCATATTCCATATGAGAAACATAAAGCTTTAGAACCTAAGAGTGAAAAATGTATTTTTGTTGGATATTCTGAAGATGTCAAAGGATATAGACTTATTCCACTTAAGTCCAAAAAATTTATCATTAGAAGAGATGTAAAGTTTGCTGAAAATATATCAGCTTGCGAGCCTAGTTCGGTGGATGTGCCACCTCTCCCTATCTCTTCTACTTTTGAAAATATTTCTTCTTCAAATGATGAAAGCGAGGATGAAAATCCTCCCCCACCTTCTCAGGATCCTCCTTCAGCTCCTCAGCTTGCAAAATGGGTCTGTGCTACTCGGGATGCAGCAGGTGATCTTGCCGGTGATCCTACAAATCAGCGACGTACACGTTCTCAGTTTGATAGAGCCTCTTCTTTACTGGCTCAAGCTTCAATGAATTATGATCCTGAAACCTTTACAAAAGCTTCAGGCCATCTAGATTGGGAAGCAGCTATGAATGAAGAATATCATTCATTATGGACAAATGATACATGGGATCTTGTTCCTCTACCAAAGGGACGAAAACTTGTTAGATGCAAATGGTTTTACAAAACCAAGTATGGACCAGAAGGGAAAGTTGATAAACATAAAGCTCATCTTGTTGCTAAGGTTTTTCACAAGTTGAAGGCATTGACTACGTTGAAACCTTCTCCCCTGTTGCCAAAATGAACTCTATCCACCTTGTTCTTTCCCTTGCTACCTCTTTCAAATGGTAAGTCCATCAGATGGATGTTAAATCTGCCTTCTTGCATGGGGACTTGCATGAAGAAATCTATATGGAACAACCTATTGGCTTTATACAAACAAACTCTAGCCTTGTATGTTAGCTTAAGAAATCCCTTTATGGTCTCAAGCACGCTCCTCGAGATTGGTATGCCAAAATGGATAAATTTCTTTTAGAAAATGGCTTTTCTAGGTGTCATTCTAACAATACTGTCTACACCAAGAAAGTGGGAAAGTCTCTTATCATTCTTGTTCTTTATGTTGATGATCTTATCCCGACTAGTAGTGATCCCAACCTTATAAACCATGTGAAGTCTAGCCTTAAAAGGAAGTTTGAAATTACAGACATAGGACACTTACATTATTTTCTTGGTCTTCAAGTCTTGCAATCCAAGGAAGGTATTTCCCTTTCCCAGTCCAAGTATGCCTGTGATATTCTACACCATTCTCACATGGAAGACTATAAGCCAGCCCCTTCTCCCTTTCAGTCTGGAGTCAAACTTTCAGTCACTTGTACTTCTCCTGAAGTTGATGCTACCTTATACCGTCAACTTGTAGGAAAATTTTTGTATCTAACCCATACTCATCCTGACCTTTCCTTTGTTGTTGGCTTTGTTGCTCGGTTTATGAAAAACCCACATGAAAGTCATTGGAAAGCAGCTAAAAAAATACTTCGTTATGTTCGAGGTACAATTCAGTTTGGGATTCATTACAGTGCCGAAGCAGCTCCTCTATTGGTTGGTTTCACTGATTCCGATTGGGCTGGTGACCCTGATGATCAGAAGTCTACTGCAGGTTATGTGTTCACTCTTGGTTCAGGACCTATTACATGGGCTTGCAAGAAACAAGGTGCCATTTCTCTTTCTTCAGCAGAAGCAGAGTATCATGGTGCCATAGAAGCTAGTAAGGAAGCCTTGTGGCTTCGTCAGATCCTGTCAGAGTTTGGCTTTCAGCAGCAACATCTGACTATACTTTGGTGTGATAATCAAAGTGCCATTCAACTATGCAAATATCCAGTCCAACATCAGCACAACAAACACATTGAACTGCACATGCACTTCATAAGAAAGCTCATCCATGACCATGTTCTTGAAGTGCAATATTGTTCAACAGATGATCAAGTTGCAGACATCTTTACAAAGGCTCTCACAGAGGCGAAGTTCACTAAACTTCGATTTATGGTTGGAGTTCAGGAAGTTGTCACTAAGGGGGGATAGGCTCTAGTGCCTCCTTCCTTCTCCTATTGTGTCATA
Organism: Pinus tabuliformis; assembly: GCA_031772625.1. Lineage (NCBI taxonomy): Eukaryota > Viridiplantae > Streptophyta > Pinopsida > Pinales > Pinaceae > Pinus > Pinus tabuliformis. The sequence goes on from CM062819.1 coordinate 44,578,468, forward strand.
TTTGTAAATCCTTCAATCCTATCCCAAGTTGTTCTTAAGGGGGGATGTTAGGGTATTCCGACACATAGGAAATAGTTAAGTATAACTTGGTCTAGTATAGAGTTAGGTAAAGTGTGTTTCTTTACTATGTACATTTTGTAACTTACAATCCGATGGTCACGATATGTAGTGATCCGACGGTTCATTCTCTCCTCGGTATTACCGACACTTGATCCATGGCTTAACACCCGATTAGTCCATGATCTCTATTTAAAGAGCATGGAGGGTCATTTGTAGGTTAATCGTCCATGAGAGAAGCTTATGCAAATTTTCATTCTTTTATTAATAAATTGCCTGAAGTAGCCACGTTGGCTCAGGCGGTGGACTGTTTCCCTCTTTGGGGGTTTTAACCATGTCAAAAATACTGGTGTATTTATCTGTGATCTGTTTGTGAGTGGTGTCCTTTGGTGTTCTGTTTGAGGAACTTACCTTGTAAATTCACTTTAATGTAGCATGTTCTCACAACTATTACAGTTTGGGTTTTCCACACCTAGAGGTGCAGTATATGCCTTCAATGTTGTCCCATTATATGCAGAATCTCAACATGGTCCATAAATAAATTGAACGGAAGTGTGATATATCAGTTTTTGGTCCAAAATATCCAACTTATCCAATTTCAATTCTTCTCTAATTGGAATAGCTAGTCCTCTAATTCCTTATATTTCTTCTCCTGCGATCTTGTAGTTATCTCGTCTTAATTTGATATTGTAATAATTTGATATTCTAATAATTAAAAGAGAATTTCTAAACTAGTGGGTCTATTATTCATTTAGAAATGCTTCTCTAACCAGACAGTGAATCTACTTGACATCAAAATTTTCTCTTTGAAAGGATATTCTTTGCTATTATAGTAGTCTGATATTGAATTGCAGGGGTCAGATTTGAGGTTACAGTGGCATTGAAATTGGTTTCTAAATCAGTGGATCTGTTATTCATATATAAATGCTTCTTGATCTTGTGATCTATTTAACAAGTGATATTGGATGTAATGGCTTTAATTTACCCTTGTTTCTCAACAAAAATAACCTTATTCATTATTAAACAAACATGGTAACATTATTCAACAAAAACATACATGTATGTCTCTAGTAACTGATAAATAGAATGAATGTAACATTGTGCACACACTCTGTTTGTATGTCTCCAACAACTGATGAATAGAATGAATGTAACAGTGTGTGCACACTCTGTTTGTATGTCTCCGACAACTTATGAATAGAATGAATGTAACAGTGTCTGAACACTCTAATTGTATGTCTCCAATAGCTGATGAGTAGAATGAATGTTTGAAATGAAAATCAGTAAGAGTTGATGTTTTATAGTTTTTTGATATAGAATTTAATTGGTAGGGAATATTGGCATGGATTTCCATCTCCCAAATTCAAATGTGTGGTCTGGATTGATTTGTACATGATCAAATGGCTGATAATATTTCATGGTTGATCCTTGTGCTTTCCTGTTTTTAATTCCTGAATTGAAAAGGCTGGTGTGTTTAATACTTGAATTTAAAGGGTTGGTGTCATTTATTGCATCCTCTGAACTAATTCCTGAATTGAATGTTGTCATTTATTGTCTTCAATAGGTTGAATGGTTAAACACACATGTACATATGGCTGACACACATTTCACCTATTCTTGTGCAGGTATTACTGAGCAATGGGATGTGTTTCTCGAGTGGAAATGAGCGGTTGACTATTTGACGAGATAGGTGTACTCCTAAATAGAATTCAATGGAATGTTTTGTAGTTCATTTTGACTTATTTTTGTAATTCAGAGATGGAGGTACTAGGGACATTATGTCTTGTCAACTTGTGATGTTAAGGTTTGATATTTGACACTTGTTTTCCCAATCAATATGTGGGCCTATTTTGGACAAAATTAGATAACTTATATAGCTTAATATAAACTATTTATTTGCATCTTTTTGATGGTTTATGAATATTTTTTAATGGATGTGTGGGACCAATACTATAACTAGTATTGGTCCCTACACAACAATAGAAGGCTCTCCCTTCTCTTCAAAATCTATCTTTATTTCAAAACTTAAATATATATTGAGAAAATCAATTTTCAAAATTTATTTATCTAAATAGAAATATATTTACAAAATCAATTCTTCATGATTTAAAGAAAGAAAATTCAAAATAAATTCCCAAATTTATAATTTCCCAAATTAAACACAATATTTACCCTCTGAAAACACCAACTCAGCAAGAGCATACTCAAAAAAGGATGAACTTTGGAACCTTTAATCTCTTGAGAGACAAAAATGAATTTTTTTTTTAAGAGACAATAATAATTGTGCTCTATATTGTCTTTATATAGAAAAAAAATTAAGACAATAATTTAAGGCATTAGCTTAAATACAATATTTAGGGCAATATACACATTTTTTTTGTCTCAAGTTAAGAAAATTTACTTAAAAATAGTCTTAAATATTGTCTTAAAACACCCCTTTCTGTAGCAGTGGGGAAACCAAAAAACCATGGGCCCAAAACCACTACTATTGACTCAACCAACTTTGACTCTTTCCCAAGTCAAGTTTACCTAACAAGGGTGTGATGAAATATTCTTTGGGACACCATGGTTTTTCTAATTATCCATGTTCACTTATTGATGTAAGAGAAGAGTATATTCAACAAAGGATGAACTTTGGAACCTTTAGTGTGTGAGTGATTGTATGTGCAAGTGTTTTCACAAAAAACATATGTGCATGAATAATTGTATCATGTGGATGTGTAACAACCTCCTCCCACATCTACCCAGGTAACTTTCCAACCGGGGTAAACATGTGACGAGAGGCTACTATGATTGGATTCAACCTCCTATGTGACCTTAAGGAAATGGAATCGTCGGAAACACATCATATAGACCCTCCACATCATCAACAGGACTCCTAAGAAGCATCCCAACCTTTCTCGTAACCAACCCCTGGGTCCTATTAGCTCTACCATGCTCTTCAACTTTTGATGGATAAAAGCAAGTTGGGTAGTGTTGGTTTTGGTTGCAAAGGGCTCACAATAGTTTTTCTTTCTTCTTCTCCATTTTTCCCTACACTTCCATGAACCCCGCTATCCCTGCTTTACCCCGAAATTCAACATAAAACCGTATTTACTTAAACCCCCCTATATGTGTTTCCTTCATTTTCTTCTAAGTTCTTATATATATATCGTATAAGCCCTTTTCCCTCGAGCCCCCGGTGCTAAGGTCTTAACCCTTCATAACTACGCGCATATGAAAAAGTGCTACCGCTGAGACCTTTACCTGTCACATCAAGCAAAAAGCACACAGTTTAATTCCTGGACCGTCCGATCTTTCCCCGCTAGGATCCAACGATAGACACTCCTCCCACCGCTAGAAACTGCACACACGATAACCCATGGGGAAAGTGGTTTCCCCACCGTCCCATCTGCCACGCGGAGATATTTTACTTGATCGCTCCTCCACACACGAAAACTAGCCACCTCTTGTGAGCGATGCGGGGAAACCACTTACCGCTCATCTCATACGACTCCCGCCCGTTATTTTCCCCACAACTTCCGCGCTTTTCCACCATCCGATCGTCCACCTCGCAATCCGACGGTCCGCGATCTCCCTTCTCCCCTACCTTCTGTAAGCCTCCGTAAGCCGTCCTCCACCGTTCGATTACATGATCTAACAATCCACACTCTTCCATCCACATATGTCTTCCGATAGCCACTCCAAGTTGATCTCCGTCGTCCGTTTACTTCATCCAATGGCCAGTGTTGCCTTACCTTCCTGCCCATGTATCTGCCACATAGTAATGGTGCCCCAACCTCTACCATGTTTCCCAAGGAAGAAGGAGGCGAGAATATGGTGCCCCACGCCATTACTCTTCAAATACCTACATTTAAATAACATCACTAACAGGGAAGGAGAGTACTACCTCGAGCAGTCAAATTCATTTACCAGTTATGGAGTTTTTGTCCCATACGATACTCCGCCTGCTCAAGAAGGACATCAGAGTACCAGAAAGGCCACTTTTGTTCATTAAAACACACAGTGTGCAGCAGAGACCCATATCTAATTGTAAATGTGGTTGGTGGTCCGTTATGACCCCTCCATGCATAGGTTATGCAGAGCAATTTTGTAATCAACCAACATATACACCCAGAAATAGAATGTAATAAGGTTGATGAATGTTATTTTGATGTAAAATTCAACTTCTGGACACTGTAACTACTGTGATACCTGCAGCTTCTGGTCTTCATTTTCAGCTAATGCAAGCTTCTTTTTTTGTCAATTGCTCACTTTCCACTTCTTCTTTGTTCCAAGTTGTGCCTGTTATGCATTTATTCATGTGTTGTTAATGTTTAGCATTAGAGGGGCTGTCATCCCACCTCTGTGTTAGAATCTAGTTAGTATTATTGAATGTGTATGCAGGTTTCTGTTGTTTTAATGCCAAAGAGCTATCATCCTGTCTATGCATTAGGAAATAGATTTATAGACCTTTAACTAGTTGCAGTTGGCCATCACAGGGTCCTGGGCATCTGCTGGTGTGATCAGTATTCTCCATCATCACATTTTCCTTAAACTGTGAGTAATTGCTGGTCTAAAGCCTTGTACTCTAGGGGTGTTCACCCATGTCTGGGGTTAAGCATAGTGGAAGTGGTCATCTGGCTTGAATATGTAGCATTTCTTTCATTCATCCACCATTTTCCAACATTTTTGTTGAGTTTGTAAAGTTCCCGAGCATCTCTAAGATACAACCTAGGAGAGTTTCTTGGGGTGATAACATTAATTGGCGCCGTTGCCGGGGAGAGGAGAATTGAAGCTCAGCTTCCCTGGGAGAATGACACAGTTCCATATTTTGATGATAGACAAGGTCTAGGCACATTTCTGGTTGTAATCATCTATCTGGCAACTCCACTAGAGGAAGACCAACCTTTGGCAACTCCACATTGAAGCTCTGGCTCAGTTTGTGAGACATACTCGAAGAAATCCTCAGAAATCACCAGTTGAACTAGTGCCTGATCCTGAGAGGACTGTCAAATCGAAGAAAGCATCATAGAAAGGGGTATCAGGATCAGGTAAGCCTAAAAAATCTCATTCATCTCTGTAAGATAAAGTTGTAGCTGAAGATATACAACTTGAAGATTTAGAACTCAACATTATTAATAAGGAAATTCTTTCAGAGATTAATTCAGCCCCTTATGCAATTAGTTCCCCTTTGAATCTCAGTCCAAAGAAAGGTTCCCATTTAGTCCAAAACATCCCTTTTTCTATGCCATCCATCACATCACTTCCTACCATTCAAACTGCTAGCATTCTTCCACATATTCCAATCATGGCAGGACAGCAAGCACCCACGAAGATAGAGAGAATAGTTGCTACTAGATATGGACCTTTAATCTTGCCTGTCCCTTTGAATCCTATGCCTGTGGGAGAATATCAGAAATATATGCCTAAATTCACTAGCACAGAGGGAGTAATAGTGGAAGAACACCTAGAAGCTTTCTACAGTTATGTTGATAATTTAGATATAAGTGAAAATGATGTGTGGATGAGAGTTTGTGTCCAGAGCCTTGATGGAGAGGCCATGAAGTGGTTCAGAGAATTACCCCAGAGATCTATAACAGATATTGAAGCCTTAGATGAAGCATTTTTGAAGCACTCGGGAGACAAAAAGGACTTGTTGTATTACCATACTAAGTTTCGTAACCTGAAGAGGGAAAATGGGGAATCATTGCCTGATTTTAATAAAATATTTAACCGTATGTATAGTAAGATACCAGCTGAGGTAAAGCCTACCCCCACCTTTGCCAAACTCACTTATGCTAATTCTTTTGACTCTGATTTCTACCTGTTATTAAGAGAAAGAAGATGTGCCACTCTAGCCGATATGCAGGATGCAGCACTAGAGGTGGAATCCAATATCATGGCTGCAGAAAATCTCAAAAGTCAAGATGACAGAAGGAGGTAGAGAGGTCAGGCTTCTACTTCTTCTACTTCATCTTCAGATCCTAAATTAGATAAGATGACTAAGATGATAGATTCATTGGCTGCTGAAATTTCTAAGCTAAAGGTTGAGCAGAATTCAGGGAAAACAAGGCAGTAAAACACATTTGCTCCAAGAAATTCCAATCCATTCAGAAGAGCAAATGAGCAGTTACAAATAATGTAGAGGGGTGAAGAATCAAAAGAAGAACAAAAAGTTAAAGCTCCTTTCCAAAATGTAGTCATGGAGGAGGAACAATTTGAAGAAGATGAGGATGAAATTCACTGTATGGAAGATAAAGGCGGTGCTGCATTTTTGACATTGACTGCGTATCAAGAGACTTTGTTGCAAGAACAAGACAGTCAGCGGTGGGATAGAGAAGCTGTCCTAAAAACTGAGGAGTAGCGAAGATATAATCTGAGGTCCAATGCAAAAAATGTTAAGGAAAATACTGCCCAAAGAGCTGCTGTCCAAACAGAGTCACAGAATATCAGACAGAGAAGACCTACAGCTGATCCAGTCATTCTCAAAGCTCCAGTTCAATAGGTAAAAGGTTATGATAAGTTATCTTCTTCTTTCAGCTTTGATTCAGAAGTTTAGAAATTGAAAATATCTGTGCCTCTAGTAGAGTTGGTGAAGAGTGAAGTATTTAGAAAGCCTATCCTTGCTGCCCTTTAGCTAGAAACCACACAAACCTCCACTGACTCTGTCAGTTTGCAAGATGACAAGCCTGTCATTGTGCTTAGCACTATGATTGAACCTGCTGATAATAATTCTCCATCTTTCTATGTCTCCTTGACCACTCATGACAAAATCCTCCACAATTTCCTGCTAGACACAGGGGCCAGCCACAATTTAATGCCTGAAGCTGTCATGGAAGAGTTAGGCCTTGATATCACCAGACCCTATCATGATCTATTCTCTTTTGATTCAAGGAAAGTGAAGTGCCTAGGATTAATCAAAGATCTAGCCATTACCCTAACTCAGCTACCCATGAAGAGTATGATGATGGATATTTTGGTAGCAGATGTGCCTCCTACGTTTGGCATGTTGTTGTCCATAGGATGGATTAAGAGACTAGGTGGGACATTACAAAATGATATATCTTATGCCATTGTCCTAGTTTTTGGAGGAGAAAGCAGGAGATTGTATAGAGAAGCACAACTGGCATATATCATCAGTGATGAGAAGAATCCTACAAATCATCCCATATATGTTGTGGACACTGATTTTGGAGCATGTATTCTCCAAATAGAAGAATCTCAGAAGGCCTCAATGCAGCTCAGGAAACCAAAAGTTCAGGCTAAAGAAGAGCAAGGAAGCCAAGTTTGGGAGATGTTCTTTGATGGAGCATGTTCCAAGGAGACTACAGGTGCAGGGGTGGTGCTAGTATCTCTAGAGAAAGAAAGCATACAACAGTCTTTTAAGATGGTTTTCCAAGTTACTAATAACATAGCAGAGTATGAGGCTCTGCTGTTGGGCCTTAATGCAACAAAAGATAGAGGGATTAAGAATATAAAGGTGTTTGGAGATGCTGATATGATCATTCAGCAAGTAAATAAAACATTTCAAGCAAAGCACCCAAGGTTAAGAGCATACAGAGATGAGGTATGGAAAATCGGAGATTCTTTTGATTATTTCTGTATTTCATATATTCCTAGAGCCCAAAATCAGCTTGTTGATTCTCTTGCTGTGTCTGCTAGTCAATTTGTCCCTCCCATGCCTCCCAAACTAGTTTATGAAGCCCAAATGAAGTATAGACCATCCGTGCATGATAATGTCCAGCATTGGAAATTTTTGAAGATGATGATGAGATAAATAGGTTCTTGGAAGTCATTGATGAATTTTCTGAAATGCAAATTGACCAAGAGAATGAAGCCTTGGAAGAAAGCCCCCAGCCCCAGCTAAGAAATAAAATTGGCAAAAATAACATTGTCCAGCTTCCTAGTAATCATATTCCAAAGGGTCTAATTCCTCTTGAAAGACTGTTTGACCAAAATGATGTGCCTTACAAGGCTTCCCATAAAGAAGATCAATCTGCAGTCTGTAAGCATGATATAGGAAGTCCAGGTCAGCCTAGATATGTAAATTTGTCCACTCATTTGTCAGTTGATCAAAGTGTTGAATACTGCAAATTAATGAGGAAATTTGCTGATGTGTTTGCTTGGGAGTATAGTGACCTGAAAACTTATGATAAGAACATAATTTAGCATAAAATCCCTCTGGAGAAAGACACCATTCCTTTCAAACAGAAGCTGAGACCAATAAACCCTATGCTTCTTCCCCTAATTGAGAAAGAAATAAAAAAATTGCTAGCTGCCAAGATCATAGTCCCTCTCAGATATGCAAAATGGGTAGCCAATCTAGTGGTGGTGAGGAAGAAAAGTGGAGAAATCAGACTATGTGTTGATTTCAGAAATTTAAACAATTATCCCTTACCGAAGATGGAGAATTTGCTGCAAAAGGTCTCAGGAGCCAAAGTAATGTCTTTCTTGGATGGATTTTCAGGCTTTACTCAGATTGATGTGCACCCAGATGATCAAGAAAACTGCATTCACCACTCCTTTGGGCACTTTTATGTATGCAAAGATGCCTTTTGGATTGATGAATGCTGGAGCCACCTTTCAGAGAGCTATGGATATAGCATTTGTGGGAGAGAAGGACAAATTTGTTCTTATCTACCTTGATGATATAACAGTATACTCCAGCAACCATCAAAATCATTTGCAGCATTTGAGAAAAATATTTCTGAAGTGCAGGAGGTTTGGAATTTTAGTCAATCCCAAAAAATCACAATTTGCTTTGGAAGAAGGCAAGCTGTTAGGACATGTTATTTCTGTTGCAGGTGTCTGGATTGATCCAGAAAGAGTAAAAGCAATACAGACTTTGTCTGTCCCTAGATCAAAGAAACATATCCAATCCTTTCTGGGAAAAATTAACTTTGTAAGCAAGTTTATCCCGAATTTTGCTGAATATGTGAAGCACATTACCTCCATGTTGAAGAAAGGGGCAAAAATCAAATGGACTGATATAGCAAGAAAATCATTTGAGGCTATTAAAAAGGATATTATGGAGGCTCCCACTTTAATAAGTCCAAATTACAACAAGGAGTTTCATATATTTTCATTTGCCTCTGAATACACCATTGCAACAGTTTTATTACAGGCAGATAAAGAAGGTTTAGAGCATCCAGTGGCATTTTTCAGCAAAAACTTAAGGGATGCTGAACTGAGGTATGGTATTATTGAAAAACAGGCATATGCTCTTATTAAATCCTTGAAAGCTTTTAGAGTTTATATCTTGCATTCTAAGATAATTGCATATGTACCCTCTGCTGCAATAAAAGATGTCCTAACACAACCTGATGTTGATGGAAAAAGGGAAAAATGGATTGCAAATATGATAGAATTTAATATAGAATTAAAGCCCACCAAGTTGGTCAAAGGTCAGGGTCTTGCCAGATTGTTAGCTGAGGAAAATTGCAGATCTTTAGATATTTATTTCCTGTGCACAATTGCAGAAAATAGTCAGGCACAAGAAGAGGAAGCAGCTGAACCGGACAGAAAGCAGTCAGTGGCCGAAAATCTAGCTTCTTGTGATTGGTATGCTGAAATAATTAATTTCTTGCTGAAGCTAGAAATCCCTTCAGGATTTACTCAAAGTCAAGCCAGAACTATAAAGCTTAGGGCAGCTAAACATTGCATCAATGAAAATCTACTCTACTGGAGGGATCCATCTGGAGTGATTTTAAGGTGTCTGGACAAAGAACAGTCAATAGAAGTCATGTAGCAGTTTCACTCCAGCATGTGTGGAGGACACCATTATTGGAAAACTACAGCCCATAAAATTCTCAGAGCTGGGTACTATTGGCCCACTTTATTTTCTGATGTATTTGATTTTGTTAAATCTTGTGACAGGTGCCAAATATTTGAAGGAAAGTAGCAATTGAAGTCCCTGCCCCTAAAACCAATTCAGGAAAAAGGACCTTTTTAGCAGTGGGGCCTGGATTTCATTGGAGAAATCAATCCACATTCCAGTGGCCAGTACAGATGGATATTAGTAGCCACTTATTATTTCACTAAGTGGATTGAAGCAATCCCTACAAGAAAGGCTGATCATAATGTGGTCATCAAGTTTTTGACAGAGAATATCTTTAGCAGATTTGGTTGTCCACACAAACTAGTCACAGATAATGCAGCAGCTTTCATGGCAAAAGAATTGGTGGAAATGTGTGATTCAATGGGGATTAAACTTGTTCATTCCACCTCATATTATCCTCAAGGTAATGGTCTAGCAGAATCCTCTAATAAAAGCCTAATAAGGATAATCAAGAAGCTGCTAGAAGACAATAAAAAGAATTGGGATTCCAAGCTCAAGTATGCACTATGGGCTGACAGAGTGACCATTAAAATATCCACAGGGAATTCTCCTTTCAATAAGGATAATCAAGAATCTGCTGGAAGACAATAAAAAGAATTGGGATTCCAAGCTCAAGTATGCACTATGGGCTAACAGAGTGACCATCAAAATATCCACAGGAAATTCTCCTTTCAAGTTGGTATATGGCACTGAAGCTGTATTCCTAATTCAACTAACTCTCCATGTGGCAAAATTCCTTCAAGAAGAGCAGAATGAGGAAGAAGACATGGCAAAGAGGATCATTGATTTGGCAAAAGTACATCAGATGATAGAACAACTGGATGAAAAGGCTGCAACACATCAGAAAAAGATCAAGGATGCTTTTGACAGGAAGACAAAATCAGATAATTTTCAGGTTGGAGACTTGGTTTTGAAATGGGATGCACTAAAGGAAAAGAAAGGAAACCATGGGAAATTTGATGTTTTCTGGACAGGGCCTTTCATCATTTCACAAATTCAAGGGAACAACACCTTCATACTGAAAAGTATGGGAGGAGAAGCAGTTTTTGATGGCCCAGTTAATGGGCAGATTTTGAAGGTTTATGTTGTTTAAGGTCTTTGGCCTTAAAAGTTGTAAATATTTTGTTTTTATCAGTTTAATATAGGTGCAGTAGACTCCATGACCAATGGAACACTAGGAATTTTGGCTAATTTGTTTTCAGCTGAAAAGGCATTGATCCGCAGGTTCTTGAGACCTCACAGGGAGGATCTCATCCCCAGAAGGAGCCAGTGTTAACTCTGCCATGCTCTCCAAATTTTGATGGATAAAAGTAGGTTGGGAAATGCTGGGTTTGGTTGCAAAGGGCTCACAACAGTTTTTCCTTCTTCTCCTCCATTTTTCCCTACACTTCCATGAACCCTGCTATCCCTGATTTACCCCGAAATTCAACATAAAACCGTATTTACTTAAACCCTCGTTGTATGCGTTTCCTCCGTTTTCTTCTAAGTTTTTATATATATCCCGTATAAACCCTTTTCCCTCGGGCCCCCAGCTCTAAGGTCTTAACCCTTCATAACTATGTGCATACGCAAAAGTGCTACCGCCGAGACCCTTACCTGTCACATCAAGCAAAAAGCACATGCTTTAATTCCTGGACCGTCCGATATTTCCCCGCCGTGATCCAAAGATAGATGCTCCTCCTGCCGCTGGAACTTGCACATGTAATAACCCATGGGGAAAGTGGTTTCCCCATCGTCCCATCTGTTAGTGCCTAGATTTACCTCAGGCTGAAAAGATAGGATCCAGGGCCAACATCAAACCACGCTTAGCCTGGTAGCTAGCCCTACCAGGTCAAGAGAGGGCTCTCTCCGAGTCAATCTCAACAAATGATGATCTATGGGGCTTGAGATGACTGAAATATCTTTTGATTTTAGGCTAAGTATATGTGCAAGAAAGTTTTATTTGATAAAATGATGATTTGTTGGCTCAGAGGGAAAGACACATATTGGGGTGCAGGGATTGAGGCTCAATTCTATAGAGATCTCGATGGGGCAAGGTAGGCAATCATTTTGGCAATTAAATTTTAGTGATATGGAAGGAGAAGACAGGTGAGGTGTTGAAGAGGGAAAGAGAAATCATGAATCCTCCTCAAACAGCTAAAAACATCAAACAACTAAAGCAAACTTCAAGTAGAGCGTTGCACTTTCAATGAATTCTACTTACACTCTTGTTTGTTTAGTTCATAAGAAATAAGATAGATAATGCAATCACATAAACAAATTCACAATCACAAGGAGAAGCACTATACCAAGACAAATTGCCACATGAATCCCAAAGAGTGCTGCAAATCTTGGTCTCAATTCCTTAGCCAAAATACTGAAAATGAATGTACGATGAAGCTCAAGGCTTTCTCAAGAGTCCAACCATGCTAATGACTAAAAAATAACATAATATAGAAAAACATAGCTCATCCTTGCCTCTAGGGGTCGAGCTCACAAGTTTAGGGGCTGATCCAACTGATTCTAAACTGAGAACTAGAAACTAGGCAACATAACAGCATGCCTCTAGAAACAAGGGAACTGATTCATTTAGTTTCAAACAACCTCTAAACTAATGAATCTACCTCTACAAGTGAAATTCAACATATTTACATCATAATCCATCAATATTCATCACATTACATCATAAATTTTCCATTAGGAAAGTGAAAAATTCAAACTAGGTGAAGCTGGGCGAAAAACAAAGCAAAAATTGGTCAAACTGGCAATTTTTCCTCTATGCGCCGCGCTTGATTCTCTATGTGTAGCGCCTGTTTGGACCCACTTTTGGAGGCCTTCCCGATGTCCAAATGAGCTCCAGGTGTGCTTGCTGGAAATTTTTTCCTATCTACTTTCTAACCCAAGTGGAATGTTTCAATTTGGCCTCCATTCCCCCCCCCCCCAAAAGTCCATTCTGCCAACACTACTTCTTGTGTGTCAAAATAGGGGAAGTGAGGTCATTTTTTGAGTGTTTTCTGACCTTTTGAGGGCTCAAAACCTACCCAAATTTCTTGGCCATAGGTATACAAGTGTAATTTTGCATGAAAAATCCAAAAATGTTGAGTTTTTGAGATTTGGAGGCCTCTAGCAAAAGCGAGCGCCACGTAGTGCGGCGCATAGGGTAGAAAAAGCTGTTTTTTGTGCCAAAAATTTGCAAAAATGCAAAAATTGCTCCAAATTTCTTGAAATTTGGGTTGAATCTTCTTTATCGTGTGCTATGATGGTCCAAGGAAGCCTCAACCAAGATCTGAAGTCCTTCATCCCCTTTTTTCCTCCTTGATGCTCTCCTCAACTTTGCTTTCAAATTCTTGATTCTCACTTGGCACACCAAGTTCCGGGACAAGTAATGATATGACAAGTTCCTAAGCATATTCTTCTCATTTATCGCCTTCTCCAACTTCCTCTCCAAATGGATATTGACTCTTTCGCGCCATGACTCCCTATCGGCATTGATCTCTTGCTCCAAGGAAGTGAACTCCACCCTCCTTCAGGCAGCCTGGCGGTTTTGCCGAATGTTTTGTAACTCCATCATCACCTGCTGATCCTCAAGATGTTTGTTCCTCTGCTCCAGGTACTGTATATTCCATTGGGCTCTATCCAAGTTGGTGGACAAGGCATCAATGTCCGCCTACTGCTCCTTGATGATCTCTCTAAGGTTTGCACTTTGTGGGCCCATGTCAGTATCATCACCCTCAAGGAGGATGAAATCAGTCTCTCGCTCACCTTATGGTCCTTCCTCCTGTAGAGGCCTCTTACCTAGGTCCTAAACCTGCTGTGCTGATGAAGGAAGCGAGGCCCTTTCCACCCCAAGTGGAGATAACACTCGCTTTGCTGCTACAAACAACCATCTAGTACCCCTCTAATAAGAGATGAACACCGACACACTAGCGGTCTCATGGCCCTCATGCTGATAAGAAGGTCCACCTGTCTCATGCCTAGCCTCTGAAGGTCCCTGTGAAGCTCTGAAAAACTCACGAGAGATGAAGTCATCCCAAGTGATGCCTTGTAAACCAAGCTGATGAATGACCACAATTTTGATGAGAGAAAAATGATAAATACTGTTGAAATACTGCTGAGGGGTCTTGTGCTACACAAGAGTGGTCATATTCTCTATGTTTCGGCATATGAAATAAGGAATGTTCATCATCTGTACCTGAGTAAAATGCATCAGCAGCCTGATGTGATAAGCATACAAGCGGCAGAACTAGCCCTCACAAGTGAAATACTTCATGATGAGTTTCATTAAAGGAGCATACTCATCCTTAAGGAACTGAAAAGGAAACACTCTCTTGAGTTGTATCAAAAAACTAGGTTTGATGTAAGGTTCATAATGTTTTCGGTCAATTTTCTGCCTCTTCTTCCATGGTTCTCCAATGTTTAGTATGTCGGTTGCCAATGAAATGGTTTCTGGTGTTCATGTGAAATTGACACCAGCAAGAGTGGCTTGATCACCATGTAAATGCAACAAAAATAAGCGGGCCAACTCATGATGAAACTACAAATTAGAAACCTTCTCGAAAAATTCATAACATGACTGATGCTGGAAACAAAATATGGCAAGAGGGCAGGCCTGTAACTCGGCAAGAGTGGTTGGTTCTTCTTTGATATATCTGCCACCTCTATGAGGCCTCCTGGGTGCATATCCCTCCGTGGGTGAGTCACTTTGGGTCTCTTCTTCATAATCATATGAAGGATCAGATGCCATAGCTGTTGGTAGACAAATTTCCTTGGAGAAATAGGTGTTGATGTGTCAAATTGTGTTGGACTGCCTTTGATGATTGTTTGACCTCTGCCACCAAGGGAAAACAGTGAAACAAGGGACTGTAAGGAGAGGGAAAAATAATGGGAAATTAGGGACTGTTGGGATAGATTTAGTTAGGGAAATATGGGATGTTATGGGAGTTTTTGTATAGGATTAGGGTTTGGGGTTTTACATTTAGGATTTTGGGAAAGGGAACTTGGGATAGGGGATTAATAAATTTAGGGGGTAGGGGAACTTTAGGGAACAATGAAATCAAGGGAAAAATAGGATAAGGAAGTGATGGAGGGATGATAGACTTGGTAGCAAAATGGTTAATCAAACCCTAGGCAGCAAGTTTCTTGGAATTTCAAATGGTAGGGTTTGATGTTTTTTTTTTATAAACCATTAACATTCATCAACCACCATAATATAAGTACAAACTTGGATGAAACACAATGATGGAGGCTCTACCTGGAAAATCCGTGCGATTTTTGGCAATTTGGGAGAGTTTTGGGAATTTTCGGGCTCTTTAGCTGTATGCGCCATGCCCTCCATATGCGCCGTACCCATGTTATTTTACACTGGGTCCTAAGGCCCAATGCACCGCCTCGGATGAGTGCGTTGCGCCTCCTGCCCAGTGCGTCGCACCTTCAACTTACAACAATTTTTACCCAATATCCTCACTTGCTTATAAAAATCAATTTGTGTTGCTTCCTCTTTGCTCTTGGAATAGAAATGAACTTCAAACACTTGGAAACATGTTTTATACATGGGCTTTTCAAATTTAATTTTTCCAAAACCCACTTTCATAATGTTTTGCAAATAACTTTAATTCAACCTCTGTTTTTGGACTTTTTCACTGCTTTTTCACTTTGTGATGAACTTAATGACCTGAGCTTTGCTTGTTTTTGCAGGTGTTGGAGCTTTTGGGCTAAGGAAAGAAACCAGGGTGCAGATGAAGAAATTTACAATGAGGGAAACAAAATTTTCATGATTTTTTACAATAAAAACTAAATACTCTATTTTTTCCTCAAAACAGAGTTTTGAGGAAAAACACATTTTCGAACACTTGGTGGTGAAATTTATTGATGTTTCAACCTCCTCATGGCCTGCTGGTAATTATTGGACACTTTAACACATTTTTTGATGAAACCCTAATGAAACCCTAGACCTAATTGACCATGAAACCCTAAAGACAACTTTTGCAATTTTTGAGATAAAAGGAAAACTATATATGTTTTTAAATGAACAAACATGAGCTAGCAGATAGATAACACGAGGGAAACTGTAGGAATGCCACTACCGTCATATGATCTATGCGCCTAATGGAATGCAAATGACTAGGCGAGACACCTAATGTGAAATGCAACAAGAGGATTTGATCTCTGACGGAGGGATGAAAATACCGACTCTAACATTGGCTCCAATGGGGATGGTAGCTCCTTGGAGGTGCCAAGAACTACAGATCTCTGGGAAAGTAGGCAGTGCCTTCGTCCATTGGGCTATGGAGTCAATAACTTCGACACAACAAAACTGAACTCTTGACTGAAAGACTCAATTTCAGGACTAAACGTGACTCAAATTGACTCATTTTCAAGACTGAAATTGACCAAAAGACTTGACTCTAACAAACCAAACCAAAACTGAAATCAAACTTCAGCTTTATAGCCTTCACCTCAGGCCCCAAGCTGAAGAATGAGAACAGCGGACTCTTGCAATGGAATTTAAACAAACCGATATATACAATTATGAATAGGACAACAGAAAACAGTTCACACAATATACCATTTGAGGAGCCGACCATTGACCGGCCCATCAGGATAGTCTTCACCATTCAGCTCTTGCAAAAGGAAAGCATTCTGGCCCCGATGTGCAGCAATCTTATACGGTCCTTTCCAAAGATTTTCAAATTTGATGTGCTTACCCTTCTCTTCATTCCTTGCATCCCATTTCAACACGATGTCTCCGATTTCAAACATGTCTGGCTTTTCTTTCCGGTCATATATCCTCTTAATTCTTTCCTGCAGCCTGGAAGTATGCTGAAATACCTCTTCTCTAGTTTGCTACAAATGTATCATTTGGTTGATCCTCCACTGCAAACTATCATCCTCGCTGCCAGCTTCTTGCAACAGTTTTACCACCGGGACTGCCAAAGATGTCGGGAAGACTATGTCCACACCGTACACAAGCTCAAAGGGAGACATGCCGATAGATTTCTTATGACTTACCATGTCTACCCAAAGTGCATTGACCAGCTTTTTGTGCCAACTCTTCTTGTTAGTTTCTAGCAACTTTTTGATGATATTGACAAGAGATTTGTTGGAGGATTCCACCAAACCATTACCTTGTGGGAAATAGGCAGTCGAATGCCCCAAAGTAATTTGATACTTATGACAAAATTCAATCATTCTTTTCGGTTTAAAGGCTGCTACATTGTCAGTGATCAACTTATTTGGACATCCAAAACAAGACAAAATGTTGTTTTCAAGAAATGAAATAATTACTGAATCGGTGACTTGCCTTGTAGGAATTGCCTCAATCCATTTGGTGAAATAATGTGAGGATCCACTTATTGTTGGAAATAATACTGAGAGGGGGGGTGAATCAGTATTATCAGATCAATCAAACTTTTTCAATGCTCAGAAACATATACGCTACTTCAGTTAAGTGAACCAGCGTGTACACGCTACTGTGACTAAATAAAACAGCGTATAAGAAGAAAGCTTATAATTTAGTTAGATTAATCTTCAGTTAAGTGCATCAGGACATTATTCACCACATTAACAGTAAAGAGGTGCAGTATAACAGAACAGATCAAAAGCCACACACATGAACACCAAGATATAAGGTGGAAACCCAATGTGGGTGAAAACCACCTGCTGCAAGTCGTCTCTATCTTTCTTTAATATAAAACTTCAGTTTACAATCTTTTTGTACTGGTGCAGCCTTATACCAGTACGCAGGCTACAACCTTCTCTCGTTCTCCAAACTTCCTTGGAAGGGAGCTCCAACCCCCTTTTGCTCTTGTACTAGCTAAGATACTAGTACGTAGGTGCTGGCCTACAATCTTCTTTCCTTCAGGTACCACTTTTCATACATTTTCAGACTGGATATTCCTGAAGCACAACATTACAATCTGAAGACTACAATTCATTCACCTTTCATAACAGATCATTGAAGCATAAAACAACCAAACTTTGAATCACTGAACCACTGAACCCTGTCAATCACCAGTTACCAGAACACAGAGCAGACTACAGAACTCTGCAATAACAGTCAGACCCAACTGTAGACCCAAAATCAAGCTTCAAAAGATATACGCTACTTCAATGAGCAAAACCCGCGTATACACGCGCTTTTACCGAAGCCAACCTGCGTACAGATCTAAAAATAAACTCTTTCAATTTGCAACTGTACCAGACATCAGTTAGACCCAGAACATAACATTGCGACAGTATGCAGATCTAGAAATACGCATAATCAACCATATCATGATAGTGCATTTCAAACCATTAGATCCCAATCTATCCTTAGATCTAGTCTTCCATCAACCGATGTGATCTCTCCTTGGCTTAGATCAAGCAACCCAGAACCTGCATGTCAGATCTCTTTCCTTTTTCAGATATTCAAGCCTTCTCAAAAGATGATTTTGCCTAATGATATTCTTCTCCTTATATAGCCTTAGGCCTTGCTCAATACCAAGAGCCAAAACCATAGAAATCCAAAACCATCAACTTCAAAACTAGAGATCTACACGACTGTCGAGGTACTTTGGTCCAAAGACATGGGCACAAGTACCGAGGACTAACTACCATGGACCAAAAGGAAACTTCCCGACATATACGCATTTTTCTGTTCATGCATCTGCGTGTATACGCGACTTATTATATAGCTCTCCTGCGTATACGCGACTTAGTATGCATATCACCAGCGTGTATACGCAACTCTGACTTAATTAACCTGCGTATATGAGATTTCTTCTTCATTATGTAGACTGAAAGAGAGTTGCCATCAAGGACAACACCTGTATCATAGCGCCATACTGAGCCAAAATGCCAACAATCTCCCCCTTTGGACTTGATGGCAACCTTCAGATCCTTAGAATCATTCTCCCCCTTTGTCATCAAGGACAAAGGGCTGTGCTCCCCCTGAGAACATGCTGATACCTCTGCTTGGCTGTGCTGAAACATGCTCCCCCTGACTGTAGGCAAGATCTGCAAAAGATGTTCTTCAACAAGAACCAAGACTTATACACCATAAGGGACCGTTCTATCACAAAAAGACTCAATACATACATCCATACTCCCTACCAAGAGGGGACACATCAGAAACAATCAATTATATTACATCATTCATCCCAGGCATAGTGGGGAAACCAACATAGGCCGTTACATGACCTTGACATCATAAAAGAGATATGACATAGAGACAACAGATCTAGACCAAGACTTATGAAAGTCACCAGCAGCATATGAGAAACATCTTTTTAGATCAGCAACCAGGATTTCTTTCTGAGCTCCTTCTCCTGAACCCAACAACCAAAACATCTGAATGCCAACAATGCTTTATGAGACTTTTAAGCTGCTCCCCCTGAACCTGTGCCTGCTGCACCCCCTGAAACTGTGCCTGAAGAATTCTGACATACCCATTGCTGTTCAGGACTCCAGAGATTTCCCTTGCTGTTCAGAACTTCATATACGCGATTTCTCCTGCATGAAACTGCGTATGTACGCGGATATACTTTCTGCAACAAGCGTCCAACATACACGCGACTTCCTTTTCCGTAACCTGCGTATATACGCGGATATCCCTTTCGTAACCTGCGTATACCAACTTTTTGTAGAATAAACAAACTTCAACAGCAGGATGAAGCATCAACTACTCCCAGCTTTTGTCTGAGATATTCAAAAGTTTCCCTGGGCAGTGGTTTTGTGAGAATATCAGCAACTTGTTCCTTAGAAGGAACATACTCCAACTTGACCTTCTGCTCAAGCACTTGTTCCCGAAGAAAATGGTACTTGATTGGTATGTGCTTGGTCTTTGAGTGCATGACTGGATTCTTTGAAATGCTGATTGCACTTGTATTATCACATAAGATAGAGACGGGTGGAGTGCAAGTGATTTGAAAGTCCTGCAAGGTTTGCATCATCCAAAGAAGTTGTGTGCAACAAGATGCTGCAGCCACATATTCTGCTTCAGCTGTAGATAAGGCAATCGAACTCTGTTTCTTACTGAACCAAGATACTAATCTGGAACCCATGAAGAAAGCACCACCACTTGTGCTTTTCCTATCATCCACACTTCCAGCCCAATCTGCATCTGTGTAAGCATGAAGAGTGAGATCTGTATTTCTAGGATACCATAAGCCATAGTTTTGGGTCCCTTGAAGATATTTGAAGATTCTTTTGACTGCTTGAAGATGAGTTTCCTTTGGTTTGGCTTGAAATCTTCCAACCATTCCTACTGCATGAGTAATATCTGGTCGAGTACCTGTCAAATAAAGCAAACTCCCAATCATGGATCTATAAGTGGGTTGGTGAACTGCTGCTGATTCATCATTTGCACTGAGGCTGCATCCTGTAACCATGGGTGTACATACTGGCTTTGACTCTTCCATGCCATACTTCTTCAAGATCTGCTTGAGGTATTTGGTTTGAGACAAGAAGATACCTCCTTCATTTTGTTGGATTTGCAATCCAAGAAAATATGTCAATTCTCCAAGAAGTGACATTTCGAATTCTTTCTGCATAACCAAGGCAAAGTTTTGACTCATAGTCTCTTCATTGCTGCCAAAAATAATATCATCTACATAAACAACAAGAATTAGCAATTTGTTATTTTCAACTTTTATATAGAGATTGCTATCTGCTGATCCTTTTGAAAAGCCTTGTTGGTGAAGATATTTGTCCAACCGATAGTACCAAGCCCTTGGAGCTTGTTTGAGTCCATAGAGAGCCTTTTTCAATCTGCATACAAGGTTTGGATCATTCCCAAGAATGAAGCCATCTGGCTGCTCAATATATACTTCTTCTTCTAAGTCTCCATTCAGGAAGGCTGATTTCACGTCCATTTGAAATACCTTGAAGTTTTGAAAGCTTGAGAGAGCAAGGAACATTCGGATGGCCTCAAGTCTTGCCACAGGAGCAAAGGTCTCTTCAAAATCTATTCCTTCTTGCTGTGCATACCCTTTACAAACAAGTCTGGCCTTGTTTCTAATTACTTCTCCATTTTCATTTAATTTATTCTTGAAGACCCATTTTGTTCCTATTACATTCTTATCTTTTGGTCTAGGAACTAATTCCCAAGTGTTGTTCTTTTCGATTTGCTCAAGTTCTTCATCCATTGCTTTGACCCAACATTCATCTTTGCATGCCTCTTTCACATTTTGTGGTTCAGTGGAGGAGAGTAATGCCAAGTAGCTTGAAGCTTCTGCAAGTGTCCTTCTTGTTTGTACTCCTGCTTCTTTCTGCCCCACAATCTGAGTTTCTGGATGATTCTTTTGAACATATCTGGATGGAGTCTTCTCTTCTATTCTTGTCTGCTCCTCTGGTTCTTCTTGAGATTCTTCTTCTTCTTGAGGTTCTTCTTCTTCATCATTCCGCCTTTGAGAGTAGCCTTCATCTTCTTCAATGTCTTCATGATGAACTTGCCTAGGAATATATCCCTTCTCATCAACCACTACATCAATACTGTCAACAATTCTGCCAAGTCTTTTATTGTAGCACTTGTATGCTTTGCTATGCGGAGAATAACCAAGAAGAATGCCCTCATCTGCTCTTGGTTCAAGTTTGCCAAGTTGCTTATCAGTATTCTTAATATAACATTTGCTCCCAAAGATTTTGAAGTGCTTCACGGAAGGAGTTTTACCACTCCAAAGCTCATGAGGTGTTTGAGTGCTGTTTACTCGGACATTTGTTTTGTTAAGAATAATAACAGCAGCATGTGCAGCTTCACCCCAGAAGGTTGCAGGAGTACCTGATTCATCGAGCATAGCACGAGCCATTTGTTGGATAGTTCTGTTCATTCTTTCCACAACCCCATTTTGCTGAGGAGTTCTAGCTGTAGAGAATTCTCTTCTTATCCCATGTTCATCACAGAAATCGAAAAATTCATTTGAGGTGAACTCCCCACCTCTGTCAGATCTGAGGCACTTAATTTTGTGTCCTGATTCATTTTCAACCAATGCTTTGAAGGATTTGAATTTTTCGAATGCTTCATCTTTGTGCTTCATAAGCCCTAACCAAACAAACCTTGAGAAATCATCAATGAATAATATCAGATATTCTTCTCCTCGAGGTGTCCTTTTCCTAAATGGACCACATACATCTGTATGGACTAGCTCAAGAGGCAAGCTAGCTGATCCTTCCTTCTCTGGAAAGTTAGTTCTGGTTTGCTTTCCAAACTGACAAGATTTGCATATGGTGTTGTCTGGAATTTTAATGTCTGGAAGATCGCGAACTGCCTGATATTTGCATGCTTTCCTTATTTGTGAGAAGCTTAGATGTCCCAACCTTCGATGCCATAACCAGTGCTCTTCATCCTTGCTAAGATAGCATTGTTGTTGTCCTTCTTCAAATATGTACAGATTATTTGGAGTTCTTTTGCCTTTGAGAACTGTTTTACCTGTATCAAGATCACGAACAAGACATCCATTCGATCTGAAAATAACCTCGGTTTTTTGATCACACATCTGGCTGACACTTAGCAGATTATGCTTCAATCCATCAACATACAAAACATTTCCAGCCTTGACCTTTTCTTTCAAAGGAGCAATACCTTTTCCTTTTATAGTTGCAGGAGTATCATTTCCAAAAGAAACTTTCTTTCCCTTTTCTAAAGTAGAATAAGATTCAAGTTTTTCTTTATCACCTGTCATATGTTTCGAACATCCACTGTCAATGTACCATAGATTTTCCTGTCCTTCTGCATAAAATGCTATCCCACATCTTTCTGTTTGAGGTTCCTTTATTCTCCATGTTTTGGTGCTTGTGGCTTGTTCCTTTTTCTCCTGAAACCTGCTCCTGCATTCAGAATCTTCATGACCAAAATTATTGCAAATAGAACATTCAACTTCATTTTCAAGAACCGAAAAGTTGTTATAGGTCCTTTTTGTAATCCCTGTCATACTTCTTTGTTTTTGAGCTTCCCTAGTCATGATTGTTTTATACGCAACACATTGAGCTGCTTTGTGACCAAAGTTATGGCAAGAAAAGCATTGTCCATTGAAGAAGCTTCTGCGGTTATTGAATCTACCAGCCAACTGATTGTAATTTCTATTTTCATCTATTCTTGAACCAAACTGAGAAGATTTTACCTGTGGCTGGTTGTAGCTTTTGTTCACCCTTAAGATGGATTGTCCCTGATAGTTTCTGTTTGTAATTCGTCCCTGCTTTACCTGATTATCTTCATTGTTCTTCTGCTCATTTCTTCTTGCTGCATCAAGATAACTTTTTGAGGTGGATGCTTGAGAGGTTTCTCCATTATAGCCCAAACCTGTCTTGTTTAGAGGAGACCGCTGCACATTGATAATCTCATCCAAAGTTTCAGATCCTTTGACAAACTTAAGATTAATAGCTTTTGTTTTCTCAATTTCTTTCCTGAGACCAACAATTTCACCTTCTAGTTTTTCAAGATGTTTTTCCTTTTCATCAATTTGAAATTGCAAAGTATCAATGATCAAATTCTTTTCTTCTATGCATCTCTTGAGTCTAGTAATTTCATCATAGAGATTATCCACATCTACAGCATCCTCATAATCATCATCTTCAAATGCCATTAACAGCTTATATTTATTACCTTGTTCATCTTCATCACTGTTTGATAAGCCATCACTATCTTCATGGGTGTAGTAGCTTTTCTTATTTGCACTTTGTTTCTTGTTCCATCTAGCAGGTTCTTTTCCTTTATCCTTATAAGGACATTTTGCAGCATAATGACCTACTCTTCCACAAGCAAAGCATTTGAAAGGTAGCTTACCTCTGAACCTTCCAGAACCCCTTTGAAGATTTCTGACAAAATTTGATTCTTCTTCCTCTTCTTCTGGAACATGGCTTGCTTCATAGTAATCTTCTTTTCCTGATGCCTTAAAAGCAGCTTCCCTTCTGTCTGATGGACCTCCCTTTCTCATTTCATAAGCGGTTAGAATTCCATGTAGCTGAGACATAGTGAGAACACGGAGATTTTCCTTTTCTTCTATTGCAGATACTTTAGATTCAAACTTGGGGGATAATGATCTTAGAATCTTTTGAACTACTATAGTCTCTTTTATTTCTTCACCCAAATTTTTCATACAATTAACAATCTCATCTACCCGAAGAAAATAATTAGCCACACTTTCATCATTATACATCTTGAGAGTCTCATATTGAATCCTGAGAGTTTGAAGTTTAGCTTGTTTTACCTGTTCATCTCCTTCATAGCTAGTGATCATTTTGTCCCATATCTCTTTTGCTGATTTGAAGTGCATGACCTTCATGAATTCTGTTTGGGATATACTTCCTAATAGAGTACTGACTGCTTTTGCATTTGTTTCGTACTGCTTTTTCTCAGCTGGATCTGTAGGAGTAGCTGAAGGAAAAGCATAGCCTGTTTCTACAATGTTCCAAACTTCTGTACCAAGAGATTGAAGATATGCAGTAACTCTTACCTTCCAATAATTGAAATTTGTCCCATCAAAAATCGGTGGCCTGATTGATGCTTCTTTCTCGTAGTTGCTCATGATGAATGATCTACCTTCAAGCGATCAAGCTTCTCTGAAGGACCTGCTCCGATACCAATTGTTGGAAATAATACTGAGAGGGGGGGTGAATCAGTATTATCAGATCAATCAAACTTTTTCAATGCTCAGAAACATATACGCTACTTCAGTTAAGTGAACCAGCGTGTACACGCTACTGTGACTAAATAAAACAGCGTATAAGAAGAAAGCTTATAATTTAGTTAGATTAATCTTCAGTTAAGTGCATCAGGACATTATTCACCACATTAACAGTAAAGAGGTGCAGTATAACAGAACAGATCAAAAGCCACACACATGAACACCAAGATATAAGGTGGAAACCCAATGTGGGTGAAAACCACCTGCTGCAAGTCGTCTCTATCTTTCTTTAATATAAAACTTCAGCTTACAATCTTTTTGTACTGGTGCAGCCTTATACCAGTACGCAGGCTACAACCTGCAGAAGGCTACAACCTTCTCTCGTTCTCCAAACTTCCTTGGAAGGGAGCTCCAACCCCCTTTTGCTCTTGTACTAGCTAAGATACTAGTACGTAGGTGCTGGCCTACAATCTTCTTTCCTTCAGGTACCACTTTTCATACATTTTCAGACTGGATATTCCTGAAGCACAACATTACAATCTGAAGACTACAATTCATTCACCTTTCACAACAGATCATTGAAGCATAAAACAACCAAACTTTGAATCACTGAACCACTGAACCTTGTCAATCACCAGTTACCAGAACACAGAGCAGACTACAGAACTCTGCAATAACAGTCAGACCCAACTGTAGACCCAAAATCAAGCTTCAAAAGATATACGCTACTTCAATGAGCAAAACCCGCGTATACACGCGCTTTTACCGAAGCCAACCTCCGTACAGATCTAAAAATAAACTCTTTCAATTTGCAGCTGTACCAGACATCAGTTAGACCCAGAACATAACATTGCGACAGTATGCAGATCTAGAAATACGCATAATCAACCATATCATGATAGTGCATTTCAAACCATTAGATCCCAATCTATCCTTAGATCTAGTCTTCCATCAACCGATGTGATCTCTCCTTGGCTTAGATCAAGCAACCCAGAACCTGCATGTCAGATCTCTTTCCTTTTTCAGATATTCAAGCCTTCTCAAAAGATGATTTTGCCTAATGATATTCTTCTCCTTATATAGCCTTAGGCCTTGCTCAATACCAAGAGCCAAAACCATAGAAATCCAAAACCATCAACTTCAAAACTAGAGATCTACACGACTATCGAGGTACTTTGGTCCAAAGACATGGGCACAAGTACCGAGGACTAACTACCATGGACCAAAAGGAAACTTCCCGACATATACGCATTTTTCTGTTCATGCATCTGCGTGTATACGCGACTTATTATATAGCTCTCCTGCGTATACGCGACTTAGTATGCATATCACCAGCGTGTATACGCAACTCTGACTTAATTAACCTGCGTATATGAGATTTCTTCTTCATTATGTAGACTGAAAGAGAGTTGCCATCAAGGACAACACCTGTATCATAGCGCCATACCTGAGCCAAAATGCCAACACTTATGTTGTGTTGAAGAAGAAGGATGAATCTCACCAATAAAATCCAAGCCCCACTGCTGAAAGGGAGCGCTTACTTCAATGGGCTTGAGTGGTAAAGGCTGCAACTTCCACTTACCTTGAAAAATTTGACATTCGTGACAGCTGGCCACTGTCTTGTACACATCAGCAAATAGACTTGGCCAATAATAGCCCGCTCTCAAGATTTTATTGGTTGTTGTCTTCTAGAAAACATGGCCTCCGCAATCTCCCTTGTGAAAATCTTCCTTAACTTGTTTTTCCTCTTCTTCTACCAAACAATTTAGCAGGACACCACTGGGATCTTTCCAATAAAGTGCTCCATTCATGATAAAAAAATTTGCAGCCTTCAACTTCAATGTCCTACTTTTGTTCTTGGCCATTCCGGGAGGTGATGACAGATTTTGAAGCACATAAACAATGTCTGAATACCAAGGAGAAAGGAGGAAAATTTCTGATACCTGAGTGGGTAGATTTTCTTCATCTTCCTCGGACATAGCAGCAATTAGATTAATGTCCAAGGAATGAAGATTTGACTTAGCCATAAGTTTTTCCAGCCCCTGTCCTTTAATGAGCTTTGTCAGTTTGATTTCCACATCATATTCCAGCAAGGCAGCAATCCATTTGCCTCTCCTTCCCTCCGGATCTATTTGCAATAGGAAATCTTTGACAACGGCATTAGGAACATAAGCAAGGATGTGAGAATGCAAAATATAAACCTGAAAATCTTTTAATACTTTAACCAATGCAAGGGCATGTTTTTCAATAATATTATACTTCAATGCCACATCCCTTATGGTCCTGCTGAAGAATGCAATTGGTTTCTCGAGCTGGTCTCTCTTTTGCATCAAAACTGCCGCCATAGTATGATCCGAGGCAAAGGAAAACAAAATAAAATCCTGAGTATAGTCCAGGCTTATCAAAACCGGAGCTGAAGAAAGAGCTAATTTCACCAAATTAAGAGACTTAACTGCTTCCTCGGTCCACCTTACTACACTATCCTTTTTCAACATGTTTGTGATTTCTCTTAAGTGTTCTGCAAGATTGGGCACAAAGCGACGTAAGAAATTGATCTTACCATTGAAGGATTGAATTTATTTCTTACTTCGTGGGAAATCAATTTTTTGAATGGCCTCCACCCGAGCTGGATCGATGCGAATGCCCTCCTTTAAGATAATATGCCTGAGACGCTTGCCTTCATCCATGGCAAACAAGCTTTTCTTTGGATTGAGTGAGATGCCATACTTCCTACAACACTGAAAAACGATCTTCAAATGATAGAGGTGCTCTTCATCTGTATTAGAGAAAATTGTTAAGTCATCAAGATAAACAACTAGAAAAACATCTTTTTCATTGGCAAACGCTATATCCATCACCTGCTGAAAGGTTGCACCAGCATTTTTCAATCCAAACAGCATCTTTGCATAATGAAAAGTTCCCCACAGAGTAGTGAATGTTGTTTTGTCACGATCATCTTCATGGACCAAAATTTGGTTATAACCTGAATAACCATCAAGTAGCGACTTCCGTGATGCTCCAACTACTCACTGAAGTATGTGATCCAACTTGGGCAATGGATAATTGTCTTTCAAGGAAACTTTGTTCAGATTTCTAAAATCAATGCATAACCGAATCTCACCTGTCTTCTTGTGAACGGGAACCAAGTTTGAAATCCAATCTGAAAATTTGATAGGGACTATGATACCAGCCTTATACAACCTATTCACCTCCTTTTCGATTGAGGGCAACAGCTTTGGATTTATTCTTCCTAGCTTTTGGTGAAAAGGTTGTTGATTTTGCTTGATCGGGATCACATGCTAAATTATGCTTGTTTCATATGCCTTCAAATCTGAATAATCCCAAGTGAATACATCAGTAAAAGAGGATAAAAAACTGATATATTTTTCCTTTACCTGTGGGGGCAGCGCCTTCGATAATTTCACCATCTTGGGATGTTTAGCTGATCCAATGTTCACATATTCAACTCCTTTTTTTTGTTGGCAGCAAGGTCGGTTTTTTAGCCACATCGTCTTGATCGATGAGCTCCTCTAAAGGTATTAGACCTTTAGGAATGATGTTGTCTTTGAGCTGCAAAACTTCCATCTAATTGACTTCCATATTCTCATCACCATCATCATATTCCATATCAATAGAAATGTCCTTGAATTTACCTTTATTTTGCAGAAATTCATTGATCTCATCATCATCTTGGAACACTTGCCAATACCTTTGATTGTCGGGCACAACCAGGTGATGCTTCACATGAATCTCGAACTTATTGTTTGAGTTCATAGGAATCTTCAAATTGCTTTCTGTTGTTGCAAGTGAATATGCAATGACATTCTGAGCACAGGGCACACAAGTCATAGTGTAATCAGAAAATACTTTCAAGATATCCAACACCGCATTACGGTAGGCCCGCATTCGGGGATGCTTCGCTTGGTACTCACCTTTCACTTGTTTGATAACTAACTCAGAGTCGCCATACACTGAAATCCTCTTAGCATTTAATTTTCTAAGAACTTTCAAACCAGCAATCAAAGCTTCATATT
This sequence comes from Pinus tabuliformis, assembly GCA_031772625.1. Classification (NCBI taxonomy): domain Eukaryota; kingdom Viridiplantae; phylum Streptophyta; class Pinopsida; order Pinales; family Pinaceae; genus Pinus; species Pinus tabuliformis. Next base: position 44,606,955 of record CM062819.1, read on the forward strand.
CAGTCTCATTGTTTGAACTGTCAAAAGCTAATTTATAAGAGCAGACCCTTACATTACTTGGCACTTTGTTTGGGGCGAAAACCGGGCTGCATATCCAAATACCAATTCCAGCACCTTCCCTTCCTACAGCACCATCAAATTCCATACTCCATAGGCCTATTTCATCCTCTTCCAAATGCTGAAACTCTTTTTCTTTACCTTGTTGTCCATCAATATGCCGCTGTTGTCGGACCGCTGATTTTTCAGCGATGCCATCAATTCTTTGCCGCTCTTGTCTGAATACTTCTCTAAAATTTTCAGTAATCTCAGGAATGTCTTCTACTTCCACTAGTTGACTATTTACATCATTAAAACTATTTGAATACAAAACAAATGACTCTAGATCAGTATGTACATAGTTGATCGGATGATTTACCAGTTTATCCTTGCTAGTGATCATGTGCTTCATTTTTTGCTCCCAGTATAGTTTCCTCATCTGACCGAACACGGGAATCGTAGCATAGGAGAAATCAAGTTGCATTGTCTCTTTAATCTTTGCTCCCCAAGATCTGGAAATAAGCATGCCAAATCTAGGAGGTATATCTACCACCACCACATCCATCAAAACATTTTTAGCCGGAATTTGATCCAAACTGACCACCAAATCCTTGATAAGCCCAATGCACCTTACTCTACCGGAATCGAAAGAGTAAAGGTCATTATATTTCCTAGTGATGTCCAATCCCAATTTCTCCATGATGGCTTTTGGCATAAGATTATGAGAAGCTCCGGAATCAAACATAGCATTATGTAAAATAAAGTCATGCACCTTGAGACTGATATAGAAAGGAGCAACATCACTATCTTGGAACTGACCTTCCAAAGCTGGCCCAAAGATCAGCTCGGGACTATCATCCTCCACATTTACCATGTCTGATTATGGATCTAAACTCAAAATTTTAGACACCTGAATTTTATAATTGTTGTTCTTCATCAGCTCGATCAAAGGAATGGATATTTTTAACTTAGCAATTTCATTTTCTAAGTTAAAAACTGAAACTTTGTCTACCTCTTTCGCTAGAACATCCTTCTTTTCCATTTTCTCCTTTGACACATTTGGCTGATTCGGTCTTTCACTTGGTGATGTCATTTTGTTGCTGCTAGGATCAGCTGTCTCTTTTCCCTTTTTCTGCACATTAGGAGGATCATTCTTTGACGCTGCTGCCTCCTTCCATTTCTGAATTGGATATACAGGCACATCTCTATTTCGAAGTGAATATTGCCACTAATGAGCTGATAAAGCATTCATGTATCCTCTTTGGTAATCATCAGACTCTTCCTCAAGAACTGTCTCATTTGCCAAAATAAAATTTTTATCCCCACGTTCAGCTGGATTCTCGGAGTACTCCTTATCTTCAGTGATGTAAATTGGCATGTCATCGGGCATAAAGAAATGATTTTCTTCTCCAATCACATTCTCCTCCTCTTCTGATTCTGGACCAAGTACAACATTCTGTTGTAGAGGTGTCTGCACTTGCTACCGCGCTGCTTGATCTTGGGCTCGTTGCTCTCTTTGTTTGATCTTGTATTAGGGCTACTGTTGGCCACGTAAGTTAGGATTTCTGATCTGTGGTTTAGACTTGTCGAGCTTCAGTCTATCAAGCATCTATTCCACCCTTCGAAGCACTTGATCTCACAAGGAAGACTCTTCTTTAATTTTGACTTTCTTTTCATCTCTTGCTCTAGCTCTCTTGGCCAGCATATTTGCTTCAACGCTGACCGCAATCTTCTGCATGTCTTCCAAAGTAGCCGATTATCTTTCTCTTAATTGGTAATCCATATTAGCATCAAAACCATCCGGAAACTTAATCAAGGCTAGCCTCATGGGTGGCTTTATATGATCAAGGATTGCATTTTAGACTGAATTGAATCTCATACAGTAATCTTGAACAGACTCTCCAGCATTTCGTTTGATGTGCTCATACTCGGAAAGAATCTGAATGGGATTTTTCTTCACTTCCCAGCGGTCTGAGAATTGTCTCTATAGATTGGCCAATGTAGTGACGCTTGCAGCCAGCAAGGCCCTAAACCATTTCCTTACTTCACCACCAAATGTTTGTACAAAAAGTCTCATGGTTACATTTTCTGCATCAATCTCATGAAGATCGAAGAAATCAGTCATTCTGTCCACATGTTGTTCAGCACTGTACCAAGACAAATTGCCACATGAATCCCAAATAGTGCTGCAAATCCTGGTCCTAATTCCTTAGCCAAAATACTGAAAATGAATGTACAATGAATCTCAAGGCTTTCTCAAGAGTCCAACCATGCTAATGACTAAAAAATAACATAATATAGACAAACATATCTCATCCTTGCCTCTAGGGGTCAAGCTCATAAGTTTAGGGGCTGATCCAACTGATTCTAAAATGAGAACTAGAAACTAGGCAACATAACAACATGCCTCTAGAAACAAGGGAACTGATTCATTCAGTTTCAAACAATCTCTAAACTGATGAATCTACCTCTACAAGTGAAAATCCAACATATCTACATCATAATCCATCAATATTCATCACATTACATCATAAATTTACCATTAGGAAAGTGAAAAAGTCAAACTAGGTGAAGCTAGGTGAAAAACAGAGCAAAACTTGGTCAAACTAGCAATTTTTCCTCTATGCGCCGCGCCTGATTCTCTATGCATAGTGCCTATTTGGACCCACTTTTGGAGGCATTACCAATGCCCAAATGAGCTCCAGGTGTGCTTGCTGGAAAGGTCTACCTGTCTACTTTACAACCCAAGTGTAACTTTTCAATTTTGCCTCCATTTGCCCCCCCAAAAGTCTATTCTCCCAACAATTCTTCCTGTGTGTCAAAATAGGGGCAGTGAGGTCATTTTTTGAGTGTTTTTTGACCTTTTGAGGGCTCAAAACATGCCCAAATTTCTTGGCCATAGGTAGAAAAGTGTAATTTTGCATGAAAAATCCAAAAATGTTGAGTTTTTGAGATTTGGAGGCCTCTATCAAAAGCGAGCGCCACGTGGCGCAGCGCATAGGGCAGAAAACCTTGTTTTTTGTGCCAAAAATTTGCAAAAATGCAAAAATTGCTCCAAATTTCTTGAAATTTGGGCTGAGTCTTCTCTATCAAGTGTTGTGATGGGCCAAGGAAGCCTCAGCCAAGATCTGAAGTCCTTCATCCTCTTTTATCCTCCTTGATGCTCTCCTCAACTTTGCTTTCAAATTCTTGATTCTCGCTTGGCACACCAAGTTCCGAGACAAGTAATGATATGACAAGTTCCTAAGCATATTCTTCTTATTTATCACCTTCTCTAGCTTCCTCTCCAAATGGATATTGACTCTTTCAAGCCATGACTCCCTATCGTCATTGATCTCTTGCTCTAAGGAAGTGAACTCCACCCTCCTCCTTCGAACAGCTTAGGGGTTTTGCCGAATGTTTTGTAACTCCATCATCACCTGCTAATCCTCAAGCTATTTGTTCCTCTACTCCAGGTATTTTATAGTCCATTGGGCTCTATCCAAGTTGGTGGACAAGGTATCAATGTTTGCCTGCTGCTCCTTGATGATCTCTCTAAGGTTTACACTTTGTGGGCCCATGTCAGTATCATCACCCTCAATGAGGATGAAATCAGTCTCTCACTCACCTGATGGTCCTTCCTCCTATAGAGGCCTCTTGCCTTAGTCCTGAATCTGTTGTGCTGATGAAGGAAGCGAGGCCCCTTCCACCCCGGGTGGAGATAACACTCTCTTTGCTACTGCAAACAACTATCTAGTACCCCTCTGATAGGAGATGAACATCGGCACACTAGCGGTCTCATGGCCCTCATGCTAATAAGAAGGTCCACCTGTCTCATGCCCAACCTCTGAAGGTCCCTGTGAAGCTCTGAAAACTCACGAGAGATGAATTCCTCCCAAGTGATGCCTTGTAAACCAAGCTAAATACTGTTGAACTACTGCTGAGGGGTCTTGTGTTGCACAAGAGTGGTCATATTCTCTATGTTTCAGCATATGAAATAAGGAATGTTCATCATACGTACCCGAGTAAAATGCATCAGCAACCTGATGTGATAAGCATACAAGCGGGAGAACCAGCCCTCACAGGTGAAATACTTCATGATTAGTTTCATTAAAGGAGCATACTCACCCTTGAGGAACCGAAAAGGAAACACTCTCTTGAGCGGTCTCAAAAAACCAGGTTTGATGTAAGGTTCATAGTGCTGCCAGTCAATTTTCTGCCTCTTGTTCCATGGTTCTCCAATGTTTGGTATGCCGGTTGCCAATGAAATGGTTTCCGGTGTTAATGTGAAAGTGACACCAGCAAGAGTGGATTTATCACCATGTAAATGCAACACAAATAAGCGGGACAACTCATGATGAAACTACAAATTAGCAACCTTCTCACAAAATTCATAACATGACTGATGAGTCACTTTGGGTCTCTTCTTCATAATCATATGAAGGATCAGATGCCATAGCTGCTGGTAAACAAATTGCCTTGGAGAAATAGGTGCTGATGTGTCAAACTGTGTTGGACTGCCTTTGATGATTGTTTGACCTCTGCCACCAACGGAAAATAGTGAAACAAGGGACTGTAAAGAGAGGGAAAAATAATGGGAAATTAGGGACTGTTGGGATAGATTTAGTTAGGGAAATATGGGATGTTATGGGAGTTTTTGTATAGGATTTGGGTTTGGGGTTTTACATTTAGCATTTTAGGAAAGGAAACTTGGGATAGGGGATTAATAAATTTAGGGGGTAGGGGAACTTTAGGGAACAATGAAATCAAGGGAAAAATAGGATAAAGAAGTGATGGAGGGATGATAGACTTGGTAGCAAAATGGTTAATCAAACCCTAGGCAGCAAGTTTCTTGGAATTTCAAATCGTAGGGTTTGATGTTTTTTTTTTTAAACCATTAACATTCATCAAGCACCATAATATAAGTATAAAATTGGATGAAACACAATGATGGAGGCTCTACTTGGCAAATCTATGCGATTTTTGGCAATTTGGGAGAGTTCTGGGAATTTTCAGGCTCTTACACTGTTATTTTACCTGTGAGGGCACCTGACTTATCGCACCTGTGTTATTTTACACTGGGTCCTGAGGCCCAATGCACCACGTCCTCTGTATGCATCGCACCCGTGTTATTTTACACTGGGTCCTGAGGCCCAATGCGCCGCGCCGGATGAGTGTGCTGCGCCTCCTGCCCAGTGCGTCGCACCTTCAACTTACAACGATTTTTACCAAATATCCTCACTTGCTCACAAAAATCAATTTGCGTTGCTTCCTCTTTGCTCTTGGAATAGAAATGAACTTCAAACACTTGGAGACATGTTTTGTACATGGGCTTTTCAAATTTAATTTTGCCAAAACCCACTTTCATAATGTTTTGCAAATAACTTTAATTCAACCTATTTTTTGGACTTTTTTCACTGCTTTTTCACTTTGTGATGAACTTAATGACCTAAGCTTTGCTTTTTTTGCAGGTGTTGGAGCTTTTGGGCTAAGGAAAGAAACTAGGGTGCAGATGAAGAAATTTACAATGAGGGAAACAAAATTTTCATGATTTTTTACAATAAAACTAAATACTCTGTTTTTTCCTCAAAATAGAGTTTTGAGGAAAAACACATTTTCGGACACTTGGTGATGAAATTTATTGATGTTGCAACCTCCTCATGGCCTGCTGGTAATTATTGGACACTTTAACACATTTTTTTACGAAACCTTAATGAAACCCTGGACCTAATTGACCATGAAACCCTAAAGACAACCTTTGAAATTTTTGAGATAAAAGGGAAACTATATATGTTTTTAAATGAACAAACATGAGTCAGCGGGTAGATAACATGAGGGAAATTGTAGGAATGCCACTATCGTCAGATGATCTATGCACCTAATGGAATGCAAATGACTGGGCGAGACACCTAATGTGAAATGCAACAAGAGGATTTGATCTCTGACAGAGGGATAAAAATACCGAATCTAACACCATCCGCCACGCGACAGTATTTTACTTGATCTCTCCTCCGCACATGAAAACCACCCACCACCTGTGAGCAGTGCGGGGAAACCGCTTACCGCTCATCTCATACGAATCTCGCCCGTTAATTTCCCCGCAGCTTCCGAGCCCATCCACCGTCTGATCGTCCATCTCGCGATCCGACGGTCCGCGATCTCCCTGCTCCCCTACCTTCTGTTAGCCTCCGTAAGCCGTCCTCCACCGTTCGATTACATGATCTAACGGCCCACACTCTTCCATCCGCATATGTCTTCTGATAGCCACTCCAAGTTGATCTCCGTCATCCGTTTACTTCATCCAACGGCCAGTGTTGCCTTACCTTCGCGCCCATGTATCCGCCACACAGTCTTGGTGCCCCGACCTCTACCATGTTTCCCAAGGAAGAAGGAGGCGAGAATCTGGTGCCCCGCGCCATTACTCTTCAACTACCTACATTTAAATAATAGCACGGCCAGGGAAGGAGAGTATTGCCTCGAGCAGTCGAATTCATTTACCAGTTATGGAGTTTTTGTCCCATACGGTACTCCGCCTGCTCAAGAAGGACATCAGAGTACCAGAAAGGCCGATTTTGTTCATTAAAACACACAGTGTGCAACAAAGACCCATATCTAATTGTAAATGTGGTTGGTGGTCCGTTATGACCCCTCCACGCATAGGTTATGTAGAGAAATTTTGTAATCAACCTCCATATATACCCAGAAACAGACTGTAATAAGGTTGATGAATGTTATTTTGATGTAAACGTCAACTTCTGGAGACTGTAACTACTATGATACCTGCAGCTTCTGGTCTTCATTTTCAGCTAATGCAAGCTTCTTTTGTTGTCAATTGCTCTCTTTCCACTTCTTATTTGTTCCAGGCTGTGCCTGTTATGCATTTATTCATGTGTTGTTGATGTTTAGCATTAGAGGGCCTGTCATACCACCTCTGTGTTAGAATCTAGTTAGTATTATTGAATGTGTATGCAGGTTTCTGTTGTTTTAATGCCAGAGAGCTGTCATCCTGTCTATGCATTAGGAAATAGATTTACAGACCTTTAACTGTGTTAGAAAATTATATAATATGGAGCAATGGAACACATAAATATTGCAGAAATATAAACACAGAAAGCGCATAAAACAAGAGAGACACAGATATACGTGGTTCACCCAGTTTGGGCTACGTCCACCCCGAACAGCCAGTCCTTCCTTTCTATTATCCAGTAAAATGAAGAGACACAACCTACAACAGATCCACTGTAATATCCTCTGTTTTCTCTCACAGCCTCACCTCTCTATTTCCCGCTCACTAAATACACATCTATCACACAGCCTCAAATACAATTCCCTCATACAAAGAGAGGGGTTGCCTTCTAGGGCAAAAAACCCTAAACTAAACATAAGTTCTACCGTCAGATCATCCACCTAATGAACGGCCCGGATTGACTAGAAATTACTATACTTTTACAAGGCAGTTTTACAGCTGTTTTTAGCTTCGGGGGCACTGCCGCCCCCCCCTGGACCCCCCCTGCAACGAATATTTTACGGGTGGCGTTGCCGCCCCCATTTCGAACTGGGGTCCAATGTGGCAATACCTTTGAATATAGAAGATAATTAGGCTCCACACCCAACAATCTTCCACTTGGAGACTGATTGTAGCAACTCCACCGCTGCTCCATTTGCTGGACAATGACTCATCTTTGGACCTGGCTATTTCTCATCTTCATCATCATCCTTGAAGACCAATTGAAACTGAGCATATTCTCAATTTCTCCCTGGTTACAACTTTTGTTAGCATATCTGCAGGATTCTGGCTAGTGTGTATCTTTTCCAGATTCAAGTCTCCATCTTCCAACACTGATCGTATGAAATGGTACTTGAGTTGTATGTGTTTAGTCTTGGAATGAAATGCTGAGTTCTTTGCAAGAGGAATGGCACTTTGGCTATCACTGTATAGCATGCCCATATCATGCTCCTTACCCAATTCACGCATAAACCATTGTAACCAAATCATTTCTTTACTAGCCTCTGTAGCAACAACATACTCTGCTTCTGTTGTTGAAAGTGCAACAACACTTTGGATTTTTGAAACCCAACTGACAGTTGTTCCTCCAATAGTAAATACATATCCTGTAGTGCTCCTCCTGTTATCTCTGTCACCTACCATATCTGCATCAACATATCCTTGTAGGGAGATGTTTGAACCACCAAAGCATAATGCTTGATTTGTGGTACCTTTCAAATATCTGAGAATCCATTTCACTGCCATCCAATGTTCCTTTCTTGGATTGTTCATGTACCTGCTTACAACTCCCACTGCATGTGCAATATCAAGCCTTGTGCAGACCATTGCATACATTAAGCTTCCAACTGCTGATGCATATGGAACTTTAGACATATAATCCATGTCTTCTTGGGTCTTTGGGCACATTTCCTTGCTAAGTTTGAAATGGCTAGCAAAAGGTGTACTAACTGGTTTTGCATTGTGCATGTTAAATCTTTTCAACACCTTCTGTATGTACTCATTCTGAGACAATGTTAATTTACGATTTTTCTTGTCTCTAGTTATTCTCATACCAAGGATTTGTTTTGCAGCTCCCAAATCCTTCATTGCAAATCAATTTGCCAATTTTCTTTTGAGCACATTTATTTCCTGCATGTTAGACCCTGCAACAAGCATGTCATCTACATACAATAACAATATAATATAGCTGCCATCATTTTGCTTTTTCAAATAAACACAATGATCAGAGTGACATCTAGTATAACCTTGTTCAGACATAAACTTGTCAAATTTTAGATACCACTACCTTGGAGCCTGTTTTAAGCCATACAAGCTCTTCTTCAACCTGCACACTAGTTTCTCCTTCCCTTTCACCTCATATCCTTGTGGCTGCTGCATATATATCTCTTCCTCCAAATCCCCATGGAGAAAGGTTGTCTTTACATCTAACTTCTCAAGATGAAAATCTTCAGCTGCTATAAGACTTAAAATAGTTCTGATTGAAGTCATTTTAACAACAGGAGAAAATATTTCATCAAAATCAATACCTTTCTTCTGTGCAAACCCGTTCACCACAAGTCTAGCTTTATACCTCTGTTTTCCTCCATCTTCTTCCTTCAGCCTGTAAACCCATTTATTCTTCAATTTAGTTTTTCCTACAAGCAACCTGACTAAATCCCAAGTTTGGTTATGCATTAAGGAGTCCATATCTTCATCCATGGCTACCTCCCACTTCTTCCTGCTTTCAATCTGCATTTCTTCTTCATAACATTCGGGTTCACCAGAATCAGTCAACAATAAATAATATAATGAAGGAGAGTATCGTTCAGGGGGTCTACTTATCCTGGTAGATCTTCTAACACCACTTTCATGTGTTTGGGGTACCTGTTGTTGTTGTGGTGGTTGCTGTTGTTGTGGTTGTTGATTATTATTATTTTCAGGCACCTTTACTTTTTCAGTGATTTCATCAAGAACTACGTATTCCTTGTTTTCCTTTTCCTGTTTCTTTTCCTGCAACTGATTCTTATACAAGACCTTTTCATTGAATATTACATCTCTGCTCCTAATTATTTTGTGATTTTCGTAATCATATAAACAATAACCAAAATCATTAACACCATATCCAATAAAGGTACATTTCTTTGACTTTGCCTCAAGCTTTGTTCTATTTTCTTTATCAATATGGACAAAGGCCTCACAACCAAAAGGCTTTAAAATAGAGTAGTTTACCTTTTTACCTGTCCATTCTTCCTCTGGAACACCACCATCCAAGGAACTTGAAGGCCCTCTGTTTATTAGATAAACAACAGTATCTACAGCATCTGCCCAAAACTATAAAGGCAATCTTGCATGCAATCTCATGCACCTTGCATGCTCCATGATTGTTCTGTTCATCCTTTCTGACACAACATTTTCTTGTGGTGTTCTTGGAACTGTCTTCTCTCTGCGAATTCCATGCTATGAACAGTACCTATCAAACTCTTTGCTGCAATATTCACCTCCATTGTCTGATCTAAGACACTTCAATTTCTTTCCTGTCTCAATCTCAACCAAAGCTTTCCATTTCTTGAAAGTATCAAATACATCAGATTTATTCTTAATACAATAAATCCAAGTTTTTCTAGTTGCATCATCAATAAAAGTAACATAATAATGAGAGCCACCGAGAGATGATACCTGAGCAGGTCCCCATACATCTATATGCACAAGCTCTAATTTTTCATTCTTCTTTTCTTTCCCAACTCAGAGAAATCTGACTCTCTTCTGTTTTCCATAAATGCAATTCTCACAGAAGTCCAAATCAACATTCTTCAAACCCGGAAAAAAATTCCTTGAGTGAAGAATCTTCATCCCCTTTTCACTCGTGTCCGAGCCTATGATGCCATAATGTTGCATCTGCTCCTTTAGAAGTTAAAGCATTAACAGAGTTAGAAATACCATTGCATAAATACAATGTACCAACCTTTTCGCCTTTTGCTATTACCAGGGCTCCTTTGGTGACCTTCCAAGCTTTATCTGTGAAAGTTGTCACATAACCTTCACCGCCTAACTACCCTGTTGAAATCAGATTTTTCTCTAGATCTCGAACATGCCTTACCTCCTTTAATAGCCATTGGTTTCCATTCTGCTGTTTTACAATAACCTTACCCATTCCAATGATTTTACAGGGTTTATCATCACCCAAACGAACTTGTCCAAAATAATCAGTAATATTTTCGAAAGAAAGAATCAAATCATCTTGTAACACCTCACCTGTCACATTTGCTTCATGATTGTTTTCTTGCTGTGCATCTCCTTCTTTTCCCTTTCGAGACCTACAGTCTTTCTTTAGGTGTCCTTTCTTTCACACTTCCAGCACACTATCCCTGATCTGGACTTGGATCTGCCTTTCCTTGATTTACTGCGATATCCTGAGCTCTTTCCTCTTTCTATTTTTCTTCCTCTAGACTCTGCACTCAAAGCATTTCCCGATGTCTCACCGGAGCTTTTCCGTCGCATTTCCTCGCTAAGGATAGCACCCACAACATCATCAAACGTTAAAGTACTAGATCCAGAATCGGAGTTACTAATGGCCATTACCAAACCATTCCAACTTTCTAGTAATGAGCACAAGAATAACAGAGCTCTAACTTCATCATCAAAGTTTACCCCTACAGAGCTTAACTGACTTGTAACTGTATTAAAATCATTTAAATGGTTTGCAACAGATCCACCTTCCGATATATTCATATTAAATAACCGTTTCATAAGAAATACCTTGTTTGAGGCTGAGGGTTTGTCATATAATTTCGACAACGTCTGCATCAAACGCTCTGTCGTGGTTTCCTTCGAAATGTTGAAGGCGACTGACGCAACAAGGCACAACCATATTGTTCCGAGTGCCTTTCTATCGAGAAGGTTCCATTCTTTGTCTTTCATACCCGTCGGCATCTTTGTTTTTCCGCCCAATGGTAGGTATAGATCTTTTTGATAGAGATAATCTTCCATCTACATCTTCCACAACGAGAAGTTTTGGCCGTTAAATTTCTCGAACCTAAACTTACCATCTTCCGCCATTGCTCCCACTCGAACCAGGAACCCTTCTTTCCTATGAGTTTATCAGCCAAATAGACCTTCAGCTCTGATACCAGTTGTTAGAAAATTATATATTATGGAGCAATGGAACACATAAATATTGCAGAAATATAAACACAGAAAGCGCATAAAACAAGAGAGACACAGATATACGTGGTTCACCTAGTTTTGGCTACGTCCACCCTGAACAGCCAGTCCTTCCTTTCTATTATCCAGCAAAATGAAGAGACACAACCTACAGCAGATCCGCTGTAATATCCTTTGTTTTCTCTCATAGTCTCACCTCTCTATTTCCAGCTCACTAAATACACATCTATCACACAGCCTCAAATACAATTCCCTCATACAAAGAGAGGGGTTGCCTTCTAGGGAAAAAAACCCTAAACTAAACGTAAGTTCTACCGTCAGATCATCCGCCTAATGAACGGCCCAGATTGACTATAAATTACTATACTTTTACAAGGCAATTTTACAGCTATTTTTAGCTTCGGGGGAGCTGTCGCCCCCCCTAGACCCCCCCTGCAGCGAATATTTTACGGGCGGTGTTGCCGCCCCCATTTCGAACTGGGGTCCAATGTGGCGATACCTTTGAATATAGAAGATAATCAAGCTCCACACCCAACAAACTGGTTGCAGCTGGCCATCACAGGGTCCTATGCATCTGTTGGTGTGATCAGTATTCTCCATCATCACATTTTCCTTAAACTGTGAGTAATTGGTTATATAAAGCCTTGTAGTCTGGGGGTGTTCACCCATGTCTGGGGTTAAGCATAGTGGAAGTGGTTATCTAGCTTGAATATGCAGCATTTCTTTCATTCATCCACCATTTTCCAACATTTTTGTTGAGTTTGTAATGTTCCCAAGCATCTCTGAGATACAACCTAGGAGAGTTTCTTGGGGTGATAATAGGTCCCGCTAAGGTTTTAGACTACTTGACCCTTGAACGCTCCTATGTTATGGTGTTTTGGGTGAAAGCACCCTAGGGCTTTGGGTTAGAACCCCAATAGAGAAGAAGCAAACTACAACAAGAAATACTCAAATAGCTTAGGCAAGATGCTTATATTATCAAACTACGTAAGAGTGACCGTACCTGGATTTCCTTCGTTCGAGTAGGTCCCGCAGGGTTCAAACCCTCTGCAACTCCCGATGTTCTTCAAACCTAAAAATCATTCAATTTGAACATACATAGTAGTATATAAGTAAAGCATATTCACGAAATTGACTTTATATCATATAAACAAATGATTGATAATACATCAAAATGACATTCATATATGAATTAAAACATAATTTGATGCATAGACATAGTTAATTTTAGAAACAAGACAACATTTATTTTGTTGGAGTAAGCTATAAATAACATGGAGAGAATTCGCCCGAGTCTTTCTTTGGCTCCAAGCGGAACCGTCCTCCAGATTCGTCCTATCCTAGCCTTCAACAATCTTCTTCCATCACCAACACCATGATATCTCAAGAAAGAGGAAGGATATCTCTAATCAAGGAAACAAGGGTTTCCTAAAGCTTGGGGAAGTGCATGAGGCACAGGGATTCGTCAGACTCAGTCAGGGATAATCTCAGTATAATAACTCTATCTCTTCTCCTCCTTAAGGCTTTCCCATAGAGGTCTATTTATACCTCTCCCAATTAGATTTTTAGTTGGGAAATAGTTGGGCCACGAGAAATAGGAGGTAATCAATAGGTAAAACCCATGAACTTTGCCCAAAATTAAGGAAATTTAATTTTATAAGTGTTTTAATACATATACGTGGGTTGGGTATTGACTAACCCATGTGTACATGCTTTTAGCTCAGGTCAAAGTAGCGTACATGGAATAAAACACTATTTTTTATATATTTGGACCAAGTCTGGAAGGAGGGGTTGCCCTAGGCCATAAATAAAGCATCACATATACCAAGAGTGGTAAATGGTGCTATAATATATGGGCCTGACAGTGTCTTGGAGGCTCTGGACGCTCTCATGACAAGGCATGCCAGCATCCAGGGACTATTTTTCTCAGTGTTGTGCCAGCGTCCCCGAGATTTGAGTCACTTTTTTAGGCCCAGAGTCGAGGTCACTGCCAAGAATTGAATGACACCTTCATAACAAAAAGCTAACAAGGAAATGATGATGCAAATGCAAATATTTTAACAAGCCCTTAACGGGACCCCTACTAGCCATGACAAACATTTTATCAAACATATCACAAATATGTAATCTACAGGTGTAAACAACAGATTTAAGCATAGGGGTATCATACTTATCTGAGAATCGCTAAGAAGCACTTTTCCTTTATATCATTTGTTGTATTATCATCTATTAGGTCATAGATACATTGTTCATTCATTTACAAGTAAAAACATGATGAGATCCATGCATAGACATTGTCATAAAACATATACATAACCAGCATAATAGAAACAAAAATACCAAGGAAATCACAACCATTTGATCCACATATAAACCAATATAATACTCATAGAAATACAAGGAGAAATAACCTCATATTGATGATGCAAAATCCAAGCCCGGGATGGGACTACCACGTTCCACCCAACCATAGAATAGTTGAGCCATATCTTTCTTCATCCATTCACCCTCGTGCCATATTCCAAGCATGAATGTGGGACTCAAACCAAAAGAGCCAACCAGGGAATCCCGAGGTTAAACCCTCTCACCCTCATCAATAGAAACCAGTCTTTACCGTAATCTATCTAGATCACTAGGCCAATATAATGAACATGTAATAACAAGATTTAACATGATCTCCACCAGATCACTTTGCCAAAACAAGTATCGATGCCACCGGATTTCTCCACCTACACCGTGAGGAATTTTCTTGTCTCCTAGTCTCTCAGGCTTACCACAATCCACATCAGATCACTATTCCCTAAACCAAGACCCACTCTCCAAGATTTACCGCATATCCCAACTCAATATTACAAGGCCCAATGGAGAGAAATCCACCTCTTCGATTTACCATAAATCCGACCATTCACCGAAGTGGATTCCTAGGCTCATTGAGGCAACAAAAAACCTGGCTTTACTGCAATCCATTTTCCAGTTTAGGGGTTACTAGGCCATGTGTTCTATCATTCAAAGATCCACTTCACTCAGCTTCGAATCCATCCGAAAATCCAACTCAACCAAAACATGAGAACCCCATCACACCACGACTATCCAGATATGGCAAGACTAGGCCAAAAAAACTGTCACACCTAGAAAAACCCATGCCGTAATAGCAAAAGGACCACATGATGTTGGAAATAATACTAAGAGGGGGGTGAATCAGTATTAGTCAAATCAATAACTTTTTCTTTTCATACTCTGATTTATATGCGCTACTTCAATGAAGGTAACTCGCGTGTACACACAACTGTATTTAAGGCAACCAGCGTATATCCAGCAAACTTGTCATTCAGTTAATTCATCATATGTTGATCTTTAATTAGTGCATAAGTACTTCATTAACCATATAAACAGTAACCATGTGCAGTAATAAAAAAACAACTCATGACACATAAGAAACACACATGAACACCAATATTTAAGGTGGAAACCCAATGCGAGACAAAAACCACTTGTTGTTGTCTTCTTTTAATATAAGAAAAAACTGTTTACAATCTTGTACAAGTGCAGACTCATACCAGTACACAAGCACCCACCTACAGAAAGCTACAACCTTCACTCGTTCTCCAGCTTCTACTAGAAGGGAGCTACAACCCCCTAACGTTTGTACTAGCCAATCCGTTTACTAGTATGTAAGTGCCAACCTATAGAAGGCTCCAACTTTCACTCGTTTTCCAACTGCTACTGGAAGGGAGATCCAACTCCCTGGCTCTTGTACTAGCCGATCCATTTACTAGTACGTAGGCGCCAGCCTACAGAAGGCTCCAACCTTCACTCGTTTTCCCACTACTACTGGAAGGGATCTCCAACCCCCTTGCTCTTGCACTAGCTGATATGTTTACCAGTATGCAAGCGCCAGCCTATAGAAGGCTACAACCTTCTCTCTTCCTCCAAGGACCACGTTTCATAAATTTTCAGACTGGATACTCCTAGAACACAACACCACAATCTAAAGGCCACGTTTTATCAAAATTTCATACTGGACCCATCAAAAACATTGAAGCTTAGAATCAATCACCACTGTAATACAACCATCAAATACATCTGCATCAACCAATCACTGAAACTCAATCATCAATCTCTAAATCAACCACAACTGAATCAATCATTGAAAACCCATCATCACTGAAGCAAATCATAATCAATCAACCTGAACATTCAAACCACAGTCACCAGAACACAAAGTAGAACGCAGAACTCTGCATCAACAACCAAAACCAACTGCAACTTCAAACATCATATTTCATAATGTATATGCTACTTCGATGTGCCTAACCAGCGTGTATACGTGTTTTTACTAAAGCGAACCAACATACAGATCTGCAAATACTAACTTAAAAACTTCACAACTATTCTAGACTTTAGTCATACCCAAATCATAACATTTACAAAATAACACATGCATCAGTATTTAGATCTAGACTATCCATGATCAGACCACATAATAATAATTCATTTCAAGTCTTATGATCCTAATCCATCATTAGGTCTCATCCATCATCAACCACTACGGTTCATCCTTAGTTCAAATCAAGAAAAGCACCAAAAACCCATAACATGCATATTTGTTTTTGATCTCACTTTTCATTAGATATTCATTGCTTGCTCACATTATCTTAATGATCTTTTCCTCCTTAGATAGTTAGATCCTTTGTCAATACCTTGGACCAACCACTTACGACCAATACCTTGGACCAAATACCTAGGGTCAATACTTCAAACCAAATACCTTGGACCAAATACCTCAGACTAAAACATTGGTTTTCCAACATGTGCGTTCTTTTCTTCCTGTGGGAGTGCATGTATACGTATACGCTCTTTTTGTTCTCTGGACCAGCGTGTATACGATGTTTTGACTAAGTGGACCTGCGTATACTTCTTAAATGATTTTCATCAACCTTTTTCTTTACCTTCTTTATTTTGATCAGTATACCTTAGTTCCATCTTCCTGTTCTACTATACCACTACCCTGTTACCTCTAAATATACCTGTTGTATTGTGAGTTGCCTTTTACCAAAACTGAATTGACCTGTGAGTGAGTTGCCATCAAGGACAACACTTGTATCATAATGCCAACAATCTCCCCCTTTGGACTTGATGGCAACCATGATGGTCTTGATTACTGTAATTTGTAGAAACTATTAAGCAACACCAAAATTCTCTCCCCCTTTGACATCAAGGGCAAAGGAAAAACTAGGATACCCTTCATATCTGAACAACTGAATATGATCATGCTCTCCCTAGGCACATGCTGAATTCTCTGATTAAACTCCCTCTTTGTACATGTTCTAATATCATTGTACATGTTGTGATGCACTAACCGTCCATGCTCCCCCTGAGCACATGCAAAGTCTACAAAAAAATTTCCAAAATAATAACATGACTCTATAACTCAACTATGTGAGTTTGACCTTCCTATCACCAATGACTCATACATAAATCAATCTCCAAATCAAATGGGAATATACAAAATTTGACTCATCCACCCAACCAAGTGGGGATACCAATTATTTATACATGACAGAAATACAATAAATATTACATCATCCATCCCATGCAAAGTGGGGATGCAAATTACATCATTTGTCCAATAGGACTCATTCAAATGTATGAAAAATCATATCACACCCTAGACTTTTAAATGACTTAAGAAACAAATGGTATAAATATCTGAAGCCATAGCTGGAATTAGCACCCATAATTCCAACAATGTAGAATGCATGTGAAGGCTAAAGCTCCCCCTAAACTTGTGCTACCTGTGCATTGTTAACAAGTCATTCATCAAGGCATCTTTGTCATTCAGATAAAAATTAATGAACAAAGCATATCGTCAGACTGTAATTATCAAAATCAGATAGAGCACCGATATCAGAGTCTAACCCACTGGTTTTCCTGTTAGAAAAACATATACGCTTCTTCAGTCACAACAACCTGCGTGTATATGTGACTATACTTCATGAAACCCACGTATAATACCCTTCCTCTGAAAAACTGGATTTAACAGTAGGATGATGCAGCAACTACTCCTAGCTTTTGTCTGAGATATTCAAATGTTTCTTTGGGTAGTGGTTTAGTGAATATATCAACAACCTATTCTTTGGAGGGAACATACTCCAATTTGAACTTTTGTTCAAGCACTTGTTCTCATAGAAAATGGTACTTGATGGGTATGTGCTTGGTCTTGGAGTGCATGACTTGATTTTTTGAAATGCTGATGGCACTTGTATTATCACATAGAATGGATATGGGTGGAGTATATGTGATCTAAATGTCTTGCAAAGTTTGCATCATCCAAAGTAGTTGTGTGCAGCAAGATGCAGCAACCACATATTATGCTTCAGTTGTAGATAAAGCAATCGAACTTTGTTTCTTGTTGAACCAAGATACTAACCGGGAACCCATATAGAATGCACCACCACTAGTGCTCTTTCAATCATCAACACTTCCTACCCAATCTGCATCTGTATATGCATGAAGAGTAAGGTTTGTATCTTTAGGATACCATAGTCCAAAGTCCTGAGTTCCTTGAAGATATTTGAAAATTCTTTTGACTGCCTGGAGATGTGATTCCTTTGGATTTTCTTGGAACCTTCCAACAATTCTTACTGCATGCATTATGTCAGGTCTGGTACCTGTTAGATAAAGAAAACTTCCAATCATAGATCTGTAAGTTGGTTGGTTTCCTGCTAGTGATTCATCATTAGAGCTGAGACTGCATCCTATTACCATTGGAGTACATACTGGTTTAGAATCTTCCATTTTGTACTTTTTCAAGATCTGCTTGAGATATTTGGTTTGTGAAAGAAAGATGCCATCTTCTGTTTGCTGAACTTGTAGACCATGAAAATAAGTAATTTCACCAAGTAAGGACATTTCAAATTCTTGTTGCATTACTGAAGCAAAATTATGACTCATAGATTCTTCATTGCTACAAAAAATGATATCATCAACATAAACAACAATAATTAGCAATTTATCATTTTCAATCTTTGTGTATAAATTTTTATTTGCAGAACCTTTTGTAAGGCCTTGTTGTTGTAGATATTTGTCAAGGTGGTAATACCAATCCCTTGGAGCTTGTTTCAGATGATAGAGAGCCTTTTTGAGTTTGTATACAAGTTTTGCATCATTTCCAAGAATAAATCCTTCTAGTTGTTCAATATAAACTTCTTCTTCTAAATATCCATTAAGAAAGGTTGATTTTACATCCATTTGATATACTTTGAATTTTCGAAAACTAGAAAGAGCAAGAAACATCCTTATGGCTTCAATTCTGGCAACAGGTGCAAAAGTTTCTTCAAAATCTATACCTTCTTGTTGGGCATACCCTTTGCAAACAAGTCTTGCCTTGTTTCTAATAACTTCTCCATTTTCATTCAGCTTATTTTCAAGATCTTCTTTTAGAGAGAAGATCTTAGCTTCAATATTTTCATAGTAACTAGATCTATCTTTAAGTCTCTTGATGGTTGTACACTTTTCATTTACTTCATTCCTTAATGATGTCACTTCATATTGTAGATTTTGACATTGATCTTCCTTTTCCTTGTACTACTTCCTTACTTTATTTCCTTCCTCCATCTGAGCTTTTAATCTAGTAACTTCTTCTTTTAAGGCACACTCGCTTTTTTTAAATATATCTTGTTGATCTTTGATTTTATCTATGATTCTTTTAACTTCTTCCTCTATGTTTCTTTCACGATCACTTCCAATATCTTCAATATTGCATGAACAAAGAAAAGTATCACTAGAAGACCAAAACTTTGTACCTGACACTTCATTTACTTGTTCATCTTCAATATGAGGTGATTCTGAATCTGAATACTTGCTTCCACCTAATGGCCAATTGTCTCTTCTGATGTCACTATTTCTTTGAGATGTCTTCTTTTCTTTTAGGTGCTTTCTTCTTTAGCTTCTTTCCCATTGTTTCTACGGATCTCCTTCAAGCGATCAAGCTTCTGCCAAAGGACCTGGCTCTGATACCAATTGTTGGAAATAATACTGAGAGGGGGGGTGAATCAATATTAGTCAAATCAATAACTTTTTCTCTTCATACTCTGATTTATATACGCTACTTCAATGAAGGTTACTTGCGTGTACACGCAACTATATTTAAGGTAACCAGTGTATATCCAACAAACTTATCATTCAGTTAATTCATCATATGTTGATCTTTAATGATCTGAATTGGATCATAAAACACTCTCTAAGTTTTCATGAACTCTGTAAAATTCATGCAAAAGTTTCAAAGCCTTACAAAGAACGAGCTATCAGAAATAACCTCAAAAAAGTTGTAATTTGTGAACAGTGCAGAGCAACGAGGACCCTCGGTCAAGCGCGTAGACCATTGGCCCATGGTAATGCATGCTGTCATGAATTGGAAAAACAAGAGTGGTTTCTGATAAGTCTCTAATCGCATATCGCCAAGCAAACCCCTCAAAGAAGGAAAAGCCCCGAGCGACCCGGACCCGAAAAGTTATAAAACATAACGAATATCGTGTTGATTCCGTAAGAGGCGGGGTCCCCCAAAACCGGCAAGATATCGGAAGGGATTCGAGGCGGTAAGCAGTTTCAACAAAGTCCCACCTGATGCCACACAGCGAGTGACACGCATCCAGCGAAAGAGAGAGAAAACTGCGCACATCGGATGAGTAACCATCGAGCTACTTAACCGCCCGATATGCACGACAAACGTAGGATTTGGGGGCCCCAGATCAATGGCAGAGACACAACCTGATAAATGACCGGATTTGACAGGATTATAGAGCAAGATCACATGGGATTTGAAGTTCGACATGGACGATGAGTTGGCAAAGATTCGTGTTTCGAGGGAAATCTTGGAGCAAATAGAAATAACAGTCGTTCAAACATTCCAAGAGAACTGACACTCAGTTTGTTACAAAATAGGTGGCCACCTCCCTATGATGCATTACACAGTGATGATTACGCAGAACAGAGGGATTCAAACAGACAGAGTCAGGGGAACCAGAAAGCCAGGAAGCGGAAACGAATAGTCAGAAAGCAGATTGGCTTTAAAGCCACAAGTTGACAAAGAAAGAAGGAAGCAATTGGAGAGTTAGTTAGACGCAGAAAGCTAAGAGCAGAAAGAAGGAGATGAGCTGACCTACAGAAGCAAAAGGCAGCATCGAGCCAGAAAAAGCCAGAGAGAGTTAGAGAGAGTCTGTGTACTCCAGAGAAGGAGTGAGGTTCAAGCGAACTCCTTTGTATATGCCTATCATGTATGAGACTCAAATTGGGCTCATACTGCTGTGACCAATAGAGGTCGAGTCTCAGTAAGGAGAGTCTATGTACTCCAGAGACTTGGGGGATACAAGTACAGTCTTGTTGATTTATATCTGTTGGGTGAGACTCAAATTGAGCTCACTATTGTAAAAACTCTGCTTGAAAACATAATAGAGAGGCCACCACTGAAGGCTGGACCAGGAGACGTAGCCCAGGAGTGTTGGGTGAACTCCTTATTAAACTTGTGTTTATACGTTTTGTCTATTGTGTTTTCTATAACTACTTCAGTGTCTGTGTATTTCATAATCTTATCGATCCGTTGCATAAAATAACATAGGCACATCCATGCACATGAGTCTGTAATACCTTAATTGTTTTGTCTTGGATCAATTCCAAATCAAGTGGTATCAAAGTTCTAGGTTACTAAGGTTAGACAAGCTTGTGCTGGATTTTGTTGTTGAATGCTAACTAGATCAAAGCTTAAATTAGGAGAAGGAGAATTGGTTGAAGCTAACCCTAAAATTGGAAGAGTCTATCCTAAGAGGAAAATGTCAGAAGAAAGTCCCTTGGAATTAGACTCCCAGTTCATGGACAGTTTCTTGACAATGAAATCCATGGTAGAAGAAATGTATAGAGAATTTAAGAAAGGTAGAGATGAAGATTCATCAAACTCCAAATAAGATAAAGGAGAAAAATAATCTCTCCTCCATGGCCACTCTAAAAGCAAAAAGAAAGAATAGAAGTTTCCTGCACCTCCTAGTAGCCCTGAAAATAAAAAGAAAACATCTTTGATTAAATTAGATGTTAAATTTGATTTGCCGATATATGATGGAGAATTGAATGTAGAGAAGTTGGATAATTGGATTAGACAGATTGATGTGTATTGCAAGGTGTAGAGCATTGATTCAGATAAAAGTAAGATTCAGCTAGCCAGCCTATGCCTTGGAGGCACTGCCTTGGTATGGTGGGAAGGCAGGACATAAGCTGACATGAAGAAGCATGGTAAAATTATTTCTGTCTGGAGTGCATTTGTTTCTGCAATTAAAAATCAATTCTATCCACTAGCTTATATGTAGCAGGCCATGATGAGATGGCAAGATCTTCGCCAATTAAAAGGGCAAAGTGTACAAGGCTACACTCAAGAATTAAGAAAAAGAGCTTTGATTCTAGGAATTTCTTTAGACTCACCTAAAACTTTGCTGAAGTATATAGGTGGTCTACACAGTTATTTAAAGCACACCATTCTCATGTTTAATCCCACTAGCATAAATGATGTATCTGTTCAGGCTACACATCTAGAGGCTAGAGGCAAGAATATGAACCCAGAAGTTGGGGGATTAAAACCCACTGCAAGCAAGAAAAGAGAAAACATAAATGGAAAGAGAGGAAGACAAATTCTGTAAAAAAGACCAAATCTTCATGCACTCACTGTAAGAAGGATGGGCATGATGATGAACATTGCTGGATTCTGTATCCGAAGCTAAAACCCAAGAAGTATGATGGCAAGAAGAAGAAGACTGTTGCAGCTATTAAAAAATATTTGGGGTCAAACTCAGGAGATGAAACAACGATCGCAGCCATGGGTATTAAAGGTAAAAATTCTGAAGCATCTACTAGTAATTCTACACAATATACTGATAATGAAGAAAATGAGAGGAAAAGGCATGAGCTTTTTCATTTAGAGTTATTTCCAAGCATCAAAAGATTGATACTTGTTTGATAGTGGCTCACTAGTAAATTTAATTTCTGGAGCAATTGTAAAGAAGTTGGGATTACTAACTACACCTCACAAGAAGCCATATCCATTAGGTTGGTTATGTGATAAAGCAAAGCTACAAGTGACTAGATAATGTAAACTTAGGTTTCTTTTGGGTCAGCATTTGTAGATGAGGTTGAGTTAGATATTGTTCCCTTGGATATATGTGGAATTGTTTTAGGAAGTCCTTACTTGTATGATAGGAAAGCTATTTTCTATAGAGCTTAAAACAAGTATCAACTCATTAAAGATGGAATCGAATATATTGTAAGAGCTCATAAACTCAAGAATAATTATACTCTCATAAAATCAGGGCAGATGAAAAGAATTGTAAATTCATGCAAACAATTTTTACTGATGGTTGCAAAGGAAAAGAAACCTGATAAAACTAGTATATTTGAGGGCTGTAATGCTAAAGAGCAAGCTAATTTAGAAAAAGTTGTTTTAGAATATGATATACTATTTCAAGAACCTAAAAGTCTGCCACCCCAAAAGGAAATAGTACATGATATTAATTTGCAGCAAGATGCTCCATTGCCTAACATCAGAATGTATAGGTTGTCCGCTTTAGAGAATGCAGAAATCAAGAAGCAGGTACAGGAGCTACTCGAAAAAGGGTTCATAATACCTAGCACATCGCCATGTGGGTCTCCAATTGTCTTGGTTAGAAAGAAATATGGCTCATGGAGAATGTGCATTGATTACTGAGCACTGAATAAGATAACAATAAAAAATCGTTATCCCCTTCCTCGCATAAATGATCTATTAGATCAGTTGAAAGAAGCTGTTTATTTTTCCAAGTTGGACTTGCATAGTGGCTATCATCAGGTCAGAGTTGCAGAGCAAGATGCATGGAAGACTGCTTCAAAACAAAGCAGGCATTGTATGAGTGGTTGGTTATGCATTTTGGCTTAACTAATTCTCCTGCTACTTTCATGAGTAATGAATGATGTACTTAGACCTTTTATTGATGATTTTGTCATTGTATATTTGGATGACATTCTTACATTTAGTAAAACATGGGAAGAACATTCGAAGCATGTAAAGCAAACTCTAGATGTTTTGAAAAGAGAAAATCTTTATGTTAAGCTCTCAAAATTTGAATTTGGCAAAACATCTTTGAATTATTTGGGTCATATTGTAGGGGGTGGTGAATTGAAGATAGATCCCTCTAAGATTACAGTCATTGTAAACTAGCCTAAACCCAAATCTGCTACAGAAGTTAAAAGCTTGTTAGGAGCAGCACAGTATTGGAGAAAGTTTATTTCTAACTTTTCCTTGATCGCAGTTCCCTTACATGCTTTAATAGGATTGAACAAGGTGTTTCAGTGGGGAGGCAAACAGCAAAAAGCCTTTGACACCTTGAAAGAAAAGATTAGTACAACACCAGCACTAGCACTACCCAATCTTCAAAGACCATTTGAGATTGAAACAGATGCTAGTGACTATGCCATGGGAGTAGTGTTGATGCAACACGATAAACCCATATGTTATCATGCTGAGACATTTAATTCTGCAGTAGTTAATTATCCCACATATGATAAGGAATTGTATGCATTAGTACAGAGTGTGAAAAAGTGGAAACATTATTAACTAAGTTGAAACAATCAAGACACTATAGGTGGATGGGTTTTCTACAACAGTTTCATCTTGTCATCATGTTAGTGCCTAGATTTACCTTAGGTTGAGAAAGGTAGCATCCAAGGCCAACATCAAACCACACTTAACCTGGTAGCTAGCCCTACCAGGTTGGGAGAGAGCTCTCTCCGGGTCAATCTCAGCAAATTATAATCGATGAGGGCTTGAGATAACTGATATAAATACTAATCTTAGGCTAGGTATATGTGTGATAAAGTTTGATTGAATAAAATGATGTTTTTGTTGGCTCAGATGGAAAGGTCGATTTTGGGTGCGGGGATTGAGGTTCAGTCTTGTAGAGATGTCAATGGGGCAAGGTAGGTAATTGTTTTTGGCACTTAAATGTGAATGATATGGAGGGATTAGATAGGTGAGGAGTTGAAGAGGGCAAGAGCAACCATGGATCCTCTCCAAACAGCTGAAAACATCAAAAAACTAAAGCAAACCTCAAGTAGAGCACTGCAATTTCAATGGATTCTACTTACACTCTTGTTTATTTAGTTAAGGAGAAAAAAGATAGAGAATGGCATACATAACACATAAGAAAATTCACAATTACAAAAGAAAGCACTGTACCAAGACAAATTGCCACATGGATCCCAAAGAGTGCTACAAACCATGGTCTAAATTCCTTAGCCAAAATGCTGATACGAATGTACAATGAAGCTCAAGGCTTTCTCAAAAGTCAAAACTTCTACCAAAATCCAACCCCTACACTATGAAATTCATAAAATATATACATTTTTTCATCCTTTTACTAAGGGATTGAGCTCAACCATTTTCTTCAAAATAGAATCAGTTACATTAAACTTGGGCCGAATTTCTGAAAATAGGTGTTGAATATGAACTCGTATCTCCTAAACCATAGCACCTGTTACAAAACTGAAAGAGGTTTTTTTATATAAGGTCATTTTGGAGAAAAAAACTCTCTCTAATTTCGGAAATTCGTTTCCAGCTGCTCGCAATCTGTTCCACAAAATCATTTCTAAAACAGAAAATCATTAAAAATTTAAATCTGTGAAAATGAGTTGTAAAGATCCAGTCACATATCCCAATCCATGACACCTGTGAATAAAATTAAAGATTTTTTGTTATATGGCTCATGCTTAACAAAATCCTCTTTTGGTTTCTCAAAATTACTTTCAATCTGTTGTAAAATGGCCCCGCACTAAAATTACTAAAACAGTAAAAAATATGAAAATTTTGCTTTGTTTTAATGTAAGCTCCAAATATCATTGTATATCTCCCACATAGTAGCACCTGTGCATAAACTCAAGGAGGTTTTTGTTATTTGGCATGTGATGAACAAAAACCTCTTTCACTTTTAAAAAATTCCTTACCATTATTTCAGAAACTGATTTTGTACTAAACTTGTCATTATGTTTACCAACTGACCTCAGAACATGCATAACCAAGAATCACTCATTCATTTCGATCATATCTTCTAATCCGGGAGCGGGTTACAGGAGTGTGATATACCGTTGGAAATATTTTTCCGAGCTTCTTCTGATGGACACACTTGTGACATGTTTTGTCCTGAACATCATGTGCAAAACATCTAACAAAACCAGACATAGTAAGAGCTCATGTTGATCCCTGGTGACAGGCTGCGAAGACTGGAACTAACACCAGCTCCATTGGGGAGGGCAGCTCCTTAGAGGTGCCAAGAACTAAAAATCTCTGGAAAGAAGACAATGACTCTTCCATTGGGCATGGATAATCAAACAACTGCAAACCCAAAACAACTCATACCAATCCAAAAACATATACATATTACAACATGTACATAAACAAATACCGGAAACTAAAATGCTGCCTCAGGAAACTTATTTATGTACAAATATAACCCACTTTGCTGCAAAATTTATAGATCAAGTAATGTTGTAATGCCATATCAACCAATCAAGTAGCTATGACAAGGATGCTGCTTGGAAGTGCTCGAACCAGGACACAACTGGAAAGGCCAGTAGCCATACATGCACATAATGAATTTGGTTGTGTAAAAGGCAATCTAATCTATCATTCAAACTGAAAAAAAAATTCCATGTACACTACAATAGGATCAAAGAAACCAAACTCTGTTTTCTGCCCCAACTCCTCAATACATGCTTCCAGCTGCAAACTATCAATGCAAATATCCACGGGTAGCCTTACCTTCTGTTCCTTCTGCTGAAAAAAGGTCCCCAAAGAATGGGACTCCACAATCCAGATCCTGGGACTGTATTTGGGTCTCCAATTCAGTTAGATCTCCTTCAATTTTGATGGCAAACTCTTGTAAAAAATTGAGCTTAACTTCATGGCTGCATCGATAGGATTTCAAATAAGAAGAAAGAGATGAAACAAAGTTTTCATCTACCTCATCATCCGTGCACATATCTTCCCATTCTCTAAAACCTTGAATAGAGGGCACCTTTATTTTGAATTCTTCCTCTTTCTCCATCCATGTTTCAAGAAAGATATGCCAAAAATCTGCAAAGGACTTAATAGATCTAATAGGAAAACCTTCAATCCATTTTCTACATTTGCCTTGAAATGAATCAAAGAACAATCTGATGAAGACATCTTCCTTTTTAACTCTAAGAATGTCCACAAATGTTTTAAAATTTTCTATATGTTCTAGAGTCAAATTCTGATCTTCCCCATTGAATTTAGGGCCATTACTCAAAATGTATGCATCCTTTGGTAATTGATTAGGAAAACTAGGAAGATTAGAAAAATCAATACATGAATACCTTGAACAAATAGAAGCAACATTTGAGTCCACTTAGCCAGTGGAGCCACCATCAATACTTTGAAACTTGGGACTTCAAACAGTGGTGTCGCCAGGTAGATGATTTCAGCCTTCATATGTGTCTAACTTTTGACCACCATCAACAATCAGATATGAACTTGATTACAAAATTTTACTGGGGCAATTTGCAAGTCAGATGTTCAGTTTATAAACTAGACTGGAGATTGACTGAAGCAACTTTTATCTACTTGCGCTAATGCAAAGCAAAAGCATCGAAGGCTACCTGGCTAACTTCAGGCTCCGTCTATAGTCTATAAAACAAAGAAAACTAACAAACAAATAAAATTTTCTTCCCCAGTATGGTCGCCACTATGTTAGAGCCTAAATCTACCTTAGGCTGAGGAAGGTAGGATCCAGGGCCAACATCAAACCATGCTTAACCTGGTAGCTAGCCCTACCAGGTCGGGAGAGGGCTCTCTCCGAGTCAATCTCAGCAAATTATAATCGATGAGGGCTTGAGATGACTGATAGAAATACTGATCTTAGGCTAGGTATATGTGTGATAAAGTTTGATTGAATAAAATGATGTTTTTGTTGGCTCAGATGGAAAGGTTGATTTTGGGTGCGAGGATTAAGGTTCAATCTTGCAAAGATCTCAATGGGGCAAGGTAGGCAATTGTTTTTGGCACTTCAATTTGAATGAGATGGAGGGATTAGATAGGTGAGGAGTTGAAGAGGGCAAGAGAAACCATGGATCCTCTCCAAACAGCTGAAAACATCAAAAAACTAAAGCAAACCTCAAGTAGAGCACTGCAATTTCAATGGATTCTACTTACACTCTTGTTTGTTTAGTTAAGAAGAAACAAGATAGATAATGGAATACATAACACATAAGAAAATTCACAATTACAAAAGAAAGCACTGTACCAAGAAAAATTTCCACATGGATCCCAAAGAGTGCTGCAAACTTTGGTCTAAATTCCTTAGCCAAAATGTTGATATGAATGTACAATGAAGCTCAAGGATTTCTCAAAAGTCCAACATTCTACCAAAATACAACCCCTACACTATGAAATTCATAAAATATATACATTTTTTCATCCTTGTACTAAGGGATTGAGCTCAACCATTTTCTTCAAAATAGAATCAGTTACATTAAACTTGGGCTGAATTTCTGAAAATAGATGTTGACGATGAAATCGTATCTCCTAAACCATAGCACTTGTTACAAAAATTAAAGAGGTTTTTGTATATAAGGTCATGTTAGAGAAAAACCTCTCTCAAATTTTGGAAATGCATTTCCAGTTTCTCGCAATCTATTCCACAAAATCATCTCTAAAACAGAAAATCATTAAAAATTTAAATCTGTGAAAATGGGCTGTAAAGATCCAGTCACATATCCCAATCCATGACACATGTGAATAAAATGAAAGATTTTTTTGTTATATGGCTCTTTCTTAACAAAATACTCTTTGGGTTTCTCAAAATTACTTTCTATCTATTGTAAAATGGCCCTGCACTAAAATTACTAAAACAATAAAAAATATGAAATTTTTTCTTTGTTTTAGTGTAAGCTCCAAATATTACTGTATATCTCCCACATAGTAGAACCTATGAATAAACTGAAGGACTTTTTTGTTATTTGGAATGTGATGAACAAAAACCTCTTTCACTTTTGAAAAATTCCTTACCGTTATTTCAGAAACTGATTTTGTACTAGACTTGTCATTATGTGCAGCAACTGACCTCAAAACATGCATAACCAAGAATCACTCATTCATTTCGATCATATCTTCTATTATGGGAGCTAGTTATGGGAGTATGATATACTGTTGGAAATATTTTTCTGAGCTTCTTCTGATGAACACACTTGTGACATGTTTTGTGCTGAACATCATGTGCAAAACATCTAACAAAACTAGACATAGTAAGAGCTCATGTTGATCCCTGGTGGCAGGCTGCGAAGATTGGAACTAACACATCAGATATAAAAATGGAATACACAATAAAGTTGCAGATATGTTGTCCAAACCAATCATAAATGCATCTACTATACTTAAGCATCATTCAATATTGCATGAAAGCTACATTAAATAGTATGCTCAAGATATAGATTTTAAAGATGTATATGCAACTTTAAGTCACGGCAAACAAGTAGAAGAATTGGATTATCATGTTAAGGACCAACTCTTGTATCATTTTGGAAAGTTATGCATTCCACAAACTGAAAGAGTAAAGATAATTCGAGAAGCACACACTTCTCTAATATAAGGTCACTTTGGTGTAAGTAAAATGGTTGCATAGCTGCAAATATTTTGTTATTGGCCAAAAATGAATGAGACAGTTTCTAGATATGTAAGAGGATGTACTATGTGTGCTAAAAGCAAGCCCAGCAATAGAAAACTAGAATTTTACACTCCACTACCAGTTCCTTCTCATCCTTGGGAAAGTGTTTGCATGGACTTTGTTGGGGGACTGCCTAAATCTAGAAAAGGTCATGACTATTTATATGTTATTGTCGATAGTTTCAGCAAAATGTGTATTTTAATACCTTGTAACAAACAGATTACCTCTGAACAAACTGAAAATTTGTTCTTTCAGCATGTATAGGTTCATTCTAGATTACCCACTTCCATTATATCTGATCGAGACTCTCGATTTATCGGGAAATTTTGGTTCAGTTTGTGGGAATTCATGGACACCAGACTGAAGAAGAGCACAACTTTTCATCCGCAAACAGATGGCCAAACAGAAGTGGTCAACAGGACAGTAATCCAGTTGCTCAGAGGCTATTGCAGCAAGCATCCCAAGCTTTGGGATGAATATTTATGTTATGTGTAGCATGCTTACAACCGAGCTAAACATTCTTCTACACAGAGATCTCCTTTCGAGACCTGTTTTGGTTTCACACCAAGGTCTCCCTTGGATTTTGTCTTTGGTAAAGACATAGTGGTTGATGGACACAGTGATGTGGACAAGGCAACCAAGTTCATTGAACAAATCCAAGAGATTCACCAGGCAGTACAGGAACAGCTAGAAAAGAGCCAAGCCAAGTACAAGGCAAGGCATGATAAGCATCGGATTGAGCATAGTTTCCAAGTTGGTGATCAAATCTGGCTGTATATCAGCAAAGACAAAATTCAAGGTGAAGGTAAGAAACTGAAGCCAATAAGGTATGGACCTTTCAAGATACTTGAGAAAATTGGTGAGAATTTTTTTCGCCTTGATTTGCCAGCTTACATGCATATCTACTCAGTTGTTAATGCAAACAGCTTGAGACTATTTGAACCTTCATTGATTGAAGATCTCGAAGAGCAGAGTCAATTACCTTCTATTGATGATCTGTTGCCTGAATATCTTAATGAATTGTACGAAGATACAGTTCTAGACAGGAAGGTGAGAACTACGCACAAAGGGGATGTTGAGTACCTTAGGATTGGGCTCAAAGGTTCAAAACCAAGCAGTGCGAAATGAATAGAAATTGGTAGCAAGGAATCTATACCCTCACTTGATTGATGCCTAAAATCCAACTTTTGGTGGTCCAAAAGCTTTTTCAGTGGGAAGGTCGTGATTCGAATTGGATCCTAAAACACTCTTTAAGTTTTCATGAACTCTATAAAATTCATGCCAAAGTTTCAAAGTCTTACAAAGAACGAGCTATCAGAAATATCCTCGAAACAGTTGTAATTTGTGAATAGCGCGGAGCAATGAGGACCCTCGGTCAAGCACGCAGACCATTGGCCCATGGTAACGCGCACTATCACGAATTGGCAAAATGGGAGGTCTTTTTGAGAAATGGGGGTGGTTTCTGATATGCGATTAGCGACAAGTCGCTAATTGCATATTTCCGGGAAAACCCCTCAAAGAAGGAAAAGCCTCGAGCAACATGGACCCGAAAAGTTATAAAACATAACGGATGTTGTGCTGATTCTGTCAAAGGCGGGGTCCCCCAAAACCGGCAGGATATCGGAAGGGCTTCGAGGCAGTAAGCGGTTTATCCCCTCTGCGGACAGAGGCGATCCCTACTAGCCCAAATGGGGTCTAGCAACAATGAAACAACGCTAACACACAGGTTCCTAATTGCAAATTAAAGACCGATGATGAGGGCCTACCTGGATTCCAACGCTAGTACTTGTAGAAGAGTCGTCGCTCCCATTCCTTTACTCCAGCTGGTCACAATCCCCACGATCCTCGTGAACCAACACCTGCACATGCAAAGAACGATACAAACACAAGCATAAAATCCAATAGATGCAACTATATATCAGTCAGAAAGGATATAACTCAATCACCATTATAAAGACAATAAGAGTGGAACCATAATGATAGTCGTATATTATTGATAAACAAAGAAGAATACAACCATAGTTCTGACACCAAATCCTTCTCAAGAGGGTTCAGCCAGCAAGTTCCTCAAGCATTCACCCTTGAAGATAGATCTCCCAAAACAAAACTCTCTCGCTCACAGGTTCACACAAGATCAAAACACTTCACAACCTTCCTTAAGTTCTCTAACAATCCCACACTTGTCACACCAGCTACCTATCAAGCTCACAACACTATCAACAACACTCCAAAGACTAAGAATTCCAAACTAGCAGCTCATAGCAATGGTGGAGGCTTAAATAGGAGAAGGAGTCTCCATGAATGGTGGGAAGATGAGCTTATATCCAAGGAAGGTGGCTCAAATGACGAAACAGACATGCCAGAGAAGGAAGGGCGACATATACAAGGCCAACAACCAGGTCTGGAGTCATCTGGAAGGCCGGCTGTTAGAACAAGCTCGCCCAGACTAGATCATCGCGGGTACATAACTGTACTGAAGCGCTGACATCACTAGTGCATAACGGAGAAGGTCATGTCATCGCGATTAAATATAAGAAACAGTCGCGCTGTCTCTTGAAATCCGACCATCATGGGAATCACATGTACTTCCGCAATGGCAGCCCGTATGATCTGTTTTGGAGTGCTCATCAGTGCATTTATTTTGACAACAGTCACGAATGCAGAAACTTTGGCAAAGTGGGTCATTTGGCAACATCAGAGAGCATGAGCATGAATGAATTGGACTCATGACACAGTAGGAAGACTGGGATGAAGGCAGTGACAAATTACTGTGTAACACCCCTCAAAGAAGGAAAAGCCTCGAGCAACTTGGACCTGAAAAGTTATAAAACATAACGGATATCGTGCTCATTCCGTCAGAAGCGGGGTCCCCCAAAATCAGCAGGATATCGGAAGGGCTTCGAGGCAGTAAGCGGTTTCAACCAAGTCCCACCTGATGCCACACAACGAGTGACATGCGTCCAATGGAAGAGAGAGAACCGCGCACATCAAACGAGTAACCATTGAGCTACTTAACTGCCTGATATGCAAAACAACCGTAGGATTTGGGGGCCCCAGATCAACGGCGGAGATGCATCTCGACAAATGACTGGATTTGAGAGGATTATAGAGTAAGATCACATGGGATTTGAAGTCCGACATGGACGATGAGTTGGCAAAGATTCATGTTTCGTGGGCTATCTTGGAGCAAATGGAAATAGCGATCGTTCAAACATTTCCAAGAGAACTGACACTCAGTTTGTTATGAAATAGGTGGCCACTTCCCTGTGAGGTGTTATACAGTGATGATTACACAAAACAGAGGGATTCAAACGGACAGAGGCAAGGGAACCAGAAAGCCTGGAAGCAGAAACGAACAGTTAGAAAGTAGATTGACTTTAAAGCCACAAGCTGACAGAGAAAGAAGGAAGCAGCTGGTGAGTTAGTTAGACACAGAAAGCTAAGAGAAGAAAGAAGGAGTCGAGCTGACCTGTAGAAGCAAAAAGCAGCATCGAGCCAGACAGAGCCAGAGAGAGTTAGAGAGAGTTTGTGTACTCTAGAGAATGCTTGAGAGGTTCAAGTGAACTCCTCTGTATATGTCTGTCATGTATGAGTCTCAAATTGGGCTCATACTGCTATGACCAATAGAGGTCAAGTCTCAGTAAGGAGAGTCTGTGTACTCCAGAGACTTGGGGGATCCAAGTACAGTCATATTGATTTATATCTATTGGGTGAGACTCAAATTGAGCTCACTGTTGTAAAAACTTTTCTTGAAAACATAATAGAGAGGCCACCACTAAAGGTTGGACTAGAAGACATAGCCCAGGAATGTTGGGTGAACTCCTTATTAAACTTGTTGTGTTTATACGTTTTGTCTATTGTGTTTTCTCTAACTACTTCAGTGTCTGTGTATTTCACAATCTTATCGATCCGTTGCATAAAATAACATAGCCACATCCATGCACATGAGTCTGTAATACCTTAATTGTTTTGTCTTGGATCAATTCCAGATCATTTAATCAGTGCATCAGTACTTCATTAACCATATAAATAGTAACCATGTGCAATAATAACAGAACAAACCATCACACATAAGAAACACACATGAACACCAATATTTAAGGTGGAAATCTAATGCGGGACAAAAACCACCTGTTGTTGTCTTCTTTTAATATAAGAAAAACCTATTTACAAGCTTGTACTAGTGCAGACTCATACCAGTACGCAAGCACCCACCTGCAGAAGGCTACAACCTTCAGTCGTTCTCCAGCTTCTACTGGAAGGGAGCTACAACCCCCTAGTGTTTGTACTGGTCGATCCGTTTACTAGTACATAGGCGCCAACCTACAGAAGGCTCCAACCTTCACTCGTTTTCCAACTGCTACTGGAAGGGAGCTCCAACCCCCTGGATCTTGTACTAGCTGATCCATTTACTAGTACGTAGGTGCCAGCCTACAGAAGGCTCCAACCTTCACTCGTTTTACAGTTGCTACTGGAAGGGAGCTCCAACCCCCTAGCTCTTGTACTGGTCGATATGTTTACCAGTACGTAGGCGCCGGCCTACAGAAGGCTACAACCTTCTCTCTTCCTCTAAGGACCATGTTTCATAAATTTTCAAACTGGATACTCTTGGAACACAACACCACAATTTGAAGGCCATGTTTCATCAAATTTTCGTATTAGACCCATCAACAACATTGAAGCTTAAAATCAATCACCACTACAATACAACCATCAAATACATCTGCATCAACCAATCACTGAAACTCAATCATCAATCTCTGAATCAACCACAACTGAATCAATCATTGAAAACCCATCATCACTGAAGCAAATCACAATACATCAATCTGAACATTCAGACCACTGTCACCAGAACACAGTCACTAGAACACAAAGTAGAACCCAGAACTCTTGATCCAAATGGAAAATGGCATCAACCCATGGTATTCATCCAACCATGTAATTTAGCCATGGTATTGTAAGTGGCATCTACCCATGGTATTTATCCACCCATGGTATTGTAAGTGACATCCACCCATGGTATTCATTCACCCTTTATATCAAATTTGCATCAACAACCAGAACCAACTGCAACTTCAAACATCATATTTCATAATGTATACGCTACTTCGATGTGCCTAACAGCATGTATATGCTCTTTTACCAAAGTGAACCAGTGTATAGATCTGCAAATACTAACTTAAAAACTTCACATCTATTCCAGACTTTAGTCATACCTAGATCATAACATTTACAAAATAACACGTGTTAGTATTCAGATCTAGACTATCTATGATCAGACCACATAATAATAATTCATTTAATGTCTTATGATCCCAATCCATCATTAGGTCTCATCCCTCATCAACTACCAAGGTTGATCCTTAGTTCAGATCAAGCAAAGCACCAGAAACCCATAACATGCATATTTACTTTTAATCTCATTCTTCATCAGATATTCATTGCTTGCTCACATTATCCTAATGATCTTTTCCTCCATATATAGTTAGATCCTTTGTCAATACCTCGAACCAAAACCACTTAGGACCAATACCTTGGACCAAATACCTAGGGTCAATACCTCGAACCAAATACCTTGGACCAAATAACTCGGACCAAAACCTTGGTTTTCCAACATGTATGTGCTTTTCTTCCTGTGGGAGTGCGTGTATACGTATACGCTCTTTTTGTTCTATGGGCAGTGTGTATACGTTGTTTTGACTAATTGGACATGTGTATACTTCTTAAATTTCTTTTCATAAATGTTTTCCTTTACCTTCTTTATTCTGATCAGTAAACCTTAGTTCCATCTTCTTGTTCTGCTGTACCACTACCCTGTTACCTCTGAATATACCTGTTGTACTATGAGTTTCCTTTTACCAAAACTGAATTGACCTGTGAGTGAGTTTCCATCAAGGACGACACTTGTATCATAATGCCAACACATGCAATACCATGCATTCCAAATCTAGTAAGGAAAACACACATGCAAATCGATACCTACAAAGAATATT
This sequence comes from Pinus tabuliformis, assembly GCA_031772625.1. NCBI lineage: Eukaryota > Viridiplantae > Streptophyta > Pinopsida > Pinales > Pinaceae > Pinus > Pinus tabuliformis. The sequence continues at coordinate 44,642,363 of CM062819.1, forward strand.
GTTGTAGTTGCTTGATCCTACTCTTCCTTGCTTGCTCCTTCCTTCCTCTTGCCTTCTTTTCCTTTCTTGATCCAATGCCAAAGTGATCCAAGAAAGCTCTAAGTGTCCAAGAGTAAGAGAGAGAGAGAGAGAGAGAGAGCTCGAAAACTAATATAACAAAAGGTACCAACTGATCCTTAGAAGCCTTTTTATCAATTAGGCCTCTATTTCCTTCATTTTTCATTATTTTCCTTCAATTTCCTCCTCACATACAACCTATGACCTTTCACCTTACTTTTCTCCTAATTTCCATTATTTTCATAAATAAATGTGCCAAAAATGCCATTTTTCCTTTCCAAATCCTTTGTCATTTCCTTTGTCAATTTCCTTAGCCATAATAAACCAAATGAACACCCACTGTAGGATGTTTTTCCCAACATTTAGCTTGGAATAAGTGTCCCCTCAATCGTGGTTATTATTTTGCCTTTATTTACTATTATTACATGGAATTTTCACTAAGGACGTTATAGAATGTCACATGGTCTATTCCTTTCTCCTAATTAAGCTCTAGATGTATGTTGCAACATTGAAAAATAAAAATCAAGTGCACATGCATGGGTGCATTACTTTCCAACTAATTAAATACCTAACTATTTTTTTGCATTTATCAAGGGAGATCAAGGGACCTTCACACCTTTCTACCAAGATCACTTGACATGTAAGGTAGAGAGCATACTAAGATAACAAAGGTTTAGTTTTAGTCCCAAAAATGAGAATGGTTACTGATAAAAATATAGCTACAAATTTATGTGCTTTCAAATAGCCACACACATGGTAAGGAAAATAAGCTTGACTCTTTCTAACCCCATACCAATTTAGGTTTTCTAACTAAGTTGGAAGAATTTTATGAAAGCTTGATATTGTAGGCCACATAGTGCATGAAATTTAGACTTATCACCTACTAGAACTAAAAATGGAAAAAAAATAAAATAAAAAAATAAAAAATTACAAAGAAAGAGGATTTGTGTAGGTAGTGTGTAAATAATCATGCATATATCACTAGTGAGTGACATGGCCTATTTATGTAGTGATTTTTTTTATGGTTGAGTAGGTCTTCAATATGATGGGAGAAAGACTCCCACTCAAATAGAAAGTTGAAGTAGTGGCTTTGTGTTGTAAGTACGCTAGTTTGATCACTTATAAGATAGAGAATGTGAGAGAGGAAGTTCCAAACAACTAAGGAAGGAGAACTATAATTAATAAAATTGGTGAAGTGGGCAATCTATTTGGTTATTTTTGTCACTTGGGTGGAGAAACACATCCTTGTTTAGACTACTATATTACAAAAAACTAATTATTAGAGTTAGTCCCTTAGAGAAATAAAATTGTAGCTTAGAAAATAAAGGAACAAGAATATGAGAAACAAGAAATAAGCAAAACAAAAAAGAAATAAGATATAGAAGTAATGTTTTACTCTATTATTAACAATGGACAAGACTGTGGTCTTGGAGATACACTGCAAAGGATGAGGTTAAATAAATTATCCCTCTCCTATCCTTATTGGGAGGGTTCTCTTGTGCTTTCTTAGGTCTCCTCCTCTCTCTAAACCAAAAAGCGTGCAAATGAAGAAACCAAACACCTAGTTTGTAGTTATGATCATTAAAAATGATATCTCAAAGAAAAAGGGACTTCAATGGTCATCCCAATATTATAACTTTGCTTTTCTTCTCTTGCTTCAAATTTTTTCCCATGGCCTCTTCATATAGGAATAGTTCAAGCTTCATAAAGACTGGTTTACAATGTGAATAGATCAAATTTTTGTTTTGGTTCCACATGTGTGAGGAGATTTGGCACTCCCAAAAGTTCAACAGTAATGGAAATGAAGCTCGAACCTAACTTGGTTAGCCAACTCATGAGTGCATCTGACATGATTATTCATTAATTTCACTAGAATTGTATGAAATTTTTCTTTTTAAGGATCCACAAAACTATTAAAGAAAATTCCACGTGAATCTTGCAAAAATGGAATTTCTAGGTTGCATGAATTCTTTAAAATCATTTTTTGCATAGTTTTGGTTGATTAGTCAAAAGTGGTTGCAGATAGCTATGTAATAACACTTTAATATGTGGTTTTGATCATAATTCCAAAAATAATTAGCTCCATGAGTGATTTTTAGGTAATAACAATAATTGTCGTATATGTTTTATTTTTACATGTTTTGACATATCTATGGATATATTAGGGAAAGTATACCAACCACATCAAACTTTTATGCATTCACTAGTTAGGTGTTGGGCTTGAGCTTCATATTTTGAATATTTACATTGCATTTCATACATTTACAACATTGTACCATTATATCTCAACCCATAGGGCTTGATCCCCATCATATAAGATAATTCATACAATAATACATGATTATTACATATCGTATTCTGGGTTCAAGTTTGGAATATTACACTGAACGATCACTTGCCAACTTTAATGCACATCATATAGGTAAGATAATGGTAAGTTGAATAAAAAAATAAAGGAGGGTGTTGCTCCTCAAACTCTCTGTATAGGGAAAGCTTGGTCTTATTAGCTAGAGCCAAAGAAGAACTACACAAGCCACTCATTCTCACCTTCACCTTGATGATCTTGCATCTCACTTTAAGGTTAAAGAAAATATTCCTAAACCTAAATGGAAAATCCCCGAGTAATAAAAATCAAAGACCTAATGAGGAAATACATACATGTGAAATAGGCTTAGTGTATAAGTAATGTTATATTCCTCTCACGCATCACAAAGAAAGTTAGAGGCATAAGTGCAATCAATATTATTAACAATAAAATCCACACATGTGGACTAATATATGGAATGAAATAGTATTCCAATTTCCAACCAATTATGGAATACTAAAATTACTTTCACAATGACAAGCTTTATTTGAGAGATAGAAACAATAGGAAAGGGTTGTAACTCATGTCATGACAAATGAGAGACAATCACAATAATCCCAAGCCATAATGTTGATGAAACAAACTACAATACACATAGGAGAAGACCTGACTATCATAAGTATTATCACTACCAACTTGTCCTTGGGGTGATTTGAAGGGCATTATTTTTATCGTAATTAGGGATCGAAACCATGAGTCCATAGTGATCTCAAGAAAAGCTATGATCATTGAACGACCATTCTGCCAATTTGATGGCAAAATGAACATTTTCTCATTATTTTTATTATTTTTATTTGATTGTAGATTTTCGAAATATTTAGAAATTTGATGAAAAGAAATGGAAAAATGAGTAATATTCCCAAAATTTACAATTAAGTTAAGTTTAGGTAAACCAATCTAGCTATAATGATACATTGCTTAAGAGGCTAGTACAATTAAGGATAGTCTGATGATGCAATGCTTATCAGAATTCTTAATTCGGTGGCGAGTGCAACTAAGGATGGTCTCGCTGTTAAGGCAGTGAGAGAGACCACAATGGGAAAAAACCCTCACCAATCCATGATGTGTACGTTGCAATTAAAAATTTGTGATTGGAAATGGACCGAAGAGGCGTGCATGATGAGGCCGGGGAATGCCCAAGGTGGACTAAGGAAAATGCAAGAATGACAAGACTAGGGTTTTGTGCCCTAGGAGTTCGATTCCATAAAATATTTCGAAATAAAAACCAAGAGTCAACCCTTGAGTCATTGGGGGTAATAAGTCGATCAAGGAAACGATCCAATAGTCAGAAGCTTGGCCCTGATGTCGTGCAGCCACGATTATGGGAAACTAAAAGATTGGCATGGTGGGCACCAATGAACCAAAATCTAGTGATGCTCTTGACGAGAGACAATTAAATTTCGATAGGGTGTTTTTGTGCACTGTAGTGATGGATAAGGACTGTGATCTTGAGGAAGGTTGCTTCCAAACCCTAGCTCAACCTTAGACTTATGATGATAATTTTCAGGATATATTAGAATCTCAAGTGCTTGATATGAATGACATTTTAATGATGGTGAGACATTAGACAAGTTCTATGTGCCTCAAGCACAACTCAACCCTTAGAAAGGCTCTAGGATTTGTTAGGGATAATTGATAATTAAACGAACGACCCTTCAGATGAGTCATCAAGGCATGCATTGAAATCAATCAGTTAATACAATAGAGGCTTGACCTTGCTAGTTCGGGTTTTCACACAGATGATTTTAAAAAAATAAGTACATCGATAAATAGAATATGTAGAGTCAATATTATGAATATTATAACAATAATTAACATTCAAATGAAATAATAATAATAAGCATAGGTTTATTTTAAATACAGATTAAACAAGAGTTTTAAATTTATTTTTAGAGAAAAAATCTAATAAAAAGTTTACACTTTACAAAATATAATTAGATTTGTAATATATATATCATGTGTAATTTTTCATTGTTTAAATTGTATTTTTGAATTTATAAAATTGATTGAATGTATGAAAACTTACTTGGAAGCTTGGATGATGTACACTGCATACCTTAAACTTGCAATTTGAACACAATTTCCAAAAAAAAATGACCAAAATATATACACAAAAAAGTCACCATGTAAAATAGGGACACTACTTAAAATTATTTTACCATAAATTTTTTTAATTATTTTATATAATCCATACATAGTTTTCTTTAATCCTATATAACATATACACATTTAAATATTTTACCTAAAATATTTTATTTATGTATTATATTGTTGCATTAAAATGATTTTTTGTTATTAAAATATTTTTAAATATACTTTAATATTAATTAACCTTCCATATTAAAATATTTTATTTATGCTTCACATTAATTTTTTTATTATTAATAAATATATTTTAAATGCTACAAATAAAATGAAATAAATGAATTACATATCTCCTCCTAGTTGATTTTTTTTTTACTTTTAATCACTTCTCATTAAAATATTTTATTATGATTAATACTCAAATTTGTTTTCATTTACCCCTTTCCCCATATACATATTCATCAATTTGAGATTGAAATAAATTAGTCAACACGCATATTTAAAAACTTTATTCATTTACTCATTTTTAAAAAGTTTATTTAAGTCATGTAGTGGAATATTTTTTTTACAACTTTCTCATACTCAAAAGAAAAAATATAAGTTGTTTTTCATTACTTTATTCTTTATAAAGTTGATATAAAATTATGATATTTCATATAGAAATTGAAATACTTTATTTATTGTTGAGAGTGAGAGTAAAACATGGATCTTTGTTTTCATCTTTTTATTTAAATTATATATATATATATATATATATATATATATATATATATATATATATATATATATAAGAGACATGTGTCAACTTGAGGTTGAGCATGGACGAAATTATACATCTACCTCATACTGGGCTGTAGAATGAGCCTCTTATCTCAATTAACATTGAAATGAATTAAGGTAAAAGATATATTTAACAATAACATGGCTCTTAAATAAAATAATCTAATATTAATTCAAATGTGATCATTACTGTTAAGACTTAAGACTAACACTCAAATGAATTAAGTTATAAGATGCATTATATAATGACAAGACTCTTAAATAAAAAAATATAATACTGATTGAAATGTGATCATTAATTTTAGAACTTATGATTTAGATCTAAGCTCTAGTGATCTATTATATATATAAGGAATTCAAAACCCTAGATCATAATGAAAATACTAATAAGAGAGAAAGAGATGTTATAAATGGGGTAGGAGATTAGAGAAACTAGTTCCTAGGGTTATGGGGTCTCTTCTCTTTTGAGAGTGATTTTAGGGTTTAGGATAGGGTTATTTTTATGACATTAGGATGATTTCCCTTCAAACATTACCCAAGGAGGATAGGGTTGTTAGGATTTTGTTGGGAGATTGGTATTGTTTATGATCAAATCAAGTGTAATTGGGTGATCTCAAAGGAGGTGCAAGACAAGAGGAAAGAGTCCTTAGATGTGACCTCAATCCAATACTACCATTTCCTTAGACTGTCAAAGGAGAAACAAGTGAAATCCCCACTTTGAATGTCCTTGCAGTGAAGAAAGATTCCCTTCTTCAACCGTAATTATAGCTCTGTCCTCCAACAAACTTGTAAAAAAGACCTAATCTATGGTTGAAAAAAAATATTTATAATTAAACAAAAACATCGTTGCTTGCAATTCCCTTATGAGCTCTTCATTATTCTCTTGCGAATGAGGAGAGTACCTCCTTATATATAATGGAGTTCACATTGCTACATGAATTACATAATATTGACTCATAACCATGAGCACTTAAACAAGTTGCTCAAAACTGTGAAGAATATTACAATAATGAATACATCACCCTCGAAATTCTCAACTAGAGGATATTTACAATACAACAATAAAAAATATCCTTTGAAATGGGTTTACATTACAAAACAGATGGGGTTTTATTAGTGTTTCCTTCCTAAAATCATGGATTCAATAGTGATGTGTATGACTCAATGCTAGGTCAAATTCTCAAACTTTGTAAAATTTCTTCGACAATCTCCTTCAATGTTAGTGATTTAAGCCAAAGTGTCCAAGGTAAATGGTTAATGTGGCATTCTTCTTTGCAATTTAACATTTGAGTCTTCCTTTAGAAAGGTGGATGTAAACCTATCCTTTGGTGATGCAAACTTAATATTCCCCAAGGACAAAAGACAATAAAGGTTAATTTATGAGTTTACCTAAGTATACTATGAGAGACAATCATAAACCCATATACATGTAAGCAACTCTTAGGACAAAATAGGTTTTCTAGGAGGTTAGACAAAGTTATGCTATATGGTAAATACTTATGGGTAGGTAGTGAAAGGGGGATCCTTCATGGTATGACACTCAAGATCACTAAATGCATAGGTATTTTAATGTTTCAATGTCTATATTTTAGGGCTAGGACTTCCTTTTCAATATCCTTTTAAGAGATAACTTGGAACTGATTTCCATTTATTCAATCATCAATTCATCTCGAAAATCCCTTTTATTTAAATATTTGGGGGAAGCTCATAATGAGGTGGAATTGGCTCAAGGTTCATTTTTTTTACGTTGAATTTCACCTATTTTCCCCTTTAGATATTTTGTAGAAAACGACCGGATATCATTTTATTCAATTAGGTTTTTAATTCATTTATGTTTTCATTTTCATATATACCTTTTAATCATGGACTTGAAAACCCAAAAATGAAGGGTTACAACTTTTTTTTTATGAATAGAATGTAGATGAAGGGGATGAGATACAGAGTGTTATATGTGGATCAGAAATGGAGCACTACCTTAGTAGGTCATGTAGAGCACAACCAAACCATAAGAGATGGCACACTTCTATGAGAAAATTGTGTCCTCACAAAGTATAATGAGACAAATAATAAATTATAAAATCATGAAGTGATGTTTGGTCCTACTTTGGTAAGCATCATTATCACCACCCACTAAAAGCCATAAATTACACTATCCAATTATACCAATACAATCATGGTACATCATCAATTAGTTACATTCTACCATTTAAGAGGTGAGGAAGACATTGGGCACCTCATGGTTGAGTTAGGCGCAAGTGTTTGAATGAGAACATGAGTAGGTTGTCCCTAGATGAGTGAAGATCATGTGTGGGCAAAAGAGCTCAAGTATGTCAGTAGCAGGCACCCTTGGGGTTCCTTTTCAAATGATCACACTTTGGGGGGAGTAGGGTACTCAATCCCTAGGGTTGGGGAGTATTGAGGTGTTAAGATACATTGAATAAATTTGGAAGAACTAAGAAAACTAATTATGTATAAAGAAAAAAAAAATCAATGACTGATTATGGGAAAAATCAAGTTAAAATAAACAAATATGAATTAGAAAGCAGGAAGACAACATTTAATCCCCTAGGGTTGGGGAGTATTGAGGTGTCAACATTGTTAGGATATTCCGACACATAGGAAATAGTTAAGTACAACTTGGTCTAGTATAGAGTTAGGTATAGAGTTAGGTAAAGTGTGTTTCTTTACCGTTGTACATTTTGTAACTTACAATCCGACGGTCACGATATGTAGTGATCCGACGGTTCATTCTCTCCTCGGTATTACCGACACTTGATCCGTGGCTTGACACCCGATTGGTCCATGAATTCTATTTAAAGCGCATGGAGGGTCATTTGTAGGGTAATCCATGCATGAGAGAAGCTTATGTAAATTTTCATTCTTTGATTAATAAATTGTCTGAAGTGGCCGCGTTGGCTCAGGCCGTGGACTGTTTCCCTCTTTGAGGGTTTTAACCATGTCAAAAATACTGGTGTATTGATCTGTGATCTGCTTGTGAGCGGTGTCCTTTTGGTGTTCTTTCTGAGGAACTTACCCTGTAAATTCCTACATGGTATCAGAGCTATTTGAGGGTCGCATCTGTTGGTGATCCAAATCTGAAGCCGGTAGAACTGCATCCGACTGTCATTTCCTAGATCTGTTGTTTCTGACTGCTTTCGGTCTGAGAGGACTGCTCTGTTGTGTTCGGAGCATCTGTTCCAGTGAGGAACCCCTTTCGTTTCACGCGAAAAGGTTTCCGGTAGCCCTAGCTGCGTCATTTTTAAGATCTGGAGGTATACAGTGTTTATTTGTAGTTTACTGTTATTTTCTCTCTGTTTATTTCGGTTTTAGTTTATTTAGCCTTTTTATTACCGGATCTATACCTTTCATTTCTGCGTATGCTCTTTGCCCTGCGACTCTGTGCGATCTAGGCAAATCAGAAACAGAAAGGAAGGATTTTTCTCATGCATATGCTCTTTTCCCTACGCCTTAGGGTGATCTCGGAAAATCAGAAACATTGAGGAAAATATTTAGTTTCTGGCCAAAGCTAACTTTGAGCCGCAAGGTTCATTTTTGAAAATATTTAGTTTTTCGGCTAAAGCTAACTTTGAGCCATAAGGTTCGTTTTCTTTGCATGTCCGTGTTGGGTTTTGTGTTTTTTTTTTTGTAGGGAAAATGAGCTTTCTCAAAGCAAGCACGCAACCCAAAGCCCCCCCCCCTCTCTCTCTTCTCTCTCTCTCTCTCAAATTTTTTGTATAGATCAATTGGTTCAAAGCTATTTTAAGAGAGTAGAGGTCTTGGGTTCAAGTCTCCATTTTGTGGGGGCAGATTTTTTCATTTCCGCACATTCCCGCACTTCGTCGGCAACTTCAACAACTTTTTTTTCAAAAAGCCATAACTTCTTCATCCGGAAGCCTTTTTCAGAGCCGTTTTTTTTAAACCAGCCTAATTTTTCGAGATCTATCCATTGGAACACTTACTTTCAGCATCTTTAGCTTCAGTTTCTGTTGAAATGGAAAGTCAATACCAAGTTACCCTTGAGAGCACCAACTACTTCCAATGGTTGTCCTACATTGAGGATTTACTTAGAAGTAAAGGTCTCTACAGAATAGCCACAGGCCAAGAGAAGAAACTGAAGGATGAAGATAAGGTTGCTAAATGGGAAAATAGACAAGATCAAGCACGTGGTTTGATAGGGATGTCTATCTCTCCTGATCTTAGATTCCATATTGCAGAACTTGATACTCCTAATGAAGCATTGGAACAAATCACTAAAGTTTTTGGGATTAAAAATGAAATTAGAGCCCATCAACTTGAAAATGAGTTTCTTACATTGGACCCTAATAATTTTTCTTGCATTGAAGATTTCTTGTCCAAGTTCAAGACCCTTAGATATCTCTTGGAAAGTGTTAAGGTTAAGAAAGAAGATAGTAACCTTATTTATTCCATCCTTACTAAGTTGGGACCAGCCTACTCTGTATTTGTTTCCACCTTCCATTCTACAAGAGAAGCCTTCATTTCTCAAGGAAAAGACTACAAGCCCCCTTCCTTTGACTCTTTTTGTGATTCTTTAATAAGAGAACAAGAAAAACTCTTACACCTTGGTCTTCTTAATCTTGGAAACTCTTCCAAGAAAGCGTTAGCCGCCCAGCAGCAACCAAATTCAAAGAATCCTAAGAAGTCATATCCTAAAAAGAATGGTCCTAAACCAAACAAGGGTCCTAAGCAATTTCAGCCCCAAAATGAAAAATCATTTCAACAAAATGATAAGACAAATAAAAACAAAGGGAAGAAGACTGATAGACATTGCAATTTTTGTAATCGAGATGGCCACTTAGAATCAAAATGCTTTAAAAAGATGGAAGCCTTGGAAGCAGCAATGAAGAAGCATAACATCCATTTGGGGCAATCTTCAACTTCAACTTCATCTTCAGGAATGGCACTTTCTGCATGTGGTTGTCAAGCATCTCGGTCTGGCTATGCATTAAATGTATCTTCTTCTTCTCATTCTCATGAGTGGCTCATTGATTCTGGAGCTTCTTATCACATGGCCAAAAACAAAGCCATGTTTTCTTCTTTAAATGATTGTAACACCAAAAATATATATGTTGGTGATGATAGATCTCTTAATGTTGTAGGGACTGGAACTGTTCATCTAGACAATGGTCAGTTTAATGACGTATTATGTGTTCCAACCTTATCCTGCAACCTTCTATCTGTATATCAGATAACTCATTCAGGTGAAGGTAAAATCGTTGAATTTTCACCTCATGATGTTGTAATCAAGGACTTAAAAGATCCTAAACAGATTTTGGCTACTGACATTGCTGATGATTCTACAAGGTTGTATAAGTTTCACAACTTTGGGTCATCAAATCTTCCTTCAGTATTTGTTGCTCATAACGATGAAGTGAGCAAACTTTGGCATGAGCGATTTGGTCACTTAAACTATCGCTCCCTTCAGCATCTATGTAAATAAAATATGGTGACAGGTCTTCCTATGGTATCTTGTAGAGATGGTGTTTGTTCCGGATGTGTACTCGGAAAACATCATCGGGACAGTTTTGAAAAACGTGCCTCTTGGCACGCCTCAGCCCCTTTACAGCTTGTGCATAGTGATTTATGTGGTCCACTTCCAGTTGTGTCATTCTCTGGTTGCAAGTATTTCTTAACTTTCATTGATGATTTCTCCAGACGCACTTGGGTATACTTCTTAAAACTCAAGAGTGAAGTATTTAACACCTTTTTGGCCTTCAAGGCCTTTGTTGAAAAACAATCTGGACATCAAATTCTTAAGTTAAGATCTGATAATGGCGGAGAATATGTTAAAAACACATTCATCAACTATTGCACTGAGAATGGAAATCAAATGCAACATACTGTTCCATATACTCCACAACAAAATGGTGTAGCTGAAAGGAAGAATTGCACCTTAAAGGAAATGGCTAATTGTATGCTACAATCTAAAGGACTTGGTCTTAGTTTTTGGGCAGAAGCAATTAACTGTGAAAATTACATAATAAATCGCACTCCTACTAAGGCTTTAAAGAATATCACTCCAGAAGAAGCATGGAGCTCAATCAAACCAGATGTAAGTCACTTTCGTGTTTTTGGAAGTGAAGCGTGGGCCCATATTCCAGATGAAAAGCATAAAGCTTTAGAACCTAAGAGTGAAAAATGTACTTTTGTTGGATATTCTGAAGATGTCAAAGGCTATAGAATTATTCCATTTAAGTCCAAAATTGTTATCATTAGAAGAGATGTAAAATTTGATGAAAATATATCGGCCTGCGAGCCTAGTCCGGCGGATGTGCCACCTCTCCCTATCTCTTCTACCTTTGAAAACATTTCTTCTTCAGATGATGAAAGTGAGGATGACAATCCTCCCCCACCATCTCAGGATCCTCCTTCAGCTCCTGAGCTTCCAAATGGGTTCGTGCTACTCGAGATGCAGCAGGTGATCTTGCTGGTGATCCTACAGATCAGCGACGCACACGTTCTCAGTTCGAGAGAGCCTCTTCTTTACTGGCTCAAGCTCCAGTAAATTATGATCCTGACACCTTTGCAGAAGCTTCAGGCCATCCAGATTGGGAAGTAGCTATGAATGAAGAATATCATTCATTATTGGCAAATGATACATGGGATCTTGTTCCTTTACCAAAGGGACGAAAACTTGTTAGATGCAAATGGGTTTACAAAACCAAGTATGGACCAGATGGGAAAGTTGATAAACATAAAGCTCGTCTTGTTGCTAAGGGCTTTTCACAGGTTGAAGGCATTGACTACACTGAAACCTTCTCCCCTATTGCCAAAATGAACTCTATCCGCCTTGTTCTTTCCCTTGCTGCCTCTTTCAAATGGGAAGTCCATCAGATGGATTTTAAATCTGCCTTCTTGCATGGGGACTTGCATGAAGAAATCTATATGGAAAAACCCATTGGCTTCATACAAACAGACACCAGCCTTGTTTGTCGACTTAAGAAATCCCTTTATGGTCTCAAGCAAGCTCCTCGGGCTTGGTATGCCAAAATGGATAGCTTTCTTTTAGAATCTGGCTTTTCTAGGTGTCATTCTGACAATACTGTCTACACCAAGAAAGTGGGCAACTCTCTTATTATCCTTGTTCTTTATGTTGATGATCTTATCCTTACTGGTAGTGATCCCAACCTTATAAACCATGTGAAGTCTAGCCTCAAAAGGAAATTTGAAATGATAGACTTAGGACACTTACACTATTTTCTCAGTCTTCAAGTCTTGCAATCCAAGGAGGGTATTTCCCTTTCCCAGTCCAAGTATGCTTGTGATATTCTACGTCATTTTCACATGGAAGACTGTAAGCCAGCCCCTTCTCCCTTTCAGTCTGGAGTCAAACTCTCAGTCACTTGTACTTCTCCTGAAGTTGATGCTACCTTATACCGTCAACTTGTAGGAAAACTTTTGTATCTAACCCATACTCGTCCTGACCTTTCCTTTGCTGTTGGCCTTGTTGCTCGGTTCATGCAAAACCCCCGTGAAAGTCATTGGAAAGCAGGTAAAAGAATACTTCATTATGTTTGAGGTACAGTTCAGTTTGGGATTCATTACAGTGCCAAAGCATTTCCTCTATTGGTTGGTTTCACTGATTCCGATTGGGCTGGTGACCCTGATGATCGGAAGTCTACTGCCGGTTATGTGTTCACTCTTGGTTCAGGACCTATTACATGGGCTTGCAAGAAACAGGGTGCCATTTCTCTTTCATCAGCAGAAGCAGAGTATCGTGGTGCCGTAGAAGCTAGTAAGGAAGCCTTGTGGCTTCGTCAGATCCTGTCAGAATTTGGCTTTCAGCAGCAGCATTCGACTACACTTTGGTGTGATAATCAAAGTGCCATTCAGCTATGCAAAGATCCAGTTCAACATCAGCGCAACAAACACATTGAACTGCACATGCACTTCATCGGAAAGCTCATTCACGACCATGTTCTTGAAGTGCAATATTGTTCAACAGATGATCAAGTTGCAGACATCTTCACAAAGGCTCTCACAGAGGCGAAGTTCACTAAACTTCGATTTATGGTTGGAGTTCAGGAAGTTGTCACTAAGGGGCGATAGGCTCTAGTGCCTCCTTCCTTCTCCTATTGTGTCATATTTGTAAATCCTTCAATCCTATCCCAAGTTGTTCTTAAGGGGGGATGTTAGGATATTCCGACACATAGGAAATAGTTAAGTACAACTTGGTCTAGTATAGAGTTAGGTATAGAGTTAGGTAAAGTGTGTTTCTTTACCGTTGTACATTTTGTAACTTACAATCCGACGGTCACGATATGTAGTGATCCGACGGTTCATTCTCTCCTCGGTATTACCGACACTTGATCCGTGGCTTGACACCCGATTGGTCCATGAATTCTATTTAAAGCGCATGGAGGGTCATTTGTAGGGTAATCCATGCATGAGAGAAGCTTATGTAAATTTTCATTCTTTGATTAATAAATTGCCTGAAGTGGCCGTGTTGGCTCAGGCCGTGGACTGTTTCCCTCTTTGAGGGTTTTAACCACGTCAAAAATACTGGTGTATTGATCTGTGATCTGGTTGTGAGCGGTGTCCTTTTGGTGTTCTTGCTGAGGAACTTACCGGGCCTGTAAATTCCTACAAACATACACTGGCCGATTATGAGAAAATCAAGTTAAAATAAACAAATATGGATTAGAAAGGAGGAAGACAACATAAAATTGATAGTGTACAAAATGGTTGAAAGAGAAGGATAGAGAAGACGAAAGGTGCCCTAGAGAAAGTGAGATCAAGAAGTGATGTGTAGGAATGATATAAGAAGGGGAAAAAGGGTGCACACACAAAAAGAAAACATTAGTACTACATAAACAACTTACAAATAGAAGAAGATGAAAGTGCAAAACTACTTAAGCTTAACATCCCATGGTGTGAAAAAAAAGTAATAACACAACTAAAAGTCAACTCACATAGGTTAAGATGTGAAATTAGAAAATGAAAACAATCAAATAAATCATGGAAAAAAAATTGTGCCTAGTAATATTGGAACATATACTACATAAACAACTTATAAATAGAATAAGATGAAAGTGCAAAACTACCTAAGCTTAACATCCCATGGTGTGAAAAACAATTAATAACACAACTAAAATCCAACTCACATAGGTTAAGATGTGAAATTAGAAAGCAAAAACAATCAAATAAATCATGGGAAAAAGGTTATGCCTAGTAATATTGGAACGCGGTAGTAAAAACTAAGCAACACTTTCTTGTACAATAAGTATCATATTCACACATATTAAAAAAAACCAAATGTGTGTATTATAGATAGAGAATCAATAATTGAGAGAATCTAATAAGATATATAACAAACTTGGTTAAAATCACAAGATAAATAAGCAAATGATTGAAAATAAAGTTAGTGTTGAAAACTATCATTGGGACCAAATAAAATTAAATCAACCAAATCAATCATTGTGCCCAGAGGCACTCTCCGGCCCAATATGGTAGAGATGCTGCAATGCAATGTTTAACATTTTGACTCAGTCAAATTACATAAATAGAATAAAACAAATATAAAAAGATTAATGTAATGTAATGTAAACCTTTTAACTTAGTCCAACAAAAAAAAAATGACCTGTGGTATTTATGTGGAACATAGCTTATTTAAAGGGGGGAATTAAACCACCCCAGATCCATCTAACCACTTACATGGATCAAATCTCTTGAGATGCAAACCTCTTTTACAGTAAAAAGAAATTTGATCCCTCTCCACACTTGATAAATCCAAAATTAAGATAAATCTAAACTAATTTAAATCTTAACATTATAAATCTAATTTTAATTATCATAATCTACCATTATACTCCAAAAAAAATACATCCATAATATCTTTATCTATTTATCTTTTACCTATGGACACTATCTAGATACATATTACATTACATTTATTTAATAATTACACAAATTACTTAGAACATATTAGGATGAAACTACTTTTCATCCTTCAAAACAAAGACAAACCATATATGTGAAATTATCAATATATTAATTAGCAAAGTAATACATGTCACTCATCCAATAATATATTTGGTTAAATCAAACAAATGGCATACACTACGCGCACATTAATAAAGTGATAACTCCACAGATATTGTTAACTTCAAAGAGGAAGAACATACACTCGTCCACCAAGTATTTGACATTATACCAGCACTCCAAACTTTGTAGTATTAAAAACTGTGAAGTTTACAGGGCATTATTACGAGTACATCTTAACATTATATGAGATATGTTACTCGTAAGGAGGGAGTTGTTTATATTGTGATTTTTTGGAGATTCCGGTGACGGAATCCGGCGGAAAAAATTGAGGTTAAATCTTGATTTGTTGCAGCTAAAATGGTTTTTTAACTGCAGATTTGGATTCAGCACCCTGAAAAACCCCTGGGACGCTTTGATTGTGCAGAAACTAGCTATCAAACTAGCTATTCCAATAAATTGCTGCCGGATTTTGACCGAAAAAACCCACCAGAAAGGCTTCCAAAAAGTCTCATTATAGACAACTGCCGTAAGGAGTACAACTTAACATTCTATGCTCACACATTCCTAATGTTGGTAAAAGGCAACACATCTGAAGGCAAAATACTATTTACAAATTTGTAATAATTGAACGCATTAACTGAAAAATGGTGGGAAAAGTGAGGAATCTCCGTATAACTGAACAAGTTTCTCTGGAGAGGACGGCATTTAATTTAATTAATTATAATATATGTTTTTCTATATTTTTTAGTCGTTTTTAATGGGATTTTTTAGATTTTCTGGTGCCCGAAAAATTTTGAGGTAAAATTTTGATTTGTGTTATTTAAATTGGTTTTTTGATTGTATATATGGATTCAACACCCTGAAAAATCCGTAAAGCACTTGCATTGTGCAAGAATTACTCATCAAATTTATATTTCAAAACATTCTTATCAATTTTTAGAGAAATTAAACTTTTAAAAAATCAGAATAAAAACAACTTTTTTTTTTTTTTTGCTATCAAAAATACTTTACAGATTTAATGCTTTTAATGTTTATACACAATAATAGAAAAAGATAAAGTATGTTTTAATGCCATTGATGTTTATCCGGATTCCGCACGTATTAAGGAAAATAGAAATAAAGTCCGAAAGAGATGGATTGATGGAATGTATTAAAAATATTATTTTGATGGTGTATTTACTTTTAAAACTTATGTTTTTAAAGATTTATTAATGAATTTTTCAATAATATTAATGAATAATTAAATATTTGTAATTCATAATTATTTTTAATATTAATGAGCATAGATCATTTTAAATTTGGATTTATGAATTGTTGAGTGGGATTAAATTTTTCTGGATGCAAATTTTTTTTGAGTGTAAAATTTGAGAAAAAAATTGCATCTAAAGAATTTTGATTCTTCTAAACTCTTAGTAGATTTGGAGTTAAGGTGGCTCTATGCTAATTTTGGGTAACATAGTGATAAAATGTTTTAATTGTAAGAATTTTTTTCACATACTCCACATTAAAATGTTAATATTAAAGAACATATATAATCTCTCTCTAAGAGAGAGAAAGAGAGAGATGTTGAATTATTTTTATTATTAATATATTTTAAAATGTTAAATATCAACTCATATTAAACATTGAAAGAATTACAAATCTCCTTCATACCTTCAGTAACCTATTAATGGAATAAGAACTCTTTTGATTTTTCTCTTTTTATATATTTGATGTTAAAATCTTTTACTCAACATGTATATTGAAATATTTAATTTATAGCCCATATAATTTTTTTTGTTATTAATATATTGCAAATATAATATATATTAAGAAATTTAATATTTAAATTACTTTATTTTTTTTCAGGTAATATTATTTTTTACATGCTATTGTCAACTCCATATTAAATGTATTAAATAGTAAAAGAATTACATATCTCTCTTATTTTAAAAAGTAAAATAAAATATACTTTCAATTACTTGTTTTTCCACGTAAAATTAAGGTGAAAATTGAAGCATTTTATTTATAGTTAATATTGATTTTTTGATTATTACTATTTTTTAATTTGTTAATATAAACATTATTTTATTATTTTTAAAAATAATGTTAAATGACAATATCTCCCTAATATCTAACTATAAAAAAAACCTTTCAACACAATTAAATACTAATTTATGATAAATTTTATCACTTAAACAAATTCCAAACAAATATCATTTATAATATTCTAAATTATATATAATTTTTTAAATATGTAAAATAAATTTTAATTTCCAAACCAATATCATTTATAATATTCTAAATTATATATACATTTTTTAAATATGTAAAATAAATTTTAGTTTTCTAATATTGCTTGTATTCTATTTTTAAAATAAGTATTCAATTCTATAAACACACAAACTTATATATATCCAATTCTATAAACGAACAAAATTTTATATATAGATATAAAAGTTAAGTTTAGCGAGGTGTTATATAAAATGTGGTATATTGTTATCAACATTATGTCAAAATCAATTATGAAAAAAAAATCTACTCAATTGTGAGAGAGTATCACTCAAATTATGTGAAACTCGATCAACTAAGCTCCACTCTTAATTCTTCTTAAATTTTAAACCAAATTTCAATAAAAACGAAATCTAACACAAATCAACTAAGTTCTTATAAATAATTTTCTTAAATTCTGTATTTAAGAAAAAATCCATGTGTGAGGAGATTTGGCACTCCCTCACAGCTTGGTTGGGCACCTTAGGAGTACCTCTCACATGATTCTTCATTAATTCATAGTTAGACATGTACACAAGTTTGCTTTTTGAGGATCCACACAACTATTAAATAAAAATCCATGTGAATCATGTAGAGATATAATTGGTAGGTTGTATGAATGCTTTAAAATCTTTTTTTGCATAGATTTGGTTGCTCAGTGAAAAGTGGTGGCATATAGCTATGTAATAGCACTTTAATATGTGGGTGATAGCACTTTAATATGTTATTTTGATGACAATTCCAATAATCACTAGTTTTATGAGTGATTTGTAGGTAATAACAATAATTTTATTATATATTTTCCTTTTTGTTTTATATATTTTCCTTTTTGTTTTTTGTTTTGACACATTTATGATAGCATATTTATGGGCATATCAAGGAAAGTATATGGACCACATCAAAGTTTGATGTATTCACTAGTTGGGCCATGAGCTTTATATTTTGAATATTTACATTGCATTTTATATATTTACAACATAATATCATTAAATCTCAACCCTCTCGGCTTGATTTTAGATTTTATCACATAAGACAATTCACATAATAATGCATAATTATTACATATCATATTTTGGGGTCAAAATTGAGATGTTTGTTAGACTAAACAATGCGCAACGGAAATTAACTTAAACAAAACATACACAGCACATTAAAAAACACAAAATCATAACACACAGATTTAACGTGGTTCACCCAACCAATCTGGGCTATGTCCCCCAGAACAGAGGCATCGGAAATCTTATTATTCAAAAGAGATTACAACAAATCTAATTCTTCACACATACTCTCAGCTCTCCCTATTTTCTCTACTTTCTCTACACACACTTACAATCCTCTACGGGATTACATTTCTATATAGCTGGAGCATAAAACTGAATCATAAATTCCCTCACAACAAATATAGGATGCATTAACTCCTCCTCAAAAAATACTGGAGTTAATATAGCAACTAATCCTATTGTTGTCACATACATGAGATTTTTCCCAAATTTAATAAAACAGAAAATCTCAACAATCTCCACCTTGACAACAATTAGCCCAATGCCCTGTTCATTTATTATTTTTACCTTTTCTGCAAACCAAGAGAAGCCAGACACCAACGCAGCTTCTCTAATAAAACTGGTTTACTGAACATGTCTGCACAGTTTTCCTTCGTATGCACCTTTTCCAGAGAAACACCCCTTTCAGTGATAACCTGTCTTACAAAATGGTAATTGATAGGTATATGCTTTGATTTACTATGATAGGCTGGATTTTTAGCCAAATGAATTGCACTTTGACTATCACAAAATAACTTGATGTTGTCCTGCAGCCTACCAAACTCACCAATCAAACCTTTCAACCAAACTGCTTCTTTGCAAGCATGCGAAGTAGCTATGTATTCTGCTTCAGTAGTGGATAAAGCAACAATGTTTTGTAGCTTTGACATCCAGCTAATAGCTCCACCTGCAAGAGTAAAGACATATCTTGAACTTTACCTTCTCTTATCCAAATCACCTGCAAAATCGGAATCAACATAACCACAAACAGATTCACTACTTATGTTATAAGTGATACAATAATCACTTGTGCCTCTCAAATACCGAAGCACCCATTTCACTGCTGACCAGTGTTCTTTTCCTGGATTTGCCATATACCTGCTGACAACCCAATTGCATGTGAAATATCTGGTCGAGTACAAACCATCGCATACATTAAACAACCTGCTACATTGGCATATGGAATTCGCGACATGTATTCCTTTTCTTCATTTGTACTAGGACATAAACTTGAAGAAAGCTTAAAATGGGAAGCTAAAGGGACTAAAACAGGCTTCACATTGTTCATACCAAACCTCAAGTGTATTTTCTCAATATACTTCTGTTGTGATAGCCACAACTTACCATTGTTCCTGTCTCTGAAAATCTCCATGCCCAAAATTTGTCTTGCTGCTCCTAGATCTTTCATATCAAATGTCCTAGCCATCTGAGCCTTTAACCTGTTGATCTTTGTTATGCTTTTGCTTGCTAAAAGCATATCGTCAACATACAACACTAAGATAATGAACATGCCATTACTTAATTTCTTAAAGTAAACACAATGATCATATTCACTTCTTATATAATTTTGACTCAACATGAAAGAATAAAACTTCTTGTACCATTGTCGAGGCGACTGCTTCAGACCATACAATGATTTCTTGAGCCTGCAGACAAATTTCTTGTTGCGATCTTGAACAAACCCTTCCGGTTGTTCCATGTAAATCTCCTCATCTAAATCTCCATGTAAAAACGCAGTTTTAACATCTAGTTGTTGTAGTTCTAAATCAAGCAAAGCAACTAATGCTAATACAATTCGAATTGAAACAATTTTTACAATTGGTGAAAATATCTCATGAAAATCAATGCCTACTTTCTGAGAAAAACCTTTTGCGACCAGCCTTTCTTTGTACCTGTCCTTAGAACCATCAACACCCCTTTTCAATTTGTACACCCATTTACATCCCACAGTTTTTATGTCTTTAGGAAGTTCTACCAGATCCCATGTGTCATTTTTGTGTAATGCCATCATCTCGTCCTTCATAGCTTCTTTCCACTTTTCACTTTTAGAACCTTCTACAACTTCCTGATAGCACAAAGGTTCATCATCGTTAGCGGTTAAAGCAACTGAAGTAACATAATCATCATACCTTCTAGGAGGATGTTTAATTCTTGTGGACCTCCTTACAGATGTTTCTGGTACTTCCACAATTTGCTGATTATTATCTGTAGGAACTTCTTCATGATCAGCATCTGAATCATGTCCATGATCTACATCTGAAACTTGTTCATGACCTGCATCTGAAACTTGTTCATGACTTACATCTAAACCATGTTCATCTTGATCGTCATCAATATTTGGACTGGTTTCAAATTGAATGTGTTGAAGCTTAGATACATTATCCTGTTTCACTTGATCATTTACATCTGAATTTTCAAGTGAGGATTCATTAAATTTAACATCTCTGTTAATGATGATCTTGTGAGTAGCAGCATCCCACAATCTGTATCCCTTAGTCCCATCACCATATCCAACAAAGATATATCGTTTTGACTTAGGGTCTAATTTAGAACGCTGATGTTTTGGAACTAGAGCATATGCATCACAACCAAAAACTTTCAGTTTAGAATAATCACAAGGATGACCTTTCCATACCTCTTGAGGAATTTTGCATCCTATTGCAGTTGATGGTGATCGATTTATCAAATAGCAAGCTATAGCAACCGCTTTTGTCCACAATTCCTTCTGCAAGTTGGTGCTACTCAGCATACTTCTTGCTCTCTTTAAAAGAGTCTTGTTCATGCGTTCAACAACTCCATTTTGCTGAGAAGTATATACAGTGGTTTTATGTCTTTTGATCCCAGCTTCCTTGCAATAATTATCAAATTCCTTTGAAGTAAACTCACCACCATTGTCAGTTCTTAAACATTTAATAGTTCTTCCAGTGATGTTTTCAACTAATGCTCTAAACTGTTTGAAAACTGTAAACACATCAGACTTCTTCTTTAACATGTAGACCCACACTTTTCTAGAGAAATCATCAATAAAAGATACAAAATATGACGAACCTCCATATGAGGTTGTAGGAGACGAACCCCAAACATCAGAATGGATATAATCAAGGATTCCCTTACTAGTATGTTTTCCAGTTTGAAACTTCTGCTTGCTTTGTTTCCCAAACAGACAATGTTTGCAGAAATCTAACTTAATAGACTTTAGACTAGGAAGTAACTTACGATCAGATAAAATCTTTAATCCTCTTTCGCTCATATGGCCCAACCTTTGATGCCATAAACGAATAGAATCATTGTCATTTTCAGACACTACAGAAACATAATCTGACTCTGTTCTTCCTTCTAACTAAAAAAGATTTCCAACCTTCTTTGCTTTCATTACTAGTAAAATTCCTTTATAAATTTTCATTACTCCACCTTGAATAAAGGTTTTATATCCATTTGTGTCCAGTACTCCTAATGAAATGAGATTTTCCTTAGTTCAGGTACATGTCGTGCATCAGTTAAAATTTTATTTGTCCCATAAAACATTTTAAGCTGAATAGTTCCAATTCCCATAATGTTGCATGTGACATCATTTCCCATGTAAACTACTCCATCATTGATTGGTTTATAATTTTTAGACCATTCCCTATGAATACACATGTGATTTGATGCACCAGAATCTAACAGCCAATGTTGATCATGACTAGACAAGTCAACTGATAACATGTCATCACTCATACCTGTCTTGGATGCTGAACCTGTATTTGTCGTGTTTGCTTCTTGCTTCGCTGGTGAAGAGTCTTCTTTGGATGCTTACTGTCTCTTCCAATAGTCCTTCTTCAAATGTCTCGATTTGCCACAAAACCAGCACTTTACCTTACTCTTCTTCCCTTTCGATTTTGAATGCGAGTCGTTGTGCTTACGAGATCGTCTTTCTCTCGAACGACCTCTAGCCATCATTGCTTCTGATGTAGAGGTGTCGGCATTTGACCTCTTCCTTGTCTCTTCGGACAACAAAGCTCCAACAATATCATCAAATTCAAGGGTTTCTGATATACTTAGACTTATAGAAGTAACAAAAATTATCCCATGACTCGGGCAAAGAGCACAATAAAGTTATAGCTTTATCTTCTGATTCAAATTTTACTTCTATGCTTTCTAATTGCACCATGAGAGTATTAAAGACATTCAAATGATCAGTAATAGTTGTACCTTCCTTCATGCACAGACTGTACAATTGTCGCTTCAGAAGAATCCTATTGGTCAAGGATTTTGTCATGTACAGCTTCTCAAGCTTTGTCCACAAACCAGCAGTAGTTTTCTCTAACACGATGTTAAACAAAACATCATCTGCCAAACACAGTCGAATACCGCTCAAAGCTCTTCCATCCAATTGATTCCATTCATCATCTGTCATGGGGTAAGGATGTTTGGATCTTCCCAACAGCGCCTTCGCCGTGCCCGTTTCCTTCTCCTTAATGAGCAATCAACCTGAGACACCACAAGGAAACAACAGAGCACATAACCGGGAAACAACAGAGCACATAAGCGAGAAACAACAATGATCTATTTACTCATAAAGTCAAGAAGTCATGAGCTATCAAGTAAATTACATACAAGACATAGCAAATCATCATTGATTGTATTAATGATAAATCAAGAGCAAAGCTTACAACCAAGTCTTGACGTCGCAAGCCTTCTCAGAGGGTCCAACCAGTATGTTTCTTCAAGTATTCACTCTCAAAGATGGGTCTCCCAAACAAAAAATATATATCTCTCTCTCTCTCATTCACAAGCTTTAACACAAGGTTAAGGGCACTCCACCTTCTTGCAAACTATGTAGCAATCCCATACTTTTCACACTCACACCAAAACTATCTACCAAACTCAAAAGCAGCAGCAGCACTGTACAACCAAAAGAACTGAAAATTAGCATCTAGCAGATCATAGCAATGGTGAGTGATTTTATAGTAGGAGGAGCCTCCATGAAATGAGGGAGAGGGAGCTTATTCTCAACAGAGGTTACACAAGAGGCGGAACCACCATCCCAGAGGTGGAAAGGCGACCCAAACTGACCCAACAACCAGCTCTAGAAACATCCAAAAGGCCGACTGTTTGAACTAATTCACCAAATCTAGATCATCGTGGGTCATGAATTGGGAACTAGCGACGACGTCGCAACGATACAATGCATGACAAAGAACAGTCGTGGATTTTAAGGGTTTACTAGCGACGATGTAGGAACTTAGTAAAAAAGGGTCAATCTTCAGCATCATAGAGCATTTGCTTAATCTTCTTACATGAGTGGGAAGATATGAACATGTTTATTTGACACATGACACAGTAGAGGGACTAGGATGAAGGCAGTGACAAATTACTGTGTAACACCTTTCATGAAAGCAAATGGATTTGAATACAACTTGCAAAGAATCACACTTGGCAGTGTTAAATAGAATTGAAGCTAACTCACTCACTCATGAAAGAGCACTGTAACAATTGACAACAATGGTAATTAAACAACAAATACTAATTAAATAGAAAATCCTAATTAAGCAACAATTCTGAATTGAACAACAAATCTGAACTAAACAACAATTTCGAATTGAACAGCAAATTTGAATTGAACATCAAAAATATAGGAATAACAAACGTTATCTGAATAGCAAATGGTTGTAGAAGCATAAAGCGATCAACTTTATCTCTGAAATTTATGATAATGTTACTTGAAAGGAACAACGACCTGAGTTGGAACTAGCATAACCAATTAAATCAAAATTATTACTCGCATGTAACACACAGATCAATCTGAATCTCGAATGAACAGAAAAATGAAAATGAATCAATAATCCTTACAATAATCAAAAGTAATATTAACTTAACATTAACAAACAATCAAGAATGAAACAGAAAATATTATGACACAGGTGAAGAAGTAGATCTTCTATCGACTAGGCCCAAAGTCACCAGAAGTCTCTACTAATAGATACTTAGAATATAAGTATGAGTTAAACGTAGTCTTTCTTCATTAATATAAATAACCAAGTTACAGCATCGAAAATACCAGTATTATATGTCAAAAATAATAATTACAAACTGTGAAGATCTGAACTCTGTGTAGTTTTTCCTTTTAGCCTTATATATTACATTTAGAAAGTAAATATATAAAAGTGAATCCTGAGGATCAGGGATCCTGAGGATTTCTCTAAGGATTTCTCTATACTTGATTTGATGCTGTCATAAATAATCATTGGTTTTCCCTGTCTTCCAATGTCCTACCTTTCCTCTGACGTTGTCGCTTTCCCTTATGAGATGTTGTTGTTCTATTGATTGGGCAGTTATCACTCAATTCGTGACTTCTGCACATAAAGATAATAAAAATCAATTTTTCCTGCTTAGATTCATCTAATTTGTTGTTGATTACTTTTACTCAACTTTAGCTATTGTTTCCTCTGCTTGTATTCATAAACAGAGATAATCATATGGGGATGAGTGCTAAATAAAGAAATTACCAAGGAGGAAAATACCTTTTTCTTGACCCAACATACTCCCCATCTTACCTTGTTGCATGACCTGATGCAATTAAATAGTTGAGGTGTAGTTGAGTTAGGGAATAGGTAGGATATACCTCCTCCTTATAAGTTCTGAAGCCATTTTTCTTCTTAAGTATAGCAAAAGCATGGTTAACGTCTTGATCCCTCAAGGTGTAGTCACAACAATACTTATCTAGAGGATACCATATGAATGGAGTTCTATACCAACATCCTATCTATTCAGGCCCCATGGTTAAGACCATGTTACTATACATATAGAAATGAGAGGAGGCAAATTTAAAGTTCCAGTATTCAAATAGTTCTCGATTTTTAACAGTAGTGTTGGATTCTTCCTACCTTTGTCTGGCTGCAGACAAGGCTTCCACCTTAATCTCTTGGAAGTAGTCCTTTCCATCTTGTATAATATCCATGTAAAATGGCCCCAATTTTGCCACAACACCATCTCACTTCATGAATTGTTTATGCCTAACCGAGAGATGCAGAGGTTTTTAAGGTTCCCCTCTAACACGTAGGTCAATTCCTTCTTCACACTTTCTAAAAGTATTGTGAGCGTTGGGTCACTTGAGTTGGTCAGTAGCAAAAGAGAGAAATTCCTAGAATTGTACATCCCCTATAAACGAGCCATGGTTGTTGTCTATATCATCTGCTAGAAAGAAATTGTGCATATAAAGTTCACAAAGGAGTTGTTGTACCTACTTGTTTTGTTCTCTGAAGCACTTGACAAAGTCCGAGGTAATTTTGATTTCTATAGACTTCCCAGCCTTAACAGCTTTGGTTTTTAGCAGGAGGTATCTTTCCAGGAGTAATAGGGCATGATTTGTAGTAGGGGATCTGCATGAAAGGGTGTCTAAATAAAGAGAGCAGACAGTTTCCAACTGCTATTTAACCTTTTGTAATTTATCCTGTGCTTTCTCAACCTTTTTCTATTCAGCCTTGTACTGAGCGAAGGTCTCATCTTGAGTCATTGTGAGTGCCTCAAACTTTTTCTTTAATTCTTGATGTATATGTAGGGGCACTACCTCCTCCTTGTGTTGGGTTAATTCCTATTGAACCTTCAGTAGTTCATTTTGTAGTCTCCTAATAAATTTTTCCCTTACTAAGGGAATATAAGTAGGTGTCTCCTCTATTTGGGCATCATTATCTTGTGACTCCATATGCTCATTTTGGTTAGTAGCCTCAGCTGCTTCTTGAGTTATGCAATAATCAATTGAGATGCTTTCTTCAACATTTGTCTTAATAGTGACGTTCACAGTAGGGTAGTCCATTTCGGTCTCCTGCGAACAAACACAAGGATCTTCAATCTGCATTTCAGTGTCCTCTACAAGAAATGGCTCTGTTTGAGTTTCCTTTGAACACACCAAAAGAATCTCAGTTTTGGTTTTAGCATCCTTTCCAGAACAATGTTCTATCTGTGTTCCTGTGGTCTCTTTTTCCACTTTCAATTTTCTAGCTCTTATGGCCTCTTTTAACCACTGTCTTAGCTACCCAATTATTCGCTTCTATTTTCTATATTTTTTTAGTATTTTTCTGAAACTATCATTGCAGGACTTCCTTATTCTGGGACTTCCAACTGGTGGTGGTGAAGCTGCATTTTCCTCAATTTCATGCATTATTTTAGCATCAAAGAGGGTTTCAACTAGAACTGTATCTCCCGATGGAGCTTCACCTTCTAATTCTTCTTCAACATGAATTTTTCTCTCACGAGACCCCAATACAATGGTGTCTCCTAAGCAATTATCATTCTTCGGGTTTTCTTCTGAGCAGGCCTCATCCTCAGGGGACTTATAAAAAATAGTATTGCCTGGTTGATTTTCATCTCCTAGGGTCTCATCTGCAGGATTTCCTTCAGTTGGGGGGTCCACTGGACTACTATCTACTATTTTATTTTCTTCTCTTATATCTTCCTCTTCATGAATCTCGGCTCCAAGGGGTTTTTCCATAGAAGGGATTGGTTCCCTCTATTCTTCCAAGAAATTAGTAAATGGTAGGGTTTGATCACAACTAGGGCTATCAGTAGAGGCAGTCTGGTTGGGGGTACAATTCTGTCCTTCAACATTCTCAGAATTTTCTCTTCCCCCACGAAACATCCCCATGTTCTCCAATACCTTGGACACCTCTTCCTCATAGTCTTGCAAAGAGGTATTCTATGGACTTAGAGGTGGTGTGAGCGATGGGTCGGCCTCAATTGTTTGAATTGGGGTATGTCACTAGGACTTCACCCATGCAGAGTGCATGTGTTTTGCTGGGTTCAAAGGCACAGAGGAATTTTTCCTCTTCATTGTCCTTCTCAAACCTAGGGTTCTAGGCCCTTATTGTTCTGTTACTTGGTTTTCTGGAGGTGGAGCTAGAGTAGGATTTACAATATTGTCCCAAGTTAACTATTGTTGGGCTAGTCCATGTATCAAAAGCAATTTAATCAGTGCATGATGACTGATGACAGTGCGTGGGTCCTTAGCTTTCCTAACTCGTCGAGCAGCATCATGCAATAGAGAATTCAAATAAAACGGAAAATTAACTGAAATTTTCTATTTTAGGATGGCTAACAATTTGAGTTGACGGGGCTTTACCACATCCTGGAAACCATCGCATGTGATGTACCATTGCATAATGACTGCCAAGTCCTGCCATGGTTATCTTAACACTAAAGGGTGAATCCCTTTCCCTGTTCGTGCTAATTGCTCATCCGGATCCCAAAACACTGCAACCGCATTATGTAGAAGGACATGCTTATCTATCCATTTTTTCCCTCAGCTGAAAGTCTAGTCACTTAGGTTATGAAAACTTCAGAGGCTGTTATTTCCCTACCTCTTACTGTGGTGTTGCCATTCTACAAATTCTGCAAGAATTCGAGTGTCGTTTCTTCGTGAAATCCCTGCAATTTATTCAGATATTGCAGCCATCCTGCGCACTCAAGAATTGCATGATCCTGGTCTAATACTATGAGTACTATGGGCTCATTTCGGATAGCTCTACCTCCCATGGCTATTGCGTTCCTGTGACTGGTTCTCCTGCATGGACTTCTCTTGCTCTTTCGCAATTTAGAACAGCAACAAAGAACATTAAAAGTAATTAATAGGAAAATGATGTTGATTTGGGAATTAACAACATATATAGTCAAGTCATTTGTCTCATCAACCATTTTTTATGCAAGCTCATAATCAATTCGCATGCCATCCATAATGGTCATCGTCATTTCTCCAATCATAAATACCTTGCTTATTATCATGCATATCCAATCATCATGCAGCCTTTACCCAAAAATAAATTTGATAATTAGCATTCAATTATCTATAATTGTCACACACGATGTTCATATGCAGACCATCCCCCCTCCAATCGGAAAAAGGACGTTCAAATCCACCAAGCATGTAAAAATCAAGCGCATGAATTGAGGATTCATAAATGCAGACAACCAATCCAGATAAGTGCCGCAATTTATGATAAAGAAATTAAAGCAAGACACGTATCAAAGATGAAAATGGCCGTAAAAAGATAGAAACAGATATCTAATTTATTATGTGAAAAAAATTTCACCTCAAGTGGTATTAGTAATAAACGCATAATTGGCGGTAATTATTAATGACTGTCATGAAATGATTGGAAAAATATAATATAATGAATATATAACATAAGTTACCATGCATATTGGATTGTAAGAGTGTTGTTCAAATGGGAAATCTTCTTAGAAATGAATCCATAGGTGGCAATAGAATAGAGAGCATTTGGCAATGTAAGATAATACTCCAATACCATAAGCAAAGCCACTGCTACCAGCAGGTTTTCATAGCCTCGAAAAGTTTTCTTTTTAACCCCACAAATGAGCCAGAGTCCTCCTTTTAGTATGTAGTTGATTCTTCTTTTTCTGCCATAAGGAAACCACTATGCTAGAATGGTGACCAGATGATCATAGTTCCATTCACCAAGATATAACAAAATGATCAGGCTGGCTCGTAATGAGACCCCTTGTCTTTCTGACAGTTTTTAATCATTAAGAAGGTCATTACCTTGGTTTAGTAGCCATAACTAGAATGTCACTTGTTACATATTTATGATCATGGTAGGCTGGATCATGATGAGACCCCCTATCCTCTTTAAGACAGTGTTCATTACATTTTCATATTTCCTTATTTCATTTTTATCATCTTTTGATGTTTTTATAAAAAGAGGGATGCTCATGTGCTCGTTAAGAGTCAGGGATGGTGTAAGAAGTAAAAATATGCCAAGGAAAGGGTATACTTTTACCCCCATCTCATCATTTCGAAGGGATTTGTCCATTTGAAAGTGTGGTAAATAAGTCAACATGGTTTTAAATAATGAATCATTTTATGATGTGTTAAAAAAAATGTCTAGTCATTCATTATAGAGATGCACCGTATCAGCTTTTGGATAAAGGTAACCATCAAGAGGCTTCATAAATCATAATAGTGTTGATATCACTGTTTTTCTTTATGTTAGGCACAAATCCACTCAGATGGTGTTTATTCAAAACATAAAAGAAAAAGAAGATGACACAATGATCGGCAATGAATCAATAAAAGAAATCACAATTCGTCTGAAAATAAACACAAAAGTGTTGTTCAATTGATTGAACAGCAATCGTTCAATCATTTGAACAGCAAAATCGAAAAGAAAACAAAATTGTTGTTCAATTTATTGAACAACAATCGTTCAATTGATTGAACAGAAAAATCGAAAAGAAAACACGCAAGATTGTTGTTCAAATGATTGAACAACAATCGTTCAATCGTTTGAATGGAAAATATCAATAAGAAAAAAAGTGCAAAAGTGTTGTTCAATCGATTGAATAGCAATCGTTCAATCATATGAACAACAAAAATTGAAAATAAAGACTCAAAAGTGTTGTTCAGTCGGTTGAACAACAAAAATTGAAGCTAAAAATGTCAAAAGTGTTGTTCAATCAATTGAACAGCAATCATTCAATCGTTTGAACGACAAAAATTGAAATATAACAAGTGCAAAAGTGTTGTTCACTTGATTGAACAACAATATTTCAATCATTTGAACAGCAAAAATTTAAAAAATAAAAAATGCAAAAAGTGTTGTTCAATCAATTGAACAACAACCGTTCAATCAATTGAACAACAACCGTTCAATCGTTTGAACAATGAAAATTGAAAAACCGCAAAAAGTATTGTTCAATCAATTGAATAGCAATCGTTCAATCATTTGAAAAGAGAAAATGTAAAAATGAAAAACACAAAAAGTGATGTTCAATCAATTGAATAGCAATTGTTCAATTGTTTGAATAACGAAAGTTTAAAATGAAAAACGCAAAAAGTGTTGTTCAATCAATTGAATGACAATCATTCAATCATTTGAACAGCGAAAATTTAAAAACTTAAAAAGTGTTGTTCAATCGGTTGAACAGCAATCGTTCAATCGTTTGAACAGTGAAAATTTAAAAACACAAAAAGTGTTGTTCAATCATTTGAACAGCAAAAATTTAAAAACTCAAAAAGTGTTGTTCAATCGATTGAACAAAAATTGTTCAATTGTTTGAACAGTGAAAATTGAAAAATGCAAAAAGCGTTGTTCAATCGATTGAACAACAACCGTTGAATCATTTGAACAACAAATGTCAACAATAACGCAGAAGTCTTGTTCAATTGTTTGAACAGCAAAATTCAAAAAGACAAAAATGTTGTTCAATCGATTAAACAACAATTTCCACACACAAAAATAAGTGTTGTTCAATAGATTGAACAACAATTATTCAATCGAATGAACAACGATGCACACATAAACATAAGTGTTGTTCAATTGATTGAACAGCAACCGTTCAATCGATTGAATAGCACTTACCAAACACTTAAAATAAGAAAAAGCCTCATATTTACATGGTTGTACCTAAAATTAATTACAATCAATCAAAAATAATATATACATTATTTACAATTTAAAAAAAATCTCAAATTTTTGAAAGAAAAGTTGTAGGGTCATCAATCTTTGTAGCTAAGATTTGCATGGAGGGGTCCTCGCGTACTTGTTGGAAGAAAGACTCCTTGGTGAGTGTTGTGTAGTAGAGACACACCCGATGCCCATTCACCTTAAACGAATGGCCAGACCCATCAATGGTAGTCAAAGTAAGAGTACCATTGTTATGTACTTCTTATATATCACAGGGGCCCAGCCATCTTGTTTGCAACTTGCCCGGAAAGTCCTGGAATTTAGAGTCATAAAGGAGTGTCGAATCCCCTTTCTGAAATGTCTTATTTTTTATGAGGTTGTCGTGCCACTTTTCCCTTTGTTGCTGAATAATTGTAGTTTGTTGCAAAGCTAGCAGTTGAGCTTCATCTAGTTCGTTGATTTGTTTAAGTCACTTGGTTTGGGCCTCTGTTAAATCCATCCCCACTTCCTAAGCTGTTCTTAGAGTCTTTATTTCGAATTCGATCGGAAAAATAGGTTCTTTTCCGAACACGAGCTGGTACGAAAAGCATCCAGTAGTATTCCTCCAAGTCGTGAGATAGGCCCATAAGGCCTCTAGCAATCTAGTGGCCCAGTCTCATCGATGTGTTGAGACTGTTTTGGTCAGAATCACTTCAATCACCTTATTGGTGCTTTCTACCTACCCATTCATTTGTGGGTGATATAGGGAAGTGATCCTATGTGTAATAGGATGGTTTCTGAGAGTGGCAGTAATATTGTGTCCTATGAATTACCCTCCCCCATTTGTTATCACTTCCTGCGGTAAACCATACCGCATGAATAGCCCAAAGTGGAAGTTAATCACGGCTTCCTCGATGGCTCTTGGTAAATCTACTATTTCCACCCACTTTTTCACATAATCTGTGGCAACCAATATGTAGGATTTCTGATTCGATGGCGAATGGAATGGGCCAAAAAAGTCCAACGTCCATCATTCGAAGGGTTCTATGACTAGTTGGGGTTGCAGTGGAATTTCATTAGACTAGCCAGGTCGGCCCATCCTTTGGCAGTTATCACAAGCCTGGGCATATTTCTTAGTAGCTTTAAAAATAATGGGCCAATAATAGCCCATATGTAGTACCTTATTCCATGTCCTTCGATTTGTGAATTATCCTCCGTAGGGCTCGTCATGGCAAGATTTCAGGATGTCATAAATCTCATCCTCGCGAATGCATCTGCGTATACACATGTCGGATCCTGTGTGAAAAACATATCTACCAATCCAAGAGAATCAGGCATAGGATCTTATGTGAACAATATATCTACCAATCCAAGAGAATCGGGTGTTGCACTGAACGATTTGTTTCCTCTCCCTCACTATCAAATGCCTGGGCAGCTTCCCTACTACTAGATAATTTGCCACATTTGCGTACTATGGCATCTTGAATATCACAGAAAACAAATTTTCATCTGGGAATTTGTCATCCACTACCAGTGGATCATTTACCTTTGGGATTCGAGGCCAAAAATCAGCGACTGGGTTTTCCTTCCTCGGACGGTCCTTAATAGTAATGTCAAATTCTTGTAAAAGAAATAGCCAATGAGTCACTCGACCATTAGTGATAGTTTTTTAGCTAAATACTAAATGACAGAGTGATCACTATACAGAAAAACTTGGTACCTATTTATATAATGTCTAAATATGTTTATTGCATAAATAACAGTTAAGAATTCTTTTTTTGTTACTATATAATCAACTTCTGTAGGAGTAAGATTTTTGCTAATATAGTATATAGCATAAGGCCTCATGTCCTCTTCCTGACCGAGGACAGCGCCTATAGCTGCATCTGATGTGTCCATGGATATGTGAAAAGGAAACTCCTAATTTGGTCCACATAATACTGGTCCCGTCAAGACTAGCTTCTTTAAACCTATAAAAGTTGTGTCAGATTTGTCAGACCATTTGAAATCAATGTTTCCAATTAAAGCATTTAAAGGTGCAGAAATTTGTGAAAAGTTTTTAATAAACCTGCGATAATAGCCTACATATCCCAGGAAACTATGTACCTCTGTCTGAGTACATGGAGTAGGCAGTAAAAGAATTACCTGTAATTTTTCTAGATCTACCTGTATCCTTGCTGCAGAAATATAATGTCCCAAGATTACACCTTCAATCATCATCATATGACACTTGGCATTGCTTAAACATAACCTAGTAGCAATGAATCATTCTAAAAACTTTTCTAATGTTTGTAGTGTTTGATCAAAGTCATCCCCATATAGAGTAAAGTCATCCATAAATACCTCAATTCCTTTGTTTATCAAATCAGAAAAAATGCTAAGTATAGCTCTTTGAAACTTGGTTGGGGCATTGCATAAGCTGAATGGTAATACTCTGTAAGTGAACGTACCCTAGGGACAGGTGAAGGTTGTTTTGTCTTGGTCTTCAGGAATGATTTGAATCTGATTATAGCCACTGAAGCCGTCTAGGAAGGAAAAAAAATGCTTCCCCTCCAAGGTATCAAGGACTTTATCAATAAATGGGAGAGGGAAATGATCTTTCTATGTTGCCTTGTTCAGTTCCCGGTAATGTACACAGATACGCCATTTCCCATTTTTCTTGGGGACGAACACCAATGGAGAAACCCATTTGCTATCCGAAATAGGATAAATGAAATTCACATCTAGCAACTTCTATAATTCTTCTTTCACAATATCCTTAAGGTGCGGATTCAATCTCCGTTGAGGCTACTGGAAAGGTCAAGCATCCTTCTCGGTATATATGTGATGAGTGCATAGTTGTGGGTCTATACCCTTCATATCGGGGTAATCCTAGGAAAAATCCCCTTTATATTTTTGTAGGATATGAATGAGATTTTGTTGTTGATCACTATCCAAGCTATCATTAATGTTTAAAATTGTGCCTGGTTCAATTTCCACTGGCTTACTGTTATGAATAGCAGTTGTCTGGATGTGTTGATCATCAATATCCTTCAAGAGACCTTCCAATGCTTGGTTATCAAGGATTGCTTTTAGCATTTGACACTTTATGTTGCTCATATCAGTTGGTTGATTGATGAAATTGTTGATAACATCATCTTCAGTTTGATCTTTGAATTCTATTGCCTCTGCTACTATGAGTGGTAAACGAATGCTTTCTTCCAGGTATGCTAGTGGTTGTTTACATATTTTTACAATGGGAAGACTTGGTTTGGCAGGGGGATATAAAAAAAAGATTTTTTATAGCATCACTCTTTTCAATAGTCATGATGCCCTCCTGGCAGCCTATATATGCATCAACTGTTGCTAGCCAAGGTCATCCCAGTATCAGAGGGTGCCCATCCAATTGACTCTTTGGGTTTATAACAAGAAAATCTACTGGATATTCCCATGAATCAACAGAGACTGTGATATCTTGTAGAGTTCCTTCTGGCCTTACCACCGAACGATCGGCAAGTTCTAGTAAGGTGGTGGTTGGTTCCAAAGCTATAATACCATGTGCTTGACAAGTTTCTACTATTAAAATATTAATGGATGCACCCATATCAATTAGTGTATTGGGAAAAGAGCAGACATATATCTAAACTGTCACTTTGGGATTCCCAGGATCTTCATACTTTACCAGAGTTTCCCCTCCCAAGAGTAAATAAGGTTCCTACAACATGAATGGCGGGTGAAGTTTTTGCTTTCCTCACATGCTTCTTTACACATAACTCTTTAATTGTTTTAAAATAGATGGGAATGTCTTGGAGGAGTAGAATTTTTATACAAAGATTCTTTAGTTCCCCTACAAGATCAAAATCTGGGTAAAAAATTGGCTTAGGTATCGTTAATCTTCCAGGGAACAACGGAGAAGTGACTATGAGTTCATCTGGATCTTTCTGTTGATCTATCTCTTCTCCTCATTTGATTTTAGTATCAATTATAGGTGATGGTATATGTACATGTGGTGTTTCGATCTCAATTGCTGGTTGATCCCTATTTTCCTCAAGGGTGATGATACATCCTGACCTCAATCTAAGTTCATTACATCATTTCTTCTCAATCTCATAATCTAAGATTTCTACAATTTGCACCAGTTGGACCAATCTGTTATTGGGATTTTGATTCTGTTGGTCTGGCAGTTGAGGGCGCAGAAGTGATTGAGGATTTTGTCATAATGGATAAGGAGATGACAATGTGGGTTGAGGTTGAGGACCTAGCCCCATAGGAGTGTTGGATATTACCAAAGGTCACTGCCAATTTGTAGACCAATTCGGGTTTTGAGAAGTGCAAGCAGGCCACTGGGATTGATAGGGAAAGCCTTGCCAAATAGGAGTAAAAGGAGAATTTGGCCAGCCATTACCCGGAAAGGATTGAGTTTACCATGGTGTCATAGGAAATGGATAAGGTTTCAAATTCGAGTAGTGTGATTAGCCTTTCCATGCTACTCTAGGGTTATATTACTGATTAAACTGTGAAGAAGGAAAGAATTGGGATGCATCTTGTGACATACCTGGAGGTTTTGCCTGCCACTGTCGATGTTGGTTCATTAGATATACTAGCTCTATCTCTTATTTTTCTTCCTTGAACACTACTATCAACCCTGAGAGTGATGGGAATTGTTCAATGGCATGATCCTTGGTACAGATAGCACATGTCTGAACCATGTCTAATGGACATTCATGTTGGCTATGCTTCTTCTGACAGCATGGACAGAAAACAGCCAAGTTTTGTTCTGCTAAAGCTTGTTTTTGTTTAGCCTGTAGGATGTCCAGCTACATTGTGAGGGTACCAAAAATGTCCATTTTGAAATATTCTAGGAGGTTACCGATTTCCATTCATGTTACGCCTCCATTATATGGCTTGCTTCCCCTGATCATGGGATCTCAGCTTGTTGCTCCTGTGCATGAGCTTCCTCACGAAAACCTGATACATGAGCGAATGATTTCATCATAATCTTCCTAAGAAATATCTCCTTTCCCCATTAAATTTAAAGTTTCTAACCACTCCTCTTTCATTCCTTTAATTAAGATAGATCTTAGGACTTCTTTTGGTAGGATGGTGTGTGGAGATCTCTGCAAGTTATAATGAAACCATTCGATGTACTCTTCTATATTTTCATTATACTTTGTAGCCATCTTAAATATTTCATCATTTAGCTCCCTAGTCTTGAAAAAGTCCCGGTATCTTGTGAGGAAGGAGGTTTTCATATCGTCCCAAGAATTAATAGTATGTCCACCCAGACCCATGAACCATCTTAAAGCTTCCTTTCAGAGTAGAAGGGAATAGTTTTATCTTTTGGGGGTCAGTGGTGTAGTCATACCCTCTACATAGGACATCAAATTCGAACAGGAGGGCATCAGGATCCTTTGTGATCATCCCATGAAAATTTGGGATGCTCTGCATAGGAGTAGATTTCTAGGGGCATTGGCCTCTTGGTTGACTATGGGGTATTCCAATGTCAAGGTTTGTCCTTGAGGTGGCTGGCTTTCCATTTAGTCAAAGATGTGCCAATGCTCTTCAAGGATTTCAGGGGGTTTTTTCCGAGTAAGAGGAGGATTAACAACCATAGATGGCTTTGCATAACTGCCTAGAACTAGGATCATAGGAGACCCTTGTTCAAATAGGTGAGGTCCTGCCTTAGTAGTTCCACTGGTTTCTCCTTCTCCTTCTCTTAAGTTACACGATTTTCTCTCTTGTAGAGGATCAGAATGTAAGCTTACTTTACCTTGAAGACTCTATTCAGATCCTCCAATTTGGCTTTGAATCTCAACGTGAACTGCAAATGGTGAGCTCGCTGCTTGAGGGATTATAGTAGGACTTTTTCCAGATACATCCTGGAATCCTATTGATGCTTGAGATTATGCTTTTCTCACAATTTTTTCTATAAAGTGCATTCTCCCAAGGTTCACTGATCCCTTGGGTTTTGTGGATTTTGGGGGTTATGTTCTTTTTCTATATTTCTATTCCTAGTGATTCATAAAAACCAATTCCTATTTAACCTCTAAGCTTTTGTTGAAAAGCGGTCTGGTAAGCAAGCACTTTACTTGCTAGGTACGTAGGTTCTTACCTCTCATTTTTAAAACCCAATTCTTTTGGAGAAAGACAAAAAGGAAATCACTTAGGAACACTCTCCCCAGCAACGACACCAAAATGTTGGTGCACTAAGATGTCTTTTTACAGGCAATCTTAATTCTTACATTAATTGTCAACTCGAGGCAAGTCTTTTTATTTCAAGAGTGTCAGTACTATATATGCAGTGAATTCAGAGGTTAACTAATAACAAATTGTTGCAATTGTTAATGACTATCTTCTTCAAACTCAATCCAAACAATTCTAAAATAAATTAATAACACACTCTATGATTCTACTTAACCTATCATGAAAGCAAATGGATATGAATACAACTTGCAAAGAATCATGCTTGGCAGTCTTAAATAGAATTGAAGCTAACTTCGTCACTCATGAAAGAGAACTGTAACAATTGACAGCAATGGTAATTTAATAGCAAATACTAATTAAACAACAAATCCTAATTAAGAAACAATTCTGAATTGAACAACAAATCTGGATTGAACTGCAATTTGGAATTGAACAACAAATTTGAATTGAATAGCATTTCGTAATTGAATAGAAAATCTGAATTGAACATCAAAAAATATAAGAATAACAAATCTTATCTAAATAGAAAATGATTGTAGAAGCATAACGCAATCAAATCTATCTCTGAAATCCATGATAACGTTACTTTAAAGGAACGACGACCTAAGCTGGAACTAGCATAACCAATTCAATCAAAAGTATTACTCGCATATAACACACGGATCAATCTGAATCTTGAATGAACATCAAAAGTAAATTGAATCAATAATCCTTAAAATAATCAAAAGTAATATTAACTTAACATTAACAAATAATCAAGAATGAAATAGAAACTATTATGACACAAGTGAAGTAGTATATCTTCTCTTGACTGGGCCCAAAGTCACCAGAAGTCTCGACTAAGAGATACTCAGAATATAAGTATGAGTTAAATGCAGTCTTTCTCCATTAATATAAATAAACAAGTTACAACATCCAAAATAACATTATTATATGTCAAAAAGAATAATTACAAACTGTGAAATTCTAAACTCCATGCAGTTTTTGCTTTCAGCCTTATATATTACATTTAGAAAGAAAATAGATAAAAGCAAATCCTCGGGATTAGGGGATCCTGAGAATTTCTCAATGCTTGATCTGATTCTGTCTTAAAATAGTCATTGGTGTGCCCGGTCTTCCACTGTCCTGCCTTGCGTTTGATGTTGTTGCTTTCTCTTATGAGATGTTTTCTTTCTATTGATTGGGAATCTATCGCTCAATTTGTGACTTCTGAACATAAAGATAGTAAAAATAAGCTTTTCCTGCTTAGATTCGTCTAATTTGTTACTGATTAATTTTACTCGACTTTAACTATTATTTCCTCTACTTTTATTCATAAATAGAGGTAATCATGTGAGGATGAGTGCTAAATAAAGCAATTACGAAGGAGAAAAAATATCTTTTTCTTGACCCAATAGAAATCACCATCCTCACCCAAAGGACCACTCAAGGTAGCACCTGAATCACCTCAAGTTCCATCTCCATTAGTTGAGATAGAAGTGGCACGGATTACACAAAAGGCTGAAGTGATTGAAGAGGTACAATCAGTACAAATTTCTGAGCCTGAATCCATAGCCATTATGTCTAGAGAAAGAGAGCATGGAGGTCCCTCTTCAGAATAGGAAGAATTCAAGAAATCTTTCTACACTTTGACTGAGATGGTTAAAGTCCTCTATGAAGAGAGGAAAACCAGAATGGTTGGAGAGAGTTATAAACCTCCACATGGAGAAGGAATCTCATAGGAAAAGAAAATATGAGAAGAAGTATTATAAAGGGAATGGTGGAAATCCCCCTCCATCTCCACCATCCTCAACATCTTCACCATCTCACGCAACATCATCTTCCACTACCACCACTGCCCATACTCATTCCAAAACCGCAAAAGGAAAAACTTCGTTACTGAAATTGGACATAAAATTCGAACTTCCCATGTACAATGGAGAAGTGAATGTAGAAAATTTGGACAATTGGATTCGACAGTTGGAGGTATACTGTAGAATTTGGAACCTTCAAGAGGACGACATAAACATCCAGTTGGCTTCACTGAGGCTAGGAGGAGCTGTAATAGTTTGGTGGGAAGCAAGGACTCAAGAGGAAATTTGAAACCATGGTAAGATATCCATTTCTTGGGTTGAATTTGTTTTTTCAATTAAAAGACAGTTTTATCCTTTAGCCTATATGAAAAAAGCCATTATTAGTTGGCAGAATTTTAGCAGCTTAAAGGCCAAATAGTCCAAGAATATACACAGGAATTTAGAAAAAAAGCTTTTTTATTAGGAGTAAACTTGAATTCACGAGACACACTCTTGAAATATATTAGAGGCTTACATTCCTATTTGCAGCATACTATCCTTATGTTTAACCCAAGCAACTTAGATGAAGTATGTGTGCAAGCCACACATTTTGAGGCAAAGGGAAAACAAAACATAGAGGAGAAAGGTGAAAGTGAGGGTAAGGTAAAAGAGAAGGGAGGAAAATGGAAGGGAAAGAAGAATGCAAGTATCAAAAAAGAGAAGGAAAAACTCACATGCAAAAATTGTTCAAAGAATGGCCATGATGAAGACCACTATTGGCAACTTTATCCAGAATTAAAACTAGATAGATTGAAAGGCAAAGAGAAGGAGAAAACTGTTGCTATAGCTGAAAAAGACTTAGGGTAAGATTCAAGAGATGAGACAAAAATTACAGCTGTGGGTTTAAAAGGTCAACAAGTTGAAAGTACTAGTTCCTCAATGATCCAGGTGGATGTTGGTGGCCACCCACCTATCCCATTTGGACCTCCACAACTGTCTCTTTCAGTTTTTCAGTTTCCTTAATTATAGCATAGTTTACTATTTTTAGCAGTTTTTCGGGTCCTAAACTTCCGGAGCCATTTTGAGGCCCTAAACGACGTTTTTTTGGGAATCTGGGGCAACATAGGTTCAAAGTGGTAGTACTCGAATAGATCTTTCTAACGAGCTATCGTGCGCGTCAAACAGAGATTGTATGCCAAAGTTACGACCCCGAGAAATTGATGTACGAATTTACCCAAACGGGGCCCACAATTTGGTGTTTCATCTTCTAGGGTTAGGTTTCGGGATGTGAAGGGTTTTCCATTGTTTCTCAACAATAAATAGGCCTTCGAGCCTCATTGTAACACAGTTCGGAACAGTTCAGAGGCATGTAGCCGCCACATCTCTTCTCAGAGATAAGCTACCATCGCCCTAGCTGGTTTCTTTCCATTTCTGTTTGTAAGCATATTTCAGTATTTTACAGTAATGAAATGAAGTATTATTTCCGTTGCATCTTTGTGTATATGGTTATCGCATCTCTGTATTTATGGTTATCTCTGTAATCTATTGCGTTCCTGCTTAAATCTGAATCAGTGGTATCAGAGTGGTCTGCTTTTTCTCTGTTTTTCTTTGCATGTCCCGAACGAGGTCGGGATATAAGGAGTTAGGGCTTGAACTGGTTGAACCTTTGCAAGACCAGCCTCGAAAATCCCGACGGCCTCCCATGGCGGATGAGAAGAAAGACGAGGGGGCAGGAGATCCTATCAAAATCTTGCTCGAAGAAGCACTCGAGCGGCAAAGGAACGCGATGATGGATAGCTTTGCGCAGATCCTTCAGCGGCTACCTAGAGGCGACGCATCGGCTTCCAACAGCGACTCTGGAAATGCCACACCGTTTAAGGTACAAGTTAATTTTGAAATCCCCATCTTCGAGGGTCAAATAGACGCAGATGCCGTAGATAAATGGTTAAATCTGCTAGATGGGTATTTTTCTGTTCATGAATTTTCAAGTCGGGAAAAGATTGTTTTCGCTCTTCTCAAAGCAGCCTCCCACGTCAAGGACTGGTGGGAAACATACTACGAGCAGAAGGATGAAAGTACAGGCTCACTGTTTTCAGCCGCCCCCACTTGGAATGACTTCCGGGATGCCATCAAGGAGCAGTACTACCCTGTCAAAAGTTATGAGGACAAATACATCAAATGGACCACACTGTGGCAGGGACGAGACCAAGATGTGCCGGAGTTCACAAACATTTTTCATACCCTTCACACACAATTGGGTATCAAAGATTCTGAGTTGCATCTGGTACTCAAATACCGTGGCTGCCTACACAGATACATCCAGGAAGAGATGGAGTTCTTGAACATCTCCTCACTCGACACAGCATACCGATACGCTGTCAAAATCGAGCAAAAGTTCAAATAGAAGAAGCGAGACTTTGGATCTGCAAATCCAAAGCCCAAAGGACAAAGCGAAGGCGGGGTGACCCAAGACAACCCGTCAGAAAAGAACAACACCACGAAGCCAAAGAAGGACACAGGAAAGTGGTGTGAGTTCCACAAGAGTCCCACTCATAACACAAGTGAGTTTCGGACCAAGCAGTCGCTGGTGACCGAGCTGAAGGCTTCCAAATCAGATGCATGTTCCAACTCTGAGTCAGAACCCGACAAGGGGAATGACAAAGGGAAGCAGATCATTGATGCGGATCCTAGCGCCACTATTGCTACTGCCAAGATCCAGAAAAATGAGCCCGAAGATCCAGAGGAGGGGCAACGTCTTTTCCACTCACAGATGTGGGTGAAGGGTTCACCGCTGCAATTCATTGTCGACAATGGCAGCCAAAAGAACCTCATTTCAGCAGAGGTCGTGAAGCGGTTGGGCCTACCAACTACACCACACCCACAGCCGTATAGTATCGGTTGGCTTCACGAAGGACGAGATCTCAAAGTTCGCCAGCAGTGCCACCTTCCCTATAGCATCAAGCCCTTCACAGACGAGGTATTGTGTGATGTTACACCTCTGGATGTTTGTGATGTACTATTAGGCCAGCCATACTTGTGGAGGCGACATGCTGTGTATGAGTCAAGGCCTCGCGCTGTCATCATTTCTTTGGATAATTCATTATACAGGATACCGGAGGTAGCCCCACCTACCGCCACCTCTTTGATTACTGCTAAGAAAGGCAGCAAGCTCATCTCACAGACTAGGAAATTTATTTTCTATCTGGTTCGCTCCCAAAATAAGGGGAAGATCGTTGCTACATCAATGACCCCCGTGAAGGGTTCCTCCACACAGCAGCAGCAACAGAGGGATAGAGTCGTGACAGAACACAGGAATAACTTCTCCTTACCCGGAGGGGTACCACACAAGTTTCAGGTGGACGACAAAGTTTGGTTACATTTGCAGAGGGAGCGCCTTACCAGAACCCATCAGAAACTCAGAGCACTTCGACATGGTCCTTACACTAGTAACAAGGCTACGGGAAACAATGCTTTGAAGCACAGCGTTCCTCCATTCCTTCGCTTGCACCGAGTGTTCAATGTGGACCATCGCCGACCATGCTCCCCACCATTTCTGGACACATCAGAGATTGCAGAATAGCTCACCAGAGACCCAGCTCAGCAGAAGCTTCCTCATCTCAGGGAGAAACTCAACGCAATGGGGACCATTGCTTCCTAAGGGGGGAGGAATGATCCAGGTGGATGTTGGTGGCCACCCACCTATCCCATTGGGACCCCCACAACTGTCTCTTTCAGTTTTTCAGTTTCCTTAATTATAGCATAGTTTACTATTTTTAGCAGTTTTTCGGGTCCTAAACTTTCGGAGCCGTTTTGAGTCCCTAAATGAAGTTTTTTTTGGAATCTTGGGCAACATGGGTCCAAAGTGGTAGTACTCGGATAGATCTTTCTAACGAGCTATCGTGCGCGTCAAACGGAGATCGTATGCCAAAGTTACGACCCCGAGAAATTGATGTACCAATTTACCCAAACGGGGCCCACAATTTGGCGTTTCATCTTCTAGGGTTAGGTTTCGGGATGTGAAGGGTTTTCCATTGTTTCTCAACAATAAATAGGCCTTCGAGCCTCATTGTAACACAGTTTGGAACAGTTCAGAGGCATGTAGCCGCCACATCTCTTCTCAGAGATAAGCTACCATCGCTCTAGTTGGTTTCTTTCCATTTCTGTTTGTAAGCATATTTCAGTATTTTACAGTAATGAAATGAAGTATTATTTCCGCTGCATCTTTGTGTATATGGTTATCGCATCTCTGTAGTTATGGTTATCTCTGTAATCTATTGCGTTCTCGCTTAAATCCGGATCACTCAAATAGTAACAACAACACTCCAAATGAAGACAAAAGGGAAGAGTTGTTCACTGTTAGAATAATCTCAAATCATACCAAGATTGATGGACTCTTTGATAGTGGGTCACAAGAAAACCTGATTTCAAATGACTTAGTTAAAGAGCTTAAACTTGGAACCATACCACATCATAAACCATACCCTTTGGGTTGGATAGTTAAGGATGCCAATTTACAGGTTTCAAGGAAATGCATTTTTAGATTTTCTATTACTGCAAACTTTGTTGATGAAATCGAGTTAGATATGGTTCCACTTGACATTTCTAGAATTATCTTGGGAAGTCCATATTTGTATTACAGGAAAGCGGTGTTTCATCGCTATGAGCACAAATATCATTTTCTTAAATATGGTTGAAGTATATTATAAGAGCTCATCGCAAGAAACTGAACATTTCTTTAGTTAATGTAGGGCAAATGAAGAGGCTAGTGAATGTAAGTCAGAACTTTACATTGTTGATGATCAAACAAAGAGATGTTTTGAATCATACTTTTCATATATATGCTTATATTTGTAATGAGTTGTGTTGGGCATGGAATCCCCCCACAGCATATTTTGGGGCTCAAAGCCCAAGTTTTGAGTACTATTGTTGTAAAGACTCCACGAATTGTGGGTACGAAGCGCAAATTGTATGTTAGAGTCATAGGGTTGTCTACCCTAAGTTTTGAATGTAGTTTCAGCCTACCCATGGTCCGTGGACCATGAGATTGTATAAATAGAGCGAGGCTCTAAGTCGTAAATATTGAAAGAGAAGCAAGTAGAAAACTGAATGGAGTCTAGAAGATAGTGAGCATAGAGTAAGAGTCTAGGTGCTTGGGTCATAGTAGTAGGAAGAGGCTCTGCAGCTGAGTGCGCAGAGGCCTAGTAGAGTCCGCAGCTGAGTGCGCGGACCCCTACAGTTGAGTGCACAGGGCAGAGTCGAGTCTGTAACCAAGGAAGAAGAATAATAAAGAGAAGTTTGATTCCAAATCTTGTGTATCTATTCTTGTGTTATTTCCTATTTGATACCATATGCAATTGTACTATTTTATTTATCACGCGCACTTATATGAATGTTGAACACTATTAAGTATAACTAGACACACACAGATAAGCTAAGTGATCAACTAATATTGGGTTAATAGTAGGGAATTGGGGAATAACATGGCTCGGGCCCTGAGTAGGGCTACACGAAGGCAACATCACAGACTGCGAGGTAGCGACATGCACACAAGGTCAAACTACGGACCACC
Source organism: Pinus tabuliformis (assembly GCA_031772625.1). Classification (NCBI taxonomy): domain Eukaryota; kingdom Viridiplantae; phylum Streptophyta; class Pinopsida; order Pinales; family Pinaceae; genus Pinus; species Pinus tabuliformis. The sequence continues at coordinate 44,686,843 of CM062819.1, forward strand.
TAAAATCATCAGACATCTCTAGAGTGTAGAAACCTAGTTCTAGCACCCTCCCATACTACTTCGGTTGAGACCTCAGTCCGTGCTCCGCAAACTATTTCCAAAAGGGCCAGTAGTACTGGGATTTGTTTGGCTAAATCACCTTTGAACCTGGGTTAGGCCCCTACAAGCCAATAAATGGTTTCGTTTCCAGGATAGGGATCTGCATAAGGGATGCTTGATGTCGTGTCACTGGAATCCAACAAAGAAAGAAATTGAAGGGTGGTTGGACAAGAAGATTCAAGAGTTCGTGACACGAGAAAACAAGAATCCACAAGTATCTAAGTGTTGTGGTCACCAACAACCCCCCTCTTTGTTTAGTATTAGCAATAATATCAAGCAAAGGGGGACCATTAACAAAAAATCTCAAAAATATTTTTATCAATATTTTTGTATTTTACTCCCTAAAAGCTATATCACATCGCAAAGAGAAAGCGAAGCGTTTTTCTATGCGCGTAAGTAAGCTGCGATGAAGCGATGCGACATTCATCACATCGCATATTTTGAAAGCGCCCTTAAAAGAAAAACCTAAGGAATCGCCGATGGCCGATATGCGACATCGCATATCGCAACGTCGCATAAGCAGCACACAATGAGCAAATGAAAATTGTGGTATTGCGATCTGCGATCTTACAAACTGCGATTTTGCGATTTGCGATCTGCGACGAATGAGACTATTAATTGCTGCGATACGAATCGCAGAAACCACTCATCGCAAAGTTTCTTCGGCATGATCTGTAAACCCAAAATCGAGAGCGCACCTTAAGGGAAATTAATGATTGCACGCCTGAGTATCCAAAGATGATCGGGTTGCGTTTTTTGAAGAGTCAAGTCATTATGAGTGTCATGATTATGCATTCATTAGAACTTAAAGCTTTCATGTCAATATTTTCGTCATGTCTCTTTTCCTTTGCGTAAACTGTAAGGCAGCAACTAATATAAATCTATATGCAGGAAACATCTAAGGAAAAGGGGAAAGCGCCAATACTTGAAGAACAGAGAGGAGATGCCTTCGCAAATGGATGCCGCATGCAGCAGAGCCGCGGATTCCAGAGTATCACTCCACAGACACTGATGAAAATAGACTATCCAAGACTCAGAGTCAAAGGCGCACAAAAGCAGCATGTTTGCAAAAGATCCTGAAGCTCAGATTGGATAAAGCAAAAAGAAAAACGCTAAAAAGGGATGATGCTTCAGAAAAGCCTGGAACAAAGAACGGAAGAAATTTTCAATACGTAAGATTGTTCAGGCAACAAAATCCCTAACTCATTGAGTCATTCGCACGGCCGGAAACCGAAATAGCAACAGCACAATCAGTTTGAAAGAAATCTAGGTTATACTAAGTATACACACAGCAAATACACCCAGCCAGAGGAAGATTTTCAAAAATATCTTCTAGTTTGTCAGAAATAGGTGCCAGCTTTTGTTATTTCTACTTTTATCACTCGAGCAAAAGGAAAAGACAACCAGCCGACTCTTTCCAGGCGAACCTCGCATTGCTTACAGCACTAAGGAGCAGATACAAAAACGGTTAGAAATTAGATTCAATTTTTAGAAATAAATTTGTTTTAGTAAAAGGGCGGTCATTTGAAGCCGTTCCCTAAATTTGTGTAATTAAGATTAGTTAGTTAGTAGTATTTAACCCTTCTCATGGCATTTGGAGAAGGGTCCAGAAATTTGTCAAAAAACTTGTCCTCAGAACATGCACTTTTGCACCCTCGGAGGTGGTTTTTGATGAATGGATGGATCGAGATTTATTTATGTTTGCATTTTAATGTCTGCTACTGATGTTTCACTTCTGTACTCTTAGTAGATGTTAGAAGTAAGTAGAGATAAATCATTATTGCTTGAAGTTTGTGAGCAAAATCAGTCATAAATGGTACTTTTATCTCTTGATTAATTTATGCTCATATTCTCAGAGTGATATACAGCTGATTTGTTTATATGTTGATGTATGAATGTCTGGGTTACCATTTGGCACTTTTGTATGGTGGAATCATTTGTTTGTGCTTAACATATGAATAACTTATCATGCGATATGTTGTTCACAACTATTTTGCCTAACTTCTTATGCAGAATGGTTTATCTTAATTGATTTATATTCTTATGATAGCTGAATGATCTTTATTACCAGTTATTGTATGAAATCTTTTTAGATCGCATGATGAAAGAATCCTACCCTGGGTTAGTATAGATTAGATGTGTTGTTTTTGCTAGATTATAGTAGCATAGAGTCAGTTTAGAGTTTAGAGTTAGATTAGCTTAAAATTACCTCTAGATTAGCATCATCAAAAATCTACACACACACATACACATCCTTTAAATTGGGAAGCTGGTCCCATCATCCCCAGTCGGACCCGCTACACCAAACGGGCAAGGAGTCGGCAACCAGGTTCCGGGCCGGGTGGGTATCCCCCTTGTTGTTGACCCGATTTTGGGGCCCCTCAACATAATTGGCGCTAGAAGGAGGGCACGAACTATGAATGGAAACTAAGTCAAAATCCAAATACCATTCTGAGAGTAAATCACCCTCATCAACTCCCCCGACTTCTCCAATACGGTTAAACCCGGAGTTAGAAGTCGCTCGAGTATCCACCGCTGCTACCTACCCTAATATATCAGACCAACTGATCATTGAACCCCCTGAAATTCAAACTTTGATTCGTAAACTCCAGGGATTCTCTATTTTTTCCCAGAGGTCTGATAAATCTCACAGCAGCGTGACTTCGCAGTACAATCCTGCTCATCCCCTGACCAGATTGAAGAGTGAAAAATTTGGTATTCAACCAAGTGAACTCCCTCTCCCTACTAGGAAAAGAGCAAGGAAAACACCACCAGAGTCTGACCGTGAGACTCTTTCATCTACTTCGTCCATTTCAACTCCCTCACCGCGAAGTCAACCACCCACATCCTCATCCCAAATCACTCATCCATTTTCCACAACCCTTCCTCTTCAATCATCAAAGCTCATAATATCTTCATCTTCTCAACATCAGGGACCGTCTTCTGCACTTTCATTAACTAGCGGCTCAATGATGGCCCAGTCTCCATGGAACAATCCTGGGGCGGTTTTGATGCCTCCACCCCTGAGCCCAATACCGGCCCATCCCGAGAAATGGCTACCCAAATTCAATCCAGAAACGGGCACGCTAGCCGAAGAGCATATCAATAATTTCATGCTTTCTGTTAATCTCAACGGAGTTACTAACGAGGATGCTGTCGTTCAGTTTTTCCCTTATACAATGCAAGGAACAGCCGGGTCATGGTACTTTTCGTTACCTTCCGGGTCCATCACAAGTTGGGACATTTTTCAAAGTCAATTCCTCACCAAGTTCGGCGATGACAGATCAACAGCGACATTGATCAATGACCTATCTAATCTTAAAGCTGAGACTAGAGAACCCATTAAAGATTTCAATTTATGTTTCAATAAGATCCTCAACAAAATTCCCGCTGCTTCTCAACCCAGCGAGGAAGTAAGATGTGAATGGTACATCACGGCCTTACCATCAAATTTGGCTATCTTCGTAGATAGGGCAAACAAGATGACCTTAGTTGAAAACTTGACTGAGGCGTTAGCAGTAGAAAAACGCGTAGTTGCCCTAGAAAAGAGATCTGCAATAGAAGAACGCAAATCTAAGAAAATCTCTTTCAAAGAAGACACCAAGAAGAAGAAAATGAAAGATCCTTTCGATATGGAAGGATTACAAAAAGTGTTAAAGGCCATGTCCAATGAGATGATTGACATAAGAAATCAAGTAGCAGAAACTTCTTCAAAAACGCCCTACAGATCTTTTAAAAGAAATCTTCCCATGGAGATGAAACCACCCAATGCTGTCTCAAACGTCGAATCTGAAGAAGAAGAAGAAGAAGAGAATACCACTGAAGGGAAGACCGATGATGAAGAAGTTGTGGAACTACAAGGAATGTGGGATTTCATCCTCCCACAAGAAGAAGATCAAGAAGCATTTCCGGTTAGCACACGAAGCAAAAATCAACTTGATCCTCCCCAAACTGCCCCTAAACAGAAAGGCGCAAGCCCTGCAACAAAAGATAAGTTCGCAACAAAGAAAACAACTGCTAGAGCGACCCAATTTAGCCCAGTCCAATCAGATCAAGCACCTCCATCAAGAACACTGATAGTGTCGGATGAAATGGAGTATAACATTATCGATGACATGAAAAAGACTAGGGCTAATATCGCTCTTTACGAGTTGAGCAAATTGAAACATCAACAGAAAATAATGATGAAAGAATTACATGTCGTGCCTACTACATCTTTACCTACAACTGTAGCTTCCCACAGCATGGGAAGACCTCCAACCAACATGATCAATAAGATTGATCCAAATGACATTGCCTTGATTGGAGGAAGATCAAGATCTCATACTCCTCCTTTTCTTCTCACTTATGAAATTTTCAATAAAAACGTACACAATTGCTTGGTTGATTCTGGTGCTTCAACGAATATTTTACCCAGATCAATATGTGCCAAATTGAATGTTCAGCCACAAAAATCCGCAGTGCGCATAGTTCAACTTGATCGATCTCAAGTCGAAGTGATTGGTGAACTTAACCAGGTGACCATAAGATTATCGTCTAACCCGAAAGTATGCCAGGTTATCGACATTCTAGTAGCTGATATCCCTGAATTCTATGGTTTAATTCTTAGCAGGGATTGGTCCGAAAAACTCCACGGATATTTCTCAACCGACTGGTCGCACATGTGGTTACCCTACAACGGTAAACCCAATCAAACAAAGGTTGAACGAGAGTTGCACCAAAAATACATAGTGACTGAATTGGAAGGAGAGAATGAAGCAATAGCATACAACAGCAGTATCATAGGCAATTACTCAGTAGATTATTTCCTCGGCAATTTCAATGCTCACACCTCACCTTACATAGAAAATTCAGTTTTGTCCCAAGTTGAAAATTTTTCCCAAACTGATGATTCAAAGTGTTTTAAATTTTTAGATAACTCTGTAAATACATCTTTGTTTTGGAAATTATATTTTGATGGCTCTAAATCTAACGAGGGAGCAGGAGTAGGATGCGTTCTGATTAGCCCAGACGGAAAAAAGACCATGCTTACATGCAGACTTGAGTTCGATTGCACAAACAATACAGCGAAATATGAAGCCTTGGTGCAAGGCCTATACAAAGCAATCGGGATGAATGTTAATTATCTTCAAGTCTTTGGAGATTCTGAAATTGTCGTCAAACAGGTACGTAACACCATACATTGCCTGTCAAGTCATTTAAAGCATTATCAATCTTTAGTACAAGATATGACTTCACATTTCATAGCATTCAATATTTCGTCAATCCCAAGACTCCAAAATGCGAGCGTAGACCTGTTAGCTAACGTAGCCTCTAGACTTATTCCCTCCGAAGATTTTAGTCCCGATAGGTTCTCAATAGAATTAATCTTTAGACCATCCATCCCTGACAACATCACCAACTGGAGAGTATTCAATGACCCTGACATTGTAAATTTCCTCACTTCTGAAGGATCCTACTCAAATCAAATAATTGACGAAGACCATCATGATCACCAAATTCAACAAAATAGCACTGATAATGCTATACCTAAATCGGTGGTTAAGTTAGAAGATTTATATGATTTGAAGAGTCGGTTTAAAAGGTCTACCAATTCTAAACTCTACAGTTCAACTCTGAATTATGAATTAGTGAACCTAGGAACCGATCAGAAGCCGCAAAACGTTAATCTGGGCCACAGCCTAACCCCTGAAGAAAAATCAGCATATATCCGTCTTCTAAGACAATACAAAAACGTTTTTGCATGGAATTACGATGAGCTGAAGACATACAACACTTCTATCATTCAACACACTATCCCTATGATTGACAATGAAAAACTTGTCCAACAGAAGCTCAGAAAAATCCACCCAAACTTAGAAAATCAGATAAAGACTGAGCTAAATAAGTTGTTGAGAGCCAGAATAATTTTCCCCGTCAGACATTCCAAATGGGTATCCAATATGGTGCCCGTTAGAAAGAAAAATGGAGATATTCGAATCTGTATTGATTTCCGGAATCTCAACAAAGCCTGTCAGAAAGACAATTTTCCCCTCCCACCTATGGAGCAAATACTACAGGCAGTAGCGGGCTCAGAATTAATGTCTTTCCTGGATGGATTTTCAGGATACAATTAAGTGCTGGTACATCCCGATGATCAGTTAAAAACCACATTCCGAACCAAATGGGGCACATACGCATATCGGAAGATGCCATTTGGTCTGATCAATGTCGGCGCTACCTTTCAGAGAGCCATGGACATCGCGTTTAAAGGTTTAGTCAATAAATCGGTAGTGATTTACCTGGATGATATAACAGTGTACTCCAAGAAGCGAAGCGACCATCTCAAAGACTTGAAACAAATCTTTCAAAGATGTTTAAGGTATGGAATTTCACTTAACCCAAAGAAATCTTTTTTCGCATTAAGTGAAGGGAAATTACTCGGATTCATAGTGTCGAAATCTGGTATTCACATTGAACCCGACAGAATCAAATAAATTTCCGAAATATCCATTCCCCATAACAAAAAGGCCATGCAATCTTTCCTTGGACAAATCAATTTTGTAAAAAGGTTTGTTCCAGATTTTTCACGTATTATTTCTCCTTTACAAAATATGATAAAAAAGAATTCAAATTTTAAATGGGGCCTAGATGAGCACGAAGCATTCAACTTGATCAAACAATCTATCATCAACGCTCCATCTTTAGCCACCCAAATTTTTCAGAATCCTTTATCTTATATACTTTTGCCTCAGAGAAATCTTATGCCGCGATTTTAACTCAAGCAAATCAAGAAAAGGCAGAAGCTCCAATCGCATTCTTTAGCTCGAACTTACAAGGTGCTGAGCTCAATTATTCAGACGTGGAGAAACAAGCATATGTTGTTTTCAAAGCAATCAAATATTTCAGACCTTTCTTACTTAAAGCCCATACCAAAGTCGTCGTACCGTTTCTAGTGGTAAGAAACCTGTTGGTACAGAAGGATGTGGGCGAAAAGAGGGCGAATTGGATTACCGCTTTACAAGAATACAATCTTGAGATCAAACCAGCAAACATCGTAAGAGGCCAAGGCTTCTGCAAGATGTTAGCTGGAGCATCGCAAATTCCTGAGAACTCATCTGAAGAGGTACATACATATGAGGTAAGCCTAAACGACGCAGAATCATTATAGGCGGACACCATTTATTATCTTAAGAATGGGTATGCTCCATCACACCTGGATCACACCAAGAAAAGAGCTCTGAGATTGAAAGCTAAACAATACCAGCTCATAAATGATGTTCTGTTTAAAAGGAATTACGATTCTGTACTTCTTAGGTGTCTTGAGAAAACTGAAGCCGAAAAGGTTTTGCAGGAACTCCACGATGGACCAGCAGGTGGACACTATGCTGGAGAAACTACTGCGCATAAGATCTTACATGCAGGATATTATTGGCCCACGCTGTTCAAAGACTCATACAATTACGTAAGGAAATGCCAAATCTGCCAGACTGCTGCAGGGAAAGAAAAGAAATCGTCCATGCCACTACAGCCGGTTAACATCGAGCAACCATTCAGCCAATGGGGCTTGGACATAATAGGTGAGATCGTTCCTCACTCTTCTAAGTAGCATAGGTATATCCTCACGGCAACAAATTATTTTACTAAATGGGTAGAAGCAGTTCCTCTCAAGACAGTTAATTCTGAAAACATTATTGAATTCATAGATCAATTTATCATCACTAGGTTTGGATTGCCAATGGCCTTAATGTTTGATAATGCATCATACTTTTCTGGAAATGCAATGACTGAGTTTTCACTTAAAAGAGGGTTCAAACTGAAGTATTCTGCCAACTACTATCCACAAGGTAACGGGTTGGCTGAATCAACAAACAAAAACCTAATCAGGATTATTAAAAGAACAGTTGACCAAAACCAAAAGAATTGGCACAAAGCGCTGGTTAATTCTCTATGGGCAGACAGAATTACGAAGAAAGCTTCGATCGACACTTCTCCCTTTAATTTAGTTTATGGGAAAGAAGTGGTTCTTCCCACTCACTTAGTCATTCCCTCTTTGTCTTTAGTACAACACATCGATGAAGTATCTACTTCCTCTTTGCAATTGAGACAAATGGAGATAATCAAACTAGAAGAACAATGAGAACAAGCTAAGAAAAACCATGCTCACCACCAAGCGCTAATAAAATCCTCTTTTGATTCAAACATCATAACCAGAAAGAACTTTCAGATGGGAGATTTAGTTTTGAAATGGGACAAGGCTCATGAAGAAAAGGGCAAGCATACGAAATTTCAGAAGCTATGGCTTGGTCCTTTTCAGATTGTAGAAGTCATAGGCCCATCGACGTTTGTGTTGCAGGATTTGGCAGGTAGAAGAGATTCTTTGCCTGTGAATGGACAGATTCTTAAAATGTATTTTCCATAAGAAGATCATTCTTCTATTTTTGTAGGATAGTTTTAGTTTGTTTTTATTTTTATTTTGTTTTTCTCTTTCTTATAAATAAAACCGGTTGTAAGCGATCATTGAAAAGGATTCATGAAAGAGCTCACTAACTCTCTATCAAATTTTGATTTCACTTGTACAAATAGCAAAACTTTTCGAAAAATCTGATTTTTATTATTGACAAATAGAGTTAACTTTACCCTGAATATGATATTAGTTTCAACCTCTCAAAAGACTTTGATGAAAGCAACCTTTGGTAAAAAATTGTTTTATGTCATCACAATGAAAGGTATCATCAATAATAAAATAAATATTCTCTGTAAAGTTGTTGTTTTCAAACTCTATTATTGTCGTCCAGAGCTTTCTTAAGGAAAAACAATGACTTCCTCCCTGCAAAAGGAAACCGCAGCATTCAGAGAAACTATCCGAGAAAACACTATATCTCAAAGAATAAGAGGTCTCATCACGAGCCGGCTTATCATGATCACAGATATTATAACTTGTTGACTTTGCCAATACTGCCTATCAAAACAGGGCAACGACTCAAGATTGTTGCAATCAAAAAGACAAGGGGTCTCATCACGAGCCAGCTTGTTCAGCAAAAGTGTAAATCAAGTGAATGACTGTGTCATAATTTGGCCACCAAACTAAGACATTGTTCTTTAGAGAATAAAAAAGGAAAAAGTGTCAAAAAGGATTTTTCTCTGAAATGTTGTAAATAACCTCAAGCAGGAAAAAGGATCATTGTTGGATAACATGGTAACCCTGTCGAGGCTATGGACGCTTGCGGGCAGCAGAGGCTCTACCTACGACAAATGAGCATATTTTAAAGCCAGTACGCAGAGAAGACCTTATTTTATCTTTTAAAAAGGACCGAGTAATTCCTGGTATGAATGCAAGAACTAAGCCTAGGGAAGCAGACAATTGGAAAAAAAGAAAGGTTAAAACAACGTATCATTGACAGGATGAGGGGTAATCTACTCTATCTGTCCATAACAAAATTTAGGCATATGAAAATTTTTCTGTTTCGGAAGTGGAAATGTCAATAGAAAAGCAGAGATAACTGGTTCTTCACAGTGAATCGCCATTGTTGTGGTCACCAACAACCCCCCTCTTTGTTTAGTATTAGCAATAATATCAAGCAAAGGGGGACCATTAACAAAAAATCTCAAAAATATTTTTATCAAAATTTTTGTATTTTACTCCCTAAAAGCTATATCACATCGCAAAGAGAAAGCGAAGCGTTTTTCTATGCGCGTAAGTAAGCTGCGATGAAGCGATGCGACATTCATCGCATCGCATATTTTGAAAGCGCCCTTAAAAGAAAAACCTAAGGAATCGCCGATGGCCGATATGCGACGTCGCATATCGCAACGTCGCATAAGCAGCACACAATGAGCAAATGAAAATTGCGATATTGCGATTTGCGATCTGCGATCTTACAAACTGCGATTTTGCGATTTGCGATCTGCGACGAATGAGACTATTAATTGCTGCGATACGAATCGCAGAAACCACTCATCGCAAAGTTTCTTCGGCATGATCTGTAAACCCAAAATCGAGCGCGCACCTTAAGGGAAATTAATGATTGCACGCCTGAGTATCCAAAGATGATCGTGTTGCGTTTTTCGAAGAGTCAAGTCATTATGAGTGTCATGATTATGCATTCATTAGAACTTAAAGCTTTCATGTCAATCTTTTGGTCATGTCTCTTTTCCTTTACGTAAACTGTAAGGCAGCAACTAATATAAATCTATATGCAGGAAACATCTAAGGAAAAGGGGAAAGCGCCAATACTTGAAGAACAGAGAGGAGATGCCTTCGCAAATGGATGCCGCATGCAGTAGAGCTGCGGATTCCAGAGTATCACTCCACAGACACTGATGAAAATAGACTATCCAAGACTCAGAGTCAAAGGCACACAAAAGCAGCATGTTTGCAAAAGATCCTGAAGCTCAGATTGGATAAAGCAAAAAGAAAAACGCTAAAAAGGGATGATGCTTCGGAAAAGCCTGGAACAAAGAACAGAAGCAATTTTCAATACGTAAGATTGTTCAGGCAACGAAATCCCTAACTCATTGAGTCATTCGCACGGCCGGAAACCGAAATAGCAACAGCACAATCAGTTTGAAAGAAATCTGGGTTATACTAAGTATACACACAGCAAATACACCTAGCCAGAGGAAGATTTTCAAAAATATCTTCTAGTTTGTTAGAAAGAGGTGCCAGCTTTTGTTATTTATACTTTTATCACTCGAGCAAAAGGAAAAGACAACCAGCCGACTCTTTCCAGGCGAACCTCGCATTGCTTACAGCACTAAAGAGCAGATACAGAAACGGTTAGAAATTAGATTCAATTTTTAGAAATAAATTTGTTTTAGTAAAAGGGCGGTCATTTGAAGTCGTTCCCTAAATTTGTGTAATTAATATTAGTTAGTTAGTAGTATTTAACCCTTCTCATGGCATTTGGGGAAGGGTCCGGAAATTTGTCAAAAAAATTGTCCTCAGAACATGCACTTTTGCACCCTCAGAGGTGGTTTTTGATGAATGGATGGATCGAGATTTATTTATGTTTGCATTTTAATGTCTGCTACTGATGTTGCACTTCTGTACTCTTAGTAGATGTTAGAAGTAAGTAGAGATAAATCGTTATTGCTTGAAGTTTGTGAGCAAAATCAGTCATAAATGGTACTTTTATCTCTTGATTAATTTCTGCTCATATTCTCAGAGTGATATACAGCTGATTTGTTTATATGTTGATGTATGAATGTCTGGGTTGCCATTTGGCACTTTTTTACGGTGGAATCATTTGTTTGTGCTTAAAATATGAATAACTTATCATGCGATATGCTGTTCACAACTGTTTTGCCTAACTTCTTATGCAGAATGGTTTATCTTAATTGATTTATATTCTTATAATAGCTGAATGATCTTTATTACCAGTTATTGTATGAAATATTTTTAGATCGCATGATGAAAGAATCCTACCCTGGGTTAGTATAGATTAGATGTGTTGTTTTTGCTAGATTATAGTAGCATAGAGTCAGTTTAGAGTTTAGAGTTAGATTAGCTTAAAATTACCTCTAGATTAGCATCATCAAAAATCTACACACACACATACACATCCTTTAAATTGGGAAGCTGGTCCCATCATCCCCAGTCGGACCCACTACACCAAATGGGCAAGGAGCCGCCAACCAGGTTCCGGACCGGGTGGGTATCCCCCTTGTTGTTGACCCGATTTTTGGGCCCTTCAACACTAAGGAACAGTGGTTGGAGCGCTACTTATATACGAAAATCCATGGAATTTTCTTTACATCCTTTCCTTCTGAGTTGTATGAGTGGATCGCAAAGCTAGTATACAGTTAGGGAAGGTGTAGGCTCGATAAACCAATCATGTAGACTCCGAAAGTAGTGCACAGACTAGAAGTGTTAGAATATAAGATTGCATGAGCTGTGGACCATTGGCTTGATTGAATTCTAGGAGGATTTATGATTGAGTTCACAGTAGATACAACCATCAATTACAGCGAGGCGGAATGACGCTTCCTCAAAGAATCACGAGGTAAGTATATTAAATATTTGAACACTTGGATTAAGATGCTATTGTGTGAAAAGTGGGTTATGTGAATAAATTAATGTTTGGGACTACGTGAAGTGGGAAGATCTACAGAAATGGAAGTAGTGAAGAATTAGAAACTTGTCCCTTAGTTTCACCCTCGCAGGAAAGCGAGGAAGAGCTCGTGAAAGTTTCTCCGAGAAGCGTGGTTAGTCTGATAAGGCAGTGAATTCTACACTTACCACCTCCACCTACACCACCACTAGTCTCACCATCTTCACCTCCATATCCGCCCAACCCACCTCCGCCACCACCACAGTTCAGTATGGGAGCGCAATCAAACTGTCGGTATTTAGAGCAGTAGGGAATGAAGATCCAGACCAATTTTGGTTCGTTGTAAGGGTGGTATGGGAAGCACAAGGAGTCGTGGATGACAATATAAAGAAGGCTATGCTGGTAAACATGTTGTAGGATCACACACTAACATGGTACATTAAGCATTCTAATGACCATCCAAATGTAGGAATCACAAAAATCCAGGCCACGCTGAACAGGGAATTTAGCAGGCCAAAATTAGAGACGCAATCAATTATCAAGTTTAAGGAAATCGTGATGCTTCTAGGTGAGACCCCTTGGGATCTGGACCAGTCTGAGACTGAAGAGTATGATTCACGAAGCCAACATGACCTTGATGGATGTACAGCACCGCGCATGGTTTGTAGTGTCACTAACACCGCATTTAAGGATGGCATTGTCACAACAAAAGTTGTCCACCTAGGCCGAAGCTTTAGAGATCGCAATGACATTGCATGAGACCCCTATACAATATCCTAGTCTGGGAGTCTAACAAATCCACGTGCAACATTTGTGTCTAGAAATGCAGAGTTTGAAACGGGATAGGACACCTCGGCGAGAGGCGTACGTGGAGGTATCATGCATAAAATGCAAAGGTCAGGGGCATGACAAGGACCATTGTCCAATCTTCACATATTACTTGGCGGGATGAGGGCCGATGCCGCTAAGACCTGAGGCACAAGCAGGACCGAGTGCGGTGTCTATATTATGGTGCATGATTTGTCAGATAGGAGGAAAACACACTACGGATAATTGTCATCTGTTACAGAAGTATACACAGACATCCCAACAATTATTTTTTAATTTCTGCAGGTCGGTAGGCCATGATGAGTGCACCTGTAAAAGCTACGAACTAATGAAGGATCGGACTCCTGCCTATAGGATACAGACCAAAATGCGAACCCTCGACCCAAATACAGGAATGGTGCATGCTGGATTTCAGGGGCGCGGACGAGGTCGAGGTGGAATGGGACCAGGAAGCGGTCGCGGACAACTAATTTGTTACAATTGCATAGGGCGAAGACACTATGCCTGCGATTGTACGAATCCGATGAGAACATCATGTTTGTACTGTACTCAGTTTGATCATGAGTTAGAATATTGTCCTACATTAATAGTGAGGTTGCACGAAAAAGGGGTACTCCATCCTTCCCCGACTCAGAATTTGCAAATAATGAGGTTTGAGCCATGCAAAGACGACCTGAATGTAAACATAGTGCTCAGAAGTGGCATCACCACTAGTGATGATAAAGGTAAGCAGTCAGAAGAAAGTGCATGGGTTCACTTGGCTCCTACAAAGGAACTTGAATTTGATTTGGAGCGTTCGAAGGAGACATTCATGGAAGCTAAGAAGAGCTTCACGGAGGCCTCCACTTTAGGTAGTAAGGATCAACTAGAACTAGGGATGGATCCTTAAATGCTCACTACCTTTCTGGAGACATGCATGAAACTGCTGCACGACAGCAAGGCTGTAAAAGGACTACAGGAACTTATCACTAGGTGTGTGGGGTCAGGAGAACCACGCATAGTCTGGAAACTTGGAAAGCATGCATTGCGCACAGGAAGGGAAATGAGATTGACTACGCAAATCGGAGAGTATGAAATGGATCAGGTAATTCTGGATCTTATATCGGACGCGAATGTACTACTGAAACAAACATGGGAATGCATGGGTAGACCCATGCTATAATGATATCCTATTCAGTTGTGAATGGCGAACCAGTAAAAGATCCTACCAATGGGGAGATTGCAAGGGGTAACAGTGGATATTGAAGGTGCGAGCACAATGGCGGACTTTGAAGTGATAGAAATTGTCGACGATAGAAATCCCTATCCCACACTATTGGGCATACACTAGACCACTAATATGAATGGAGTCATAAATCTAAAGAAGTGCAAAATGATTTTTGAGAAAAATTCACTACGCATCATAGTACCATAGATCTTGTCGAAGGAGCGTGATACACTGAACCAATGCGCGATGAGGATAGTGATGAAGATCTCGATTGTATCTACAAGATAACCACACGAGAACAAGATTGGGTGAATCCAACATAGATGGTAGGATTTCGTGGGAGCGCAAAATCTCCTACACTTTGGATTCGGACGAGGAAATAGAATGATGGCAGAATCAGTTGCACGAAGTAACAATGCCTAATTGCAACATGATGATAAGATCACTGCGCCGCATGACAACGGTGATAAGGGATCTACCCAAGTATGATGGGTTGACAGCGGTGGATGAATTTCTGAACAAATTTGAGAGCGAAGTACCAGAACAATAGCATTTCGATGCTCTGAAATGGGCACTATGTGCTATGCCCAAAATATGGTGGGGTACACACCAGAAAAGTTTCAAGGATTGGCACGAATGCAGAAGGATGATGTGCCTACAATTTGGAAAACCCCAGCTACGGATGAGAGCTGTTTACGAGGGTAAAAACAACTTGTGTGCCCACCTTTCCCGATGGGTACAGACATGTGACATGCAACCCACACAAGCACACACTACTCCCAGAATAGAAAGCCAAAACAAAACGCAGCAGCAGAAAAGGCAAAGTGTGCCAACGATTATCCACGAAGAAGCATTTGACAGGATGTGCGAAGTGTGGAACAGGGTTCACCAGGTGAGACATACTGATTGGGACCTGCGTGTACCAGCTGTTCGATGGGCCTATAGGACCATGTGCAAAACCCTGACCGTGAAAACAATTCCAAGATGGCAGAATGAAGCAGGAACTGTAATCTCTGAGAAGCATGCAAAGATGAATCCACGCGTAATAGCACCCGTAGGTGCTACAGTGCGCGAAGCCTAGGACGAAGAAATCACACAGCTACGTGAAGCAGATCACATAAGACTTCAGGAAGCAATTCAACAAGGGAACCTTAGACTTCATGAACTTGAAAAGGACTGGGTACGGTAAGGAAGAAAAGCGTTTTGATGGATGCAGAGGTCAAGAGGCTAGAAAATGAAATCAAGGAAGCATGTCTCATCGATAAACCAAGGATGGCAAGGCAAGGTGTGGATGATCATACTAATGAATTAGAGGACTATCGCCAAGAATTGATTAGTCTGACGTCGTTGCTAGGACCGCATATCACCAAACACAGTAACTAGGGGAGTGCACTACAAATAGTAAAGAGCACGGCGCCGATTGCCACAATGACATATGACGATTTTTCACAGACTATATTGGAGGGTGAGATGGAGCCCTGAACAGGTGGTGTGACCACCTGACTAGCCATATGAAGAATAGTATTAACACTCCAAGCAGCTGAAAGGGGGCGCGGGACTATAAATTATTCTTCCTGGGAGCTACGCGCTCTAAGATGTTCGTGTAGGAACAGCCTGTCACAAGGTTCAGTGGTTCACGCCCACGCATGGAGGGATGCGCTGCCACAGGGGTTGAATGGGAAGTGACTGTTGGTTTCACTATTCATGACGGGATGTCCAATTTGAGGCCAAATGGAGTGGGAGGTGGGCATTTAAGACAAGAGTTATGGGCAAGATTTTGGAAAATCTGCCGCCAAGGAAGCATTGATGGGCCGGAATTGGGGGGAATGGTTGAATTTGAATTCAAAAGACTCTATAAAACTCCAAGGGCTAGCCAGTAGACAACACTTGGTCATTTGAGATTTGAGCAGTTGAATAGAGTGCAAAGTGTTGAGAGCCGAGCGATAATAGAGCGCTAGTCTTGGAGAACACGATGGATCGGGTGACTCTCAATACGATGAAAGGCATTGGCCTTAATTTGGTCGCCCTTCCCTATGACACACTATATCAGCTGCAGGATGGTATAACAGTAGAACTCCATGCCAGAGAGAGCCAAGCAATCTAGGTTCTGAGCGAGCAGAAGATTAATATAGAATAGCTTAGCTTGCAGTGCAACGAGTTGGTGTCACAGAACCGAAAGTTGGTGTAGACAATTGATGACGCTTGCCGGCGCATCCCAGAGTTTTCCATTGTAGCAGACCTACTAGCAGAAGTGCGGATCCACTATTTGGCAAGTGGAGTCTACAATGCACGAGAGGAAACAACAACAATGCAGCTGGAGCTGAATCTCCAGATTGTCGAGCTACGGCTAAAGGCTTAGCCTTCCACTCCCCCAAAGGTCAGAGAGCAGTGCATCAGTGCTATTGCAGTAGGGATGGAAGAGATTGGAGGTGTAGTCCACGAATGTACCAACATCTTGGAGCAGGCGCTTGAGGTCCCACTACGTTGTAGGAGGACCCCAACATCTAGTGGTTGGAGACTGAGGCACGCGAACTCCATCAACAATATGACAACATCAGAGGGACTGTGCAGACAATAGTGCTTACCCAACAACTTGCAAGGACGCAGCAAGCCAAGACATTAAAAGAGCAGGTGGACGCGACGCTCCATAAGGAAGTAGTTCTAAAAGCACACATCCAGCCATGGATTGACAAAACCTTTACAATCACGGCAGATATTGAAGGAAAGCTTGCATAGATTCAAGGGATGCATGCACAGATGCAGTGCAGCACACCTGAAATAGAGGGTTCAGAAGCAAGAATGCTGCAATTTCAGCAAGCAACAGCTCAGTGTGCTGCCGACATCCAGACCATTCGGGACCAGTTGGAGGGATTCCGTGCAAAGATTGTCGCGCTGATAGAGTGATTCGAGGGTGAGTCACGATGTTTTTTTGGGGGGCCTGTTGAGCATGGAATCTCCCCATAGCATGTTTTGTGGCTCAAAGCCCAAGTTTTGAGTACTATTATTGTAAAGGCTCTGCAAATTGCGGGCGCAGAGTGCAAATTGTATGTTAGAGTCCTAGGGTTGTCCGCCCTAAGTTTTGAATGTAGTGTTGGCCTACCCATGATCTGTGGACCATGGGATTGTATAAAAGAGTAAGGCTCTAAGTCGTAAAGATAAAAACATAAGCAAGTACAAAACCGAATAGAGTCTAGAAGATAGTGAGCATAGAGTAAAATTCTAGGTGCTTGGGTCGTAGCAGTAGGAAGAGGTTCTGCAGTGGAGTGCGTAGAGTCCTAGTAGAGTCCGCAGCTAAGTGCATAGACCCTTGTACCTGAGTGCGCAGGGAAGAGTCAAGTCTATAACCAAGGAAGAAGAATAATCAAGAGAAGTATGATTCGAAATCTTGTGTATTTGTTCCTGTGTTATTTCCTGTTTGATACCATATGCAATTCTACTACTTTATTTATCGCGCGCACTTATATGAATGTTGAATACTGTTAAGTATAACTAGACACACACAGATAAGCTAAGTGATCAACTAATATCAGGCTAATAGTAGGGAATTGGGGAATAACACAGCTCGGGCCCTGAGTAGGGTTGCACGAAGGCAGCATCACAGACTATGAGGTATTGAGAGATGCACGTAGTGACATGCGCGCAAGGTCAAATTGCAGACCACCTAAAATCATCAGACATCTCTAGGGTACAGAAAATTGGTTCTAGCACCCTTCGATACTACTTTAGGTGAGACCTCAATTTGCGCTCTACGAACTGTTTCTGAAAGGGCCAGTGGTACTGGGATTTGTTTGGCTAAATCACCTCTAAACCTAGCTCAGGCCCCTATAAGCCAACAAGTTGTTTCAGAATAATAATAGGTTTCCTTTGAAATAAGGTGAAAAACATTTGCAGTAGCCAACGTTGGTCTTGAGCGATGTTGAAAACAAGGTGTCAGTCCAAGAAGTTGCAAAGGTCAAAGAGAAGAGGACAATGAATCTTGGAAAAGAAGGCATGTGTTAGGGTCCCACCCTAACCCCCTTATTTATGTCATGGGATCACGTCATAGTCAAGAGTCAATAAAGCCCATATTAATATTTGTAAGTGGTTAACCCGCAATTAATGACGGGACCACAGTTAGTTGCAAATGGGTCGTAGTATTAGATAGATGGTATTAATAAAACCCATGGTATTGGCCCATGGTATTGCATGTATGAGTCATATATAAAGGATAGAGACTCCCTGCGAGGGGCATTGTGTCTTATTTCTATAATCGAGCTCTGCTCTATTGGAGGTTGCCCCCTCGAAGAGGCATGTGAACATTGCTCTCTGAATAATAAAATCATTGCTATTCTGTGTTCTGGGTATTTTTTTCTTCGCATATTCTGTATTTGGGTATTATTTTGCAGGTTAAGAGCATAACAAGTGGTATCAGAGCACTTTCCAGGGCACGGTGGGATCTCCAATTTTTAGCAAAATTTTTTTGGCTAGAGACGTGTTCCGGTGTCTTTAAACCACGGGATCTGTCGTTAAGCGCATAAACCTACGGATTTCGGGAGGCATGCACGCAAGAAATACAAGAGGTGGTCACATCTGTTGGACTCCCTTGTAACCCCTGTGGGTACCCCTTCGAGTAGTAGCGCATTAGACAGAACCGCGCACGGACTGTCTTCCACGTACCCTCTGGGTATATACGAAGCCCCCTAGGCTCCCTTGAAACCTCGCCATAGATAAACCTTCGGCCGTCTTGTGGCTACAGTACACCGAGAACAGCACTCGAAGAGATTACTCGCCCGTACGATAGGGTAGTCGGGTTGTACGGCTAAGGGTACGGTCGATCCTCCTTAGTTAGAGCCCTGAAACATTGGGCCGAGTACTACTGTCAGACCCTTATGTATATTGCGATCTGTAGCACCTGACACTCCTCTAGACCATAGTTCCCTTTTCTATAGGGGGATCACACATCATCTATTCCAGATCCGTGTGTGCAAAGACGTGCCGCAGCAGCAGACATCAGTCCCGCAGCTCCATCAGATCCGCAGCAGGAGTTGTTCCACCATTCAGATCTCTTAGATCCACCAGATCAGAGTTGTTGTGAAGGGTTCCTATACCGGGGTATACTTTTCGCAGGACTTTTGGCAGCATTGACATTTTGAGGATTTGGCGACTGCAGTATTGATCAAGGAGTAAAACTCGGTTAGGAGTTTTCCAAAAAAAAAAAAAAAAAATGAGTCTGAGATCCTCCAAGGCGCTTATTGGTGATCTAGCCCATCAGCATCAGGACGACGAGCTCAACAAGGTGGTACCATTCAATTTATTAGTAAAAAATTTTTTAGGTGGTCCCAGTTTTTTCATCAAGTTGGTGTATGGTAGAAACTAGAGCTCAAGCGATGGCCAATGAAAGGTTGGACAAACTTGAAGCAAACATGAGCTCCCTCCAACATGAGATTAACGTACTAAGTCTCCAGGTATAGGAAGCACTCTCGAAGGGCAAGGAACCATCCCATGAGGAGGCGTATAAGGGCCATGAATACCATGAGGGTGAGTCAAGCCACTCTCCTCACGTCTGGCACACCCATCCACCACCCAGTCAACGACCTCCCAAGTTGGATATGCCTAAATTTGACGGTTCTCAAACGTCCGCATGGCTAGCACAAATGGAGCAGTATTTCAAATTGAATCATATCCTAGATGATTGGACTAAGCTTATGGTGGGGACCATGTACTTGGACAATGAACGATGGCAATGGGGAGAATGGCATCAGCGTTGCAATGGACCTTTTCAGAATTGGTACCAATTTACCAAAGCTCTTCGAAATCGCTTTGAACAGGAAGACTCTTTTTTGGGGCGTCTCACTAAGCTCCGACAGACGGGTACAGTGGATGAATATATTACTGCTTTTGAAGCCTTAGCCTTCCGCACTAAGGGTCTCACAGATGAGTTCTACATGGAATGTTTTATCAGTGGTCTTAAAGAAGCCATCAAAGCTCAAGTTCTACTCCACCACCCTCCCACGTGGACAAAGGCTTGCTAGGTAGCTCGTAAGGTGGAACGTGCATTAGCAGCCCAATACAGCCGCCCCAATTTCCCCGCTAAAGGTCGTCCCCCACAGGCTCCCAACACGACTCAGACACTTAAGATTCAAAAGGTGTCACCTGCGAAAATGGCCGAAAGAAGGAAGCAAGGACTATGTTACTACTGTGATGAAAAATATTCCCCGGGTCATAAATGCAAGGAGCCCAAGTTTTTTCAAATAGATTCCACTGACTACAGCTCCACCGAGGAAGATCCACCACTTGAGGAACCGGAGGCGATCGAAGAAGACAACCAAAAGGAGATTGTATCTGATGAACCAGTTATTTCGTTAAATGCGTTGGCAGGAATTTCTTCCCCTCAAACTCTCAAAATCAGCGGTTTTCTTAAACATCGCCCAATAGTAGTCTTGATTGATAGTGGAAGTACCCATAATTTCATCCATCAAAAAATCGCAGAAGCAGTGCATTGTTTTGTACGGGAAGTCTCTAACTTCCAAGTCCAAATTGCAGATGGGGGCACAATGAAATGTGAAGCCCGCTGTGAAAATTTCAAACTTCAAATGGGGGATTATCAGTTGAAAACCCACATGTTTTCCATACACATGGGGGGTTGCGACATTGTCCTAGGCGCTGAATGGCTCCGCACTCTTGGGCCAATCACAATGGATTTCCAGGAGTTATATATGAGTTTTAAGCAGAACAACTCCACACATACCCTCCGTGGACTCCAGGCGGGAGCCCCCTCTATCATCAGCTCGCATAGGATGGAAAAATTGTTAAAAAAGGGCCATCATGGAGTGGTCGCTCAATTTAATGCCATCCAGGTAGTCGAAACCCTGTCTCTGCCAATTTATCCTGAGATGCAACAGATTTTAAATCACCATCGGACGGTCTCTGAAAAGCCTCATGAGCTTCCACCTTCGCGAGGGGAACATGATCATAGCATCACCTTGGTTCCAGGGGCCCAACCCCCAAATGTGCGGCCATACAGATATCTGTTCACCCAAAAGAATGAAATAGAAAAAATCATCAAGGAATTGTTGGAAGCAGGTGTCATTCGTCCTAGCAGTAGTCCTTATTCATCCCCAGTGGTCATGGTCCTCAAGAAAGATGGGGAGTGGCGGATGTGTCCCGACTTTAGGGCCCTCAATAAGTTGACAGTTAAAGATAAATTTCCCATCCCGGTGGTTGACGATTTGCTGGACGAACTCAATGGGGCTCAATTCTTCACTAAGTTGGATCTTCGCTCAGGCTACCACCAAATTCGCATGAAGGAAGTCGACATTCCCAAGACGGCTTTCAGAACTCATGAAGGCAATTATGAGTTTCTGGTCATGCCATTTGGTCTCTGTAATGCCCCCTCTACTTTTCAGAGCCTTATGAATCACATTCTCAAACCATATCTCAGAAAATTTGTCCTTGTCTTCTTCGATGACATCCTCATCTATAGTGGCACTTGGGCGGCACATCTTCAGCATGTAGATCTACTCTTGCAACTGCTCCGCAAGCATAAATTATTTGTCAAGATGTCTAAGTGTTCGTTTAGCATGGAAGAAGTTGAGTATTTGGGCCACATTGTGGGGCGTGAAGGTGTCAAGGTGGACCCCAAAAAGATCCAGGCAATGCAAGAATGGCCTCAACCTAAGACCTTGAAGAGCTTGAGAGGCTTTTTGGGTCTCACGGGCTATTATCGTAAATTTATTCGCAACTATGGCCGCATAGCAAAGCCCCTCACTCAACTCCTAAAGAAAAATTCCTTCTTCTGGAATGAGGAAGCACAACAGGCATTTACCGCTCTCAAAAACGCCATGTGTTCCACTCCAGTCTTAGCACTACCTGACTTCACCAAATCCTTTGTCATTGAATGTGATGCTTCGGGTACAAGTATTGGGGTGGTCTTAATGCAGGAAGGGCGACCATTGTCCTTCACAAGCCAACAACTCAGTGGGAGGAATCTGGGCCAATCTACCTACGAGAAGGAAATGATGGCCATCTTACATGCAGTCGAGACCTGGCGACCTTACTTATTGGGGCGACGTTTCCAAATCCGCACAGATCATCACAGTCTTAAATATTTTTTGGAGCAACACCTATCCTCCCCACAACAAAATAAATGGTTAGCCAAAATGCTGGGATATGATTATGAGATCATTTACAAGAAAGGGAAAGACAACAGTGTAGCAGATGCATTATCTCGCCAATTTGAGGAGGAAAGTACTCTGCTCGCAATTTCCCTCCCCATTCTAGACTGGATTGAAGAGGCTCGCAGGGAATGGTTTTCACACCCCGGGCTCTCCCAACTCATTTCTCAATTGCAGGTAGATCCTAATTCCAGCAAGGGCTACTCGTGGCAGAATGATATTCTTCGCTACAAGGACAAAGTTGTAATATCACCAACATCCACCCTCAAAAGTTGCATTTTGGCAGAATTGCACTCATCTCCCATTGCAGGACATTCGGGCTTTCAGAAGACGTATGCTCGCACCAGAAGATCATTTTTTTGGACAGGCATGAAACAGGACATCCTTACTTTCGTAGCAGAATGTGATGTCTGTCAACGCCACAAAGGGGAAATAGTCAACACACCAGGCTCATTACAACCATTGCCCATTCCGGCATTAATTTGGACGGAGGTTTCTATGGATTTCATTATAGGTCTTCCAAAGTCAGGGAACAAGTCAGTCATCATGGTGGTTGTGGACCGACTGTCGAAGTATGCTCATTTCTGCGCACTACCCCACCCGTTTACACCAACTTTGGTTGCTCAATCTTTCATGGATCAGATCTTCAAATTGCATGGCATGCCCACTTCTATTGTGTCCGACCGCGACCCGATCTTCACCAGTAATTTTTGGCAGGAACTCTTCAGAATACAAGGCACTCAACTCAAACTCAGTACTTCATATCATCCGCAAACAGATGGTCAAACCGAAGCTGTCAACAAATGTCTAGAAACCTACCTTAGGTGTTTCACTTCAGAAAAGCAACACCTTTGGGTACAGTGGTTACCTCTGGCTGAATGGTGGTATAACACCAACTATCATGCCACCACCAAAATGACTCCCTATGAAGCAGTCTATCGTCAACTTCCGCCTTCCCCTACTTCTTATCTCAACGGGTGCTCCAAAGTACAAGAAATGGATCAACTCCTACAACACCGCGCCACCATGCTCGCCCATCTTAGAGAGAATCTTCATCAAGCTCAGAACCGCATGAAGCAACAGGCCGACCAACATCGCTCAGAGTGCCAATTTCAAGAAGGGGATCAGGTCTTTTTAAGGCTGTAACCATATAAGCAAACATCACTCAAAGGCAAGGGTTGTCAAAAGCTCTATCCAAAATTCTACGGACCATTCCAAGTAATTCAGCGCATTGGAGAAGTGGCTTACAAGTTGGCTTTGCCACCTACGACAAAAATCCATCTAGTTTTCCATGTATCGTGCCTCAAGAAAGTGATTGGGAACAATTGCCGAGTTCAAACCAGTCTACCTGAATTGGACGAAGAAGGGTCAATCTGGCTTCAACCCGAACAGGTTCTAGATACATGAGACAAGCACCTACGCGGCCGCATGATTAAGGAAGTCCTCGTCAAATGGAAAGACACCTCTCCGGAAGATGCAACTTGGGAACCAGCCACTATTCTTCAGCAGTTTCCGCAGCTTCAGCCTTGAGGACAAGGCTAGTCTTAAGGGGGAGGGCATGTTAGGGTCCCACCCTAACCCCTTATTTATGTCATGGGATCACGTCATAGTCAAGAGTCAATAAAGCCCATATCAATATTTGTAAGTGGTTAACCCGCAATTAATGACGGGACCACAGTTAGTTGCAAATGGGCCATAGTATTAGATAGATGGTATTAATAAAACCCACAGTATTGGCCTGTGGTATTGCATGTATGAGTCATATATAAAGGGTAGAGACTCCCTGCGAGGGGCATTGTGTCTTATTTCTATAATCGAGCTCTGCTCTATTGGAGGTTGCCCCCTCGAAGAGGCATGTGAACATTGCTCTCTGAATAATAAAATCATTGCTATTCTGTGTTCTGGGTATCTTTTTCTTCGCATATTCTGTATTTGGGTATTATTTTGCAGGTTAAGAGCATAACAGCATGGGTTTCACAAATGTTCATTTCTAGTTTCCAAAAGGCACATTACAATGACAAAGAAACTTGGGCAAGAATCGACTCAAGTACAAGGCAAAACTAGCTAAAAATCGCCATAGAGACAAAGTGCAAGGTGAGAAATATTCCATGTTTCCTTTGATTGTTGACCAAGGTAGGAACAAGATGTTTTCTACAAAATTAAATTGTTGTTCTACAAATTCAGAAATATTGCAGCATGATGGTGTCAAAGACAACAATAGATGGTCGTCAGAATCAAGGAAAAAATTGACTTTTTTTGAAAAGCTCCAAATGATGAAATTAGGAAAATTTCAATGGATAAAGACTAGAAGGATGAGGGGAAAATCCCCTCATCAACATAATCAGTGATCAAGAGAGCTTTTGGGGTCCAAATAGCTTCTAGTGGGGAGGAATGATTAGGGATCATTATTTTAGCTAAAAAGTGAAAGTGCTCATAATTGCTTCAAACCTGAAAAAATGGATAGAGTTCGTCGTAAGGATTGCAACGCCATGAATGTTTTAAAAAGCCAACATCGATGCAAAAGTTAGATCTTCTGAAAGTTTGGTCAAGAAAAATTCAAAGTCAAAGTTTGACTAGGATTGACTGGATGCCCAATCAGCATGCAGAGAATATTCTCCACTTTCAGCCAGTGACACTAGGACAAGTGTCATCTTCAAATTTTCTAGATGGTTTGTGAAGAGGTGATTTTTCCAATTACTTAAAAGAAATGAATAATTGTGGAGTTTGATTTTAATTTAATTAAATATTATTATTATTATTATTATTATTATATATATAGATATATATAAAATTTTTAAATCATATATTATAATATAACTAATACATGTATTATATATTTTAAATATTTAAATTAAATCCCAATGTATATACAAATCCACATTTCAATTTAACAAAGTCCGAAATTAAATCAAATGTCGCATTAACCAAAGTTTGGGGGTGCGAATATATATGTTAAAATAAAATGTGATTTGGGGGAGGGTGGGAATGGAACCCACAACTTCCCCCACATAACCACCATGCTTTACCATACCACCAATGGTATGTCCATCAAAATGCGAGGGTGCGAATTTCTAATTAAACACGCATTAATTGTTGGTGGTGGGGTGGTGGTTGCCAGCCCTGCGGGCTAGTCCCCACCCCATGTGACCAAGCGTCGAAACCAGGAGCTAAGGACCTACACTAAGTGAAATTAGTGTGCCACTAATCATTTTAGCATTTAATTAATAAATGATTAAGTTGGCGGATATTTTTGAGGAGCCATCAAATCTGGAACTGCCACCAAACTTGGCAGACTTAACTAGCAGTGCTCCAGATTTAGCGGAAGTTTTATCAGAAAACCTGTTTCAGCCATAACTTACTGAATTCTTAGCTAAATTTCGAAAATGAATAGTCATTTTGGCTAATTGGCATGCTAAGAACTCATTGACGCATGTTTTGGAGGTAGAAGATGTCATCTACAGGTTCTTTTTGTCACTTGAAGATTTTTGAAGCCTAGGGCCACCAGGTGTTGGAGGCCATTTCCAGAGCAGCTGGTAACCGAATTGAGTAAAAAAATAGTTATTTCTAATAGATTTTAATGTTTTAAACTCATTTCAACATGTTCCAAGAGCATTGGATTCATGTAACATCAATTTGAGCACTATTTAAGCTAATACAAAGGCCCACACTATGAAGCTGGACCAAGGAGATGTAGCCCATGAGGGGTGAAATCCTTAAAAAAAATTGTGTAGTGAGTTCTGTTATTCTTGCTTCCTGTGTTTTTATATATTGTTTCTCAACCATTTAAATTCATGATTTTAAGTTCATGCAAAACACTAAATTTCACCAAGTTAGATGAATTGATAATCACATGCTTATGGATAAACGCTTTATGGATAAGCAAACCAAAGCAAAGAAAATTTTATATCTGGAAACGATACTAACATAGCATTAACTAGAAATCAATTTCAGATCATTGCATGGAAGGGAGCCAATGCGGAATCCCAAAATCTTGCCTAGGAAGTATTGGGAAGGAACCTGGGTGTTGAAGAAAAAGATATTTGATTTCTCATTATTGATCTGAGTACGAGAAGCTTTCATAAAGTATTCCAATATGGATTTTAGAGCCCTAGTTTTCCAAAGAGATACTTGATAGAATAACATTATATCATCCACAAATTGTTGGTGAGATAAGGGAAAGTAATTACCCCATGGACAAATACCTTTTAAATGGCCATCTCAAACAGCTGATTTTATATATCTTCTCAGTCCTTCTACAATTAGAATGAAGAGGAAGGGTGAAGTACGGTCACCTTGATGGAGGCCTCTAGATGCATTGAAAGTTCATGAGGGAGAGCCATTGATGAGAATCGAGAATACCAGGGAGTAAATGAGAGATGAAATCCATTGGATCTATCGTTGGTCAAAACCAAAGGCTTTCAAAATGTTCAGTAGAAAGGACCAACTCAGGCAATCATAAGCTTTGGATAAGTCCAATTTTATCAGCATGTCCTTATATTTAAGACTCTTAAGAAAGTGGATTGCCTCCTGGGCAGTGACAATGCCATCTAGAATATGGCGACTGTGGACAAAACCAGTTTTCTCAAGAGAAATCAGAGGAGAAAGAAGAGGTTTAAGACGGTTGACCATAATGGTGGAGATAATTTTATAGATGACATTACATAGAGAAATAGGTTTGAATCCATTAGGATCTTCCAAATGAGCTATTTTCATAGTAAAATCTATAAAAGTAGAAGTAAGAGAAAGATGTACCTGTCTAGATAGCTGAGAGTCTTCAACCACTTCCAAGATATCGTTACCCAAAATAGGTCAGGCCACCTGAAAGAATTATACAGTGAAGTTGTCAAGTCTTGAGGCTTTGTTCTTCACCAAGCCTTTAACTACCTCCTCAACATCCTCCATAGTGATGGCCCTTATCAGTGCCAAGTATTGGTCTCTACTGACCAATTATGGGATATGACTTGTAATGCGCCCGATTTCTTTTGATCTATCATGACTCGATTGTGATGGGAGGTTATGAAAATGGTCAACCAAAATGTTTTCCATATCTTCATGTTGGACTAGTCGGTTCCCCTCCGCATCAAGCAGCGAAAAGATATGGTTGTATTGCATATGTTGGATCATAGCTTTGTGAAAGAAACAAGTGAACCTTGGATTTTTATTTCTAGAGTATCTCCTCTTGCTTTCTTTGTTCCTCGATCTGAGTTAGGAGTTATCCTTATTCTACTATTAGGGGTCCTGAATACCCTTGGGTGATCATCTGCTATTGTACATTTTTCATGTGAGCTTGCAATATTTATTAGCCTTTCTAAATGTGCCCAAATTCTAATTTATTCCATTTTTTTTATTTGTTGTTAAATATCCTTCAGATGGAGTTGAAAGGTATGCATACAGTTGGGTCCCTGAACCAAACTATATGTCCACCAATCCTTTACTTTTTCCAGGAAGGATGGGTCCCACAACCAAAAGGACTCAAACATGAAGGGTCGATTACGGTGGCCCAACTTAAGGTCCATTCCAACCGGATTGGCCAATGGTATGATCCAAGACATGGCATAATGGAGGCTTCAAAGAAAATTTCATTATTGATAAGTTCTTCATAAACCAAGAATCTATCTAACCTAAAGGTGACTTGGTGAGCTCCACCTCTCTAGTTATTCCATGTGAACATCCCATTGATAGTGGGAATATCTACTAATTTTAAATCTGCTATCAAAGTTCGAAAAATATCCATTTCTGGCTCCTTCCTTCTTATCCCACCCTTTTTCTCTTCTAGTGATGTTATGAGGTTAAAATCTCCCCAATAAACCAAATTTTTTCCTCACTCATAGTTCGAAGCTTTCCTAAATTTTGGAGGAAAGCTTCTTTAACCCTTGAATATGAGGGATGTAGATTGTTGATAGTAATACCCATTCTCTAGCCCTAATATATATGAATCTCCCAGATAAAATATGGGGCATACTAGTCCAATGGTCAAAAAGAATCTTTGTAGGGTTCCAGAGTATAGAAATACCCCTTGCACTACCCCTTGCGTCTAAAGTTATTACTTCATACCTGGGATGCATCCGACTAAGCATTGCTTCTATTCTTTCCCCTATAACCTTTGTTTCCTAGAGTAGCACTATTTGGGCTTTCTCCTTTTCTAGGAAATCCTACAAATATCTCTATTTACCTTGGTTGTTGAGGCCCCTCACATTCCAAGACATAACAATCATTGAGAAACTTTGTTGATTTGGTGGAAAACTACCAATAGTGGTACCACCCATCCAGGATTGACTAATGAATCTCCTACCATTTGGATTGATTCCTGAATATTTTTCCTTCCACGTTCCTTGCCTCCCTTATTTTGGCTTCCAGGTTCTTGTGAGCCTCCCAACTGGGAGCCAATGGTATCCAATGGATCAAGGGGATTTTGACTCTACTTCACTTGATATTGCTAGAACGTATCCTAGTAAAACTTCTTTTGATCCTCCGAAATGAACCTCCCATCTAGATTCCTCCATCCACGCAACAGTTTTTTTAGAATTAGTCCTTCAGCTCTCAAATCTTCCTTTGATGTATCAATATCGATGACTGTGAGTTCCATGGGTTGTTCTTGTTATTCCTTGTCCAAGGGTTCCATGTAGGATTTTTTGCTTTGGCTTAGAATTTGTTTTGGTTGCTTCTCTCCCTCATGTTGATTCTTTCAGTTGATCTACAAGCTTGGAAATTTCCCCCATATCATTTAGAACCACAAAAATATTTTGATTCTTTGGATTTTATTGATTTGCTTCGAAATGTGTTTGGGATTGTTTCACATTATTATTCTTATGTGAGACCTCTTGAAAACCTTAGTTATCCTCTTGCGATGAAGTCGGCTCTTTGGCCTGAGACCCAACTTCTAGAACCATTTGATTCAATGGGCACGATTTATACAAATGGTGGTACTCATGGTAGTGGCAACAACAAAAAGAGATGTGCTCGTAATCTAGTAGTTGCTGCCAAACCGCGTCTTGGTATTCCAGTTCTACAAATTCAAGGAGGGGTTCAATGATATTCATGTAAACACAGATGCGGGCATATGAAGTGTATCTCCCCCGATGGGTTGATTCAGCTACTTTCACAAATCATCCAATGGAGTTGCCTATCCCTTCTCGAATTTATGGATCCCATAAATCTAATGATAGAGTGAAGAGATGAAGCCAGACAAAGGTGGCAATAAACTTTTCTTGATCCAGATTGTAACATATCTCCAAGTCTCTCATAAAAATCCCTAAATTGTAGTAAACGTATGGTCCATTTTCAAAAACCCTCTCCCTGTCCTCCATGCTAGTGAATAGTTCAATGAAAAACCCTCAAGCTCCAAGCTTCATATCTATATGGCCTTTGGGTTGCCATTGTAGCTGGATCCACTTGATCAATTCCTTTTTTGATGATTGGATCCCAATAAATTTAAAAATCAAGGCATGATCCTTCATGTACCTACGGTAGTTCTCTAGTTTGTTAGAGGGTGTCACGAATCTAGGTTTCTTGATTACGTGTGGGAGGCATTTCCTGTAGATTCATGCTTGCCATTGGGCTCCCATTACAGGTCCCTCATTAGGGTCAGCTCCATGGCCAAGAAACATTCTTGTTTTTTTCCACTAGTTTCACCTAATTCCACACTTCGATAGGAGGGTATCTCTCCCCCACCTAGCACGGTTGCTCATTTCCCCCTGTCAGATCCCTCTAATATGAAAATGATGGTTGAGGAGATTACAGATCTAGTGTTGTCAGATGCTTCAAGATTTTCTCAAAACCCTAGCAGAACTCATCTCTCTTCATCTCATTTTTTATAATTTTAAATGCTTAAATTCAAATATCCTAACCATTTTGTCCCTATTATATGTTGTAAAATAAATATATATACCATTATCATTCATGAACTTGTAAAAATTTATCCCATGAATTCAATGTTTCAGTAAATTTATATGTACAAGGGTCAACTTTAGACATCCCTTTTTGAGTAAATAAGTTAATCAAGAAAACACAGTATTAATTTAACTTCTATACCATAGGCATGGCCACTACTTCCAGCAAGTGTCTATATCCTCGACAGAGATGTCTTTCAACCCCTTTAGGTACCAGTGTCCCATCTATTAGGAATAAATGCATAGTTGCAAAATATCATCTTAAACTTATTTGAATGCCACTGAATATCATTGTCCTACCTTGGTAACTAGATAACAACAATTCCATTGACGAGATCTAACATGGTGAACAAGTTGTCTCATGATGAAACCTCATTTCCTTCAACCTTGTGATCAAAAACCATTACCTTGGCTTGGTGTCCAATAATGGTAATGTCAAAATGTTAGAACTTATGATCATGATAGGTCAGCTCATGATGAGACCTCTTATCCCTCAATTGACCATTTTTGTTTTTAAGTTTAACTACGGTTACTGTTAATCTCATAGAGATTAATTAATAGATGGGGTGGCATACTACTCCTTGAGCAAGGGATGGCGTAAAAAGATTTAAGCTGACTACTATTCACTTGACTAAACTTGTTCACCAAAAGAACTCATGACCTTAAAAAATTGTCATTATATGGTTTTTAATTTCTTTAAAGATAAGGGTTAAAGATAGTTCATTAACAAATAAAAGAAATATTTAAACTCAAAGAAAAAAAACTAGTGTTGGCTTGTTGGGGTCTGACCGCAGAGCTTGGACTGAAGCCTAACCCAAAGCAATATGGGGGGATGTTGGAACCAAGTTTCTGCACCCTGAGATGGTCGTGATGTCGGTTTGTTCCTTCTATTCATGCCTTCACGCAGGTCACTTAGTTCTAGGGATTGCCAGACTAGCCCTCTATTCTGGTTGTCAGCACCTCGGCAAAAAGGTATGATTGACCTTCACACAGCCCTAACCTACGAATCAGGTACTTTCACGCCACTAGGGCAGCATACCATGCAGATTCCAAAACTACTCTAAGTGTCTTACTTATCTTTTTAAACAATCATAGTTAGCACCGTGTAAACAGATGTTCTTACTTGTATTTACTTAACCAATGTAATTACATGTATTTGTGCATCACATAAGCATTCTAAATGAAATTCAGGCATAACATGTCAAGATGCAATAACCGGAAACAAAGACACGGAATTGCAGAATACTTCTCTTTATTGGTATTTTCAAGTAATTACAAACTCTATCCGCCCTACACACACAGCTCCAGGGGTCCGTGCACTCAGTTGCAGACTTCCACCCTAGGCCTCTACACACTCTGCTATAAAGCCTCTACCTACGCTACGACCTAAAACTTAGACTTCTTACTTTAGAGCTATCACTATCTCACTCCAACCCATGACTCTAAAACTACTTAGAGCTTAGCTCTTTTTATATAATCCCATAGTCCGTGGACCATGGGTAGATCTTTTACAGCCGACTTTACTTTAGAAAAATATGAGTAGACAACCCTTTATGACTCATGACACCTTCGCACTCTGCGACCACAAAATGTGGAGACTTTATTATTTTATTACAAAATTTGAGCCAAAACATGGGCTTTTAGCCCCAAAACTATCCTTGGGAGATCTCGTTCCCAACAGGCCCCCAACACAAACATTGTGACCCGCCCTTGAGTCACTCGGCAAGTGCAAAGATATTTGCACAAAGACCTTCCAGTTCGACTCATATGACCGCAACCTCAGTAGTGCACTGAGTTGTTGCCTGCTTCGTGTCTTCGACCATCTTCTTGGTCACTACTCTTGAACTGTTGGCCTGAAGCTTTTGTTGAGTCGCCTACAGAGTCGCAAGCTTGGCTTCAATAGATCTTGTCACCGTGTAAGCCTCATTCAGCCAAGGCTTCAGTCGTGCCTTCATCACTGCTTCCTTGTACAACATTGCATCCACCTGTTCCTTCAGCTGCATGGCCTCCTGCAACTTGGCTATTCATTGCGTCAGTGCGACGATTCATGTTGTGCCCTTAACCTCATCATAGTGCTGTTGTAGCTCACGTGTTGCCATATCTATTCGATGTACATTGATGTCCACCTGCAATCTTGTCAAGACCTCAAACAACTACTCAAAAAGTTGCATGCAGTCTGCTACTACACTATCCACCCTCGCTACTACTTTTATGACAGCGGTCACCTCCTGCTCCTTTTCTTCTGTTGGAGTTGAAGGTTGGGCTTTTAGCTGTAACTCTGTGATTTGCAAGTTCAACTCCAACTGAACCCTTTTCATCTCAGTACAAGTGTCACGTACCCCAATGACCATCTTGTGGATGCACACCTCGACTAGCTCCTCCTTAGGAATGTCCAACTCTGGGACCATTCGACATGCCTCCTCAAATAATGCACTTTCTCTGATTGGTCACATCGGTCTCAATGGAGATGGTAGAATCTCACTGTAGTGTCATCTGCTCGTTGTTGATCCACTGTTCACTGATCACCTGGAGGGCACGGTGCTCACGCGCCCTCAGTTTTGTAATGACTCCATCCTACAAGAGGTGGAGCACTTCACACGAGAGCCCTGCCCGTTATAGACATTTTTGGGCACTGCAACCCCAAGCATAAAATGTCCATAAACCAAGGGCTCCTAAGTCCCTAAAAGTGTTGTTCCAACCCCTAAAGGAACAAGGTCAACTGATTACAGCTTCTCCCAGAAGTTCTCCATGAAAAACTACTCAGAACTGGTCAAAACAGGATCATTTCACCTGCTCCATAGGCAAAGTGCATTGCATCTCACCTAAGTACACTCAGTGGGTGTGTTGCATTTCAAAAATCCCTTCTATGGGGTGTGATGGGTGAGAAGAGACAAATGGCAGTGTCAATCCACGAGGTGGAGAAGCATGGAATATTCCAGAAACTTCTCCTGTGACACTTGCCTTTCTGAATTCAACCAAGGATGAGTAAGAGATCATCAATCTCCAAGTGGAAGCAATAACTATCAGAGGGAAGACACTAATCAAATCACAAGCTGACTCATCTCCCTTAGAGATATCTATATATGGATCCCTCATCCTAGAGATCCAGAGCCTGGAATTTTGCATCTTGTAAGGAATTGTTGTTGGTTTCTTGAGGCAACATCATAGTGTTGGGTGATCTAAGCTTTGCATGAGGTGAAGAAGGGCTTACTTGCTGAGAGGATGATGTTGGGTCAGAACAACTAGTTGTAACTCTCTTGGCTCTTTCTTGATTATCAATAAAGTTATTCAAGTTTTCCTCCATACTCTTGTGTAATCTATGTTTTGTGCATTTGTATGGTCGATTTACATCTGATCCTAGATTGTTTATGATAATAGATCCATGTTCTCGTATAGTGTTATGCTTCTTTGATTCTATAGGTACTCTGTAAAGCTGGGTATACAAGGAAGCAAGTAGCAAAGGACGATCAGAAGAGAGAGGAATCGAGCAAGGAACCAAGCGCAAGACAGAGGTTGGTCAACTTTATTCTTCTCTCATCTATCTTTCATAAAGTAAAATGAAAGTAGTTTTACTTTGTTTGTTTCTAAGGTAGCTACCACACCTTAGTGGGATTAGCAGTTCTGCATAGACACTTTTCCATGTAACAAAATGGCGACTCCACTGGGGAGCGACTAGGTTGTTTGTTTATCTACATTTGTTTACTTTATAAACTTACAGACGGAGCCTGAAATTGAGCCAGGTAGCTTTCGAACTGCATTTGCTATGCAAATGCAAAGTAGATAAATGTTGCTTCAGTCAATCTCCGGGTTTTGTTTATGAATTAAACAACTGATTTACAAACTCTCTAATTGCCCTTGTGGTGGCTCTAGTAATCTCCTTAGATCTACCCCTGTTGTTGATTTACTAATTACCACTTGCTCGGCCAAAATCCCTGAACTGAACTGCAAACTGTGACCCGGAACCCAAGCAAAGTCTAGTCCCTAGCCCAGCGCACTCTCTGTTCTGTGAATCTAAAATTCAGCGCACTTCCCGAGTGTAGTAGGTGCGCTGCATTTCAAATTCACTGTGTTATAGGTGCGCTGATCAGACTAGGCATTGTTCCTAGATTTTGGTTTCTGTGTTCACTCTTTTAAGATCTATTCAAGAATTTTGCTGCCTGTAGCCAATACACCTTTGTTTGAAACCCCTTTCCTTGCTGATATTCCACCTCCAATGTGCAAAGAACTGTAAATGTTTTTGTGTATTTGTTGAGTCATTTTCAGTTCTCCTTTGCAAAAAAGTAACGTAATTGTACTGTCGTTTCTTGATTTGAAAGTGTCACAAGTGTCATTTTCATTCATAGAAGAGAGTCTGATTGCTCTTGATAGTCGATTACCCTGTTACTATTTTATTTGATCTAAATTAGTAGTTTTTCTAGTGTCGAAAGCAAGTCTTCATTTCCAAATCGCAAAGTGTTGTCATTGTCTTCATTTTGATTTTGAAAGGAAGCTTGTTAGTAATTGTCACTTTGAAAAGTAATTCAGATTTGCGCATTAGCTTTATTTTTATCATTCACATATTAAGAAGGCTGAATTCAAATACATGCATGTGCATTTGCATTTATACTGTCTGATTGGTTTGATTTAGGACAGTGCATATAGTGTGCGCTCTTTTCTCTTTGTTGAAATAATTATGTCTTTCTTTCCTTAGTAGCTAGGATTTTCATTGCACAAAGAAGATAAAAGACTGTTTATCATCTTAGATTGCATTTTAGGAATTGTACATCTACATCACGCAGTGAACCTGAAAGGAAAATTTCTTAAGCAAGATCAACTATAAAATAAATTTAATGAATCTAACAATGCTTTGGAACCTAATGCACAACATCTAGAAGTCTAGGCTAGAGACGTATTCCAGCGTCGTAAAGCCTGGTAACTGTTGTTCTCACTGTTGGTTGGGTGATTCATCCACTTTGAGATGATAAGTGCCAGTACGAACTTGTGCTTCCAGGTACCGTCGAGTATATTTTGGGAGACCACAATAGGCTTAATCCTTTATCCATAGGAAGACGTGTCTGCCGCCCTATCGATCGCAATGCACTGAACACAGCATTCGAGAAGATTGACTGTCGTACCGTAAAAAGTATTCTGCAGTTTTGCGATTGGTTTGGTAATCCCTCTGCCTAGATTTCCAGAGCAGTCCCTTTTGTTCCTTTTCAGACTCCTTAACGAAAAAGGTCCATTTGAGCACTTGTCACTTCAGGCTCATTAAAAATTGAAGGCGACTAGAGTCATCTTTTGTTTTTTCTTGACTCTTAAAATTGAAAAAACAAGTTGTGTCAAAGCGTCTAAAATTTATTTTAAATGAAATAATCGTCACCTTTCCTACGTTGGTCTTAAGTTGAGAAAATGGAGTCTACCAACCAAGGAGTTCCCCTTGGAGGAAATCCTAGTCCCTTCTCCTCTTGGGGAGATGTTGGTGCATCCCACATGGCCACATTGTGATCCGGATTTAAGCAGGAACGCAATAGATTACACAGATAACCATAAATACAGAGATGCGATAACCATAAAAACAGAGATGCCGCGGAAATAATACTTCATTTCATTAATGGAGAATACTGAAATATGCTTACAATTAGAAATAACCCATCTAGGGCGATGGTAGCTTATCTCTGAGAAGAGATGTGTCGGCTACATGCCTCTGAAATTTTTTGAACTGTCTTTACAATGAGGCTCGAAGGCCTATTTATTATTGAGAAACAATGGAAAACCCTTCACATTCCAAAACCTAACCCTAGAAGATGAAACGCCAAATTGTGGGCCCCGTTTTGGGGTGAGTTGGACAGCCAACTTCCCGGGATCGCGAATTGGTCGTATTATCTCCTTTTGACGCGCATGATAGCTCGTTGGAAAGATCTCTCCGAGGACTACGACGGAAAAGATGATTTTTATTACAAAAATCGTTGGCGGTGGATTTCCCAAAAAACGTCGTTTAGGGCCTCAAAACGGCTCCGGAAGTTTAGGACCCGAAAAACTGCTAAAAATAGTAAACTGTGCTAAAATTAAGGAAACTAAAAAACTGAAAGAGACATTTGTGGGGGTCCAAATGGGATAGGTGGGTGGCCATCAACATCCACCTGGATCATTCCTCCCCCCTTAGAAAGCAATGGTCCCCATTGCGTTGAGTTCCTCCCTGAGATGAGGAAGCTTCTGCTGAGCTGGGTCTCTAGTGAGTTGTTCTGCAATCTCTGAGGTGTCTAGAAATGGTGGGGAGCATGGTCGATGACGATCCACATTGAACACTCGGTGCAAGCGAAGGAATGGAGGAATGTTGTGCTTCAAAGCATTGTTGCCCGTAGCCTTGTTACTGGTGTAGGAACCATGTCGGAGTGGTCTGAGTTTTTGATGGGTTCTGGTAAGGTGTTCTTTCTGCAGATGTAACCAAACTTTGTTGCCCACCTGAAACTTGTGTGGTACCCCTGTGGGTGAGGAGAAGTTGTTCCTATGTTCTGTCATGACCGTATCCCTTTGTTGCTGCTGCTGTGTGGAGGAACCCTTTGCGGGGGTCATGGATGTGGCAACGATCTTCCCCTTACTTTGGGAGCGAACCAGACAGAAAATGAATTTCCTAGTCTGGGAGATGAGCTTGCTTCCTTTCTTGGCAGTGATCAAAGAGGTGGCGGTAGGTGGGGCTACCTCTGGTATCCTGTATAATGAATTATCCAAAGAAATAATGACAGTGCGAGGCCTTGACTCATACACAGCATGTCGCCTCCACAAGTATGGTTGGCCTAATAGTACATCGCAAACATCTAGAGGTGTAACATCACACAATACCTCGTCTGTGAAGGGCTTGATGCTGTAGGGAAGGCAGCACTGCTGGCGAACTTTGAGATCTCGTCCTTCGTTAAGCCAACCGATACTGTACGGCTGTGGGTGTGGTGTAGTTGATAGGCCCAACCGCTTCACGACCTCTGCTGAAATGAGGTTCTTTTGGCTGCCACTGTCGACAATGAATTGCAGCGGCGAACCCTTCACCCACATTTGTGAGTGTAAAAGACATTCCCCCTCCTCTGGATCTTCGGGTTCATTTTTCTGAATCTTGGCAATAGCAACAGTGGTGCTGGGATCCGCATCAATGATCTGCTTCCCTTTGTCATTCCCCTTGTTAGGTTCTGACTCAGAGTCGGAACATGCATCTGATTCGGAAGCCTTCAACTCGGCCACTAGCGACTGCTTGGTCCGACACTCACTTGTGTTATGAGTGGGACTCTTGTGGAACTCACACCACTTTCCTGTGTCCTTCCTCGGCTTCGTGGTGGTGTTCTTTTCTTGCGGCTTCGACGAGTTGTCTTGGGTCACCCCGCCTTGGCTTTGTCCTTTGGGCTTTGTATTTGTAGATCCAAAATCTCGCTTCTTCTGTTTGAACTTTTGCTCGATTTTAACAGCGTATCGGTATGCTGTGCCGAGTGAGGAGATGTTCAAGAACTCCATCTCTTCCTGGATGTATCTGTGTAGGCAGCGGCGGTATTTGAGTACCAGATGCAGCTCACAACCTTTGATACCCAACTG
Source organism: Pinus tabuliformis (assembly GCA_031772625.1). NCBI lineage: Eukaryota > Viridiplantae > Streptophyta > Pinopsida > Pinales > Pinaceae > Pinus > Pinus tabuliformis. The sequence continues at coordinate 44,724,605 of CM062819.1, forward strand.
TGTGCGAAGGGTATGGAAAATGTTTGTGAACTCTGGCACATCTTGGTCTCGTCCCTACCGCAGTGTGGTCCATTTGATGTATTTGTCCTCATAGCTTCCGATAGGGTAGTACTGCTCCTTGATGGCATCCCGGAAGTCATTCCAAGTGGGTGCGGCTGAAAAAAATGAGCTTGTACTTTCATCCTTCTACTCGCAGTATGTTTCCCACCAATCCTTGACGTGGGGGGCTGCTTTGAGAAGAGCGAAAACAATCTTTTCCCGACTTGAAAATTCATGAACAGAAAAATACCCATCTAGCATATTTAACCATTTATCTACGGCATCTGCGTCTATTTGACCCTCGAATATGGGGATTTCAAAATTAACTTGTACCTTAAACGGTGTGGCATTTCCAGAGTAGCTGTTGGAAGCCGATGCGTCGCCTCTAGGTAGTCGTTGAAGGATCTGCGCAAAGCTATCCATCATCGCGTTCCTTTGCCGCTCGAGGGCTTCTTCAAGCAAGATTCTGATAGGATCTCCTGCCCCCTCGTCTTTATTCTCATCCGCCATGGGAGGTCGTCGAGATTTGCGAGGCTGGTCTTGCAAAAGTTCGACCAATTCAAGCCCTAACTCCTTATATCCCGACCTTGTTGGGGACATGCAAAGAAAAACAGAGAAAAAGCAGATCGCTCTGATACCACTGATCCGGATTTAAGCAGGAACGCAATAGATTACAGAGATAACCATAAATACAGAGATGCGATAACCATAAAAACAGAGATTCCGTGGAAATAATACTTCATTTCATTAATGGAGAATACTGAAATATGCTTACAATTATAAACAACCCAGCTAGGGCGATGGTAGCTTATCTTTGAGAAGAGATGTGTCAGCTACATGCCTCTGAACTGTTTCGAACTGTCTTTACAATGAGGCTCGAAGGCATATTTATTATTGAGAAACAATGGAAAACCCTTCACATTCCAAAACCTAACCCTAGAAGATGAAACGCCAAATTGTGGGTCCCGTTTTGGGGTGAGTTGGACAGCCAACTTCCCGGGGTCGCGAATTGGTCGTATTATCTCCGTTTGACACGCATGATAGCCCGTTGGAAAGATCTCTCCGAGGACTACGACAGAAAAGACAATTTTTATCAGAAAAATCTCTGGCGTTGGATTTCCCAAAAAACGTCGTTTAGGGCCTCAAAACGGCTCCAGAATTTTAGGACCCGAAAAACTGCTAAAAATAGTAAACTGTGCTAAAATTAAGGAAACTAAAAAACTGAAAGAGACATTTGTGGGGGTCCAATTGGGATAGGTGGTTGGCCACCAACATCCACCTGGATCACATTGTCACTTCCAGGCTTGACGATTGGCTTGCCCGTATGGCTTTTCTCAACCTCCGTCATTCAGAACACCACGATTCCTGAACAATCGAGTCAGCAACTAGACAATTCATGAATTACCCCCCAACCCTCTACTTCATCCAATTCTTCCTCTCCTCCTTCCTCTTCGCTTGATGGGGCTGGTAAAGCCAAAAATCAAGTATCTGAGAAGAAGAAGGAAAAGAAGAAGAAAGAGAAGAAGAAGAAGGAGCCAAAGGCGAAAGGGGGAAACCAAGTGTCGTCTAGCGAAAATCCACACACTGCACCGACCAGGCCTAAATCGCCATGTGTCATTTGCAAAGGAGACCACTATCATAGAGATTGTCCCTGCATCCCTCGGATCTTAAGGGACTGGTCTCCTTGTTTGCACAACCCGGTGTCATCAACCTCTGATGATCATGTTGAAAACACACCGTCGACTAGTGAAAGTGAAGTCCTGGACAAAAAGGAAAGTGCAAATTTCCTTGTAAATTGTGTGAAGGTGATCACGCCGTCCACCGTTGTCCCTTCTTAGACGAGGCTAAAAGAGTTTTTGACGATCATTCGGTTTCACCGTTACGACTTCCTCCTGGATATAAGAAACTCTTGCCGAGTCTGTCACTAGTTGAAAATCCAACTGACCCGCCCAGGTGGTCGACCGAAGCATCTATCATTGAAGATAAACCATCTGAACCCATACCAGACGAAAGTCAAAAGGTCAAGGCGGCAATTGACCCGGTCTTGTCTTTAGAGGTTCCATCTTCAGATGATACAGTCACCGAAGAGAACAAGGATGACACCGTCCAAATTCTTTTCGTAAGCACAGACTCCGATGAACATGGGGGCAATTTACCCATTCCTTTACCGCAGGAAGGAAGTTCGTCAGAGTCATACCCGGTCGTCTATTCGATCCAACCTCCAAGCAACCTAGTTGTTTCCTTCGACTCGAATCAGCTAGGCAGACCCCGTTTACCGGCTAGTGTATCATTCTGAATCATTACTCAAGTATATAGAATGGTTATGGCCGGTACCATCATAGATGAAGGGGCTTCTGTGAGTATCCTTTCCTCAACTGCTTGGAAAGCGCTTGGTTCGCCATCGCTTTTTCCTGAGATGAGAAATCTAACAGGATTTGACAAAGGAACCAGTCGACTGTTAGGGATCCTTCCGAATGTGCCCATAACATTGAGAGGGTAAACTGTTCACATGAATGTAATGGTAGTCCAAGGACCCCTGGATTACAATCTACTCCTTGGACAAGACTATATTTATTGCATGAGAGCCATTGTCTCATCACTCTTTAGAGTAATGTGTTTTCCGCACGAAGGAAGAGTGGTCAAGCTCGTAGACCAGCTTTCATTTCCCGGTTCACACATAGAAAATAGTCATATACCATCCCTAAATGGTCTTTTCACACAAGGAATGTCTCATCAATCCCCAGTCCGTCCTCCTGATGAGCGCGAGTGATTCGGAGGACATGACTGAAACCCAGGGGGCATGCACCCTAGTTTGCTTCGGCAGGAAAACTTCAGATATAGGATAGGTTTCCGCGAGAGATACATGACTAGTTTGATACTCCCGTCTGTGATTGGAAAAGGGGGTTGGACTGGAATAAGATTCCCTTGTCAAAAGTCATGTGGGTGGAGGCGTCTGCGCCACTCGCATTTGTCTATTTTGGTAGGCATCGCCGAAGAAGTGTTTTGTTTGTGGTGCAAATAAAAAATCTTTGGTAACCTGAAAGAGGTAGACCTTTCCTGATTAAACGAATGTCTCTTTGGTAGAATAAAAGGTGACCTTGAAACTCTATTTTATACGTGGGGGCATGCAAACCTTTTGGCGTGCAAGCGAAGAGCGACCATTTATTTTTTAAATATGTAGGTCCTCTAACCCTTTAAACTCGTAGGATTGGTCGTTTCCTAACTTGCATAAAGAAAGGATGTGGGGTAAAACTTTAAAAATTGCCGTTTTCATATATGAGACATTATTATTATACGACTAGATTAATCGAGCAGTTTTAACGCGGACTTCATGCTCGTTAAAAAATAAACATAAGCAATGAGAAAATGTTTCCCCCAACGTTTAATCTCAATAAAAAATGAACCAATTCCCGGTAAATAACCATCGTGAATGTAGTACTTCAGCCTTTAAAGCCTTGGTCATGTTCCCATCATCACCTCCACTCTGTATTGGCCGATCATTCACCTCCATTTGATTGTTTACCCCTTTTGAAGAACAGTTGCAAAGAGTGATCCCGCTAGCCATCCTTGTAACACTGCCGTGATTGTAAAATTCCAAACCTTACCTAGAATCAGCTGCTACCCAATTTTATCACTCGTTCCTCAAAGACGAGTCTCCTTTAAGCTCTTTTCAACTGACTCGTAAAATATGAAAAGATTGCCGAGCCATTGGCATCTCCAGCTCATTAAAGGAACCGGAAGTGCTATCCCTCCTTTAGATTTTAGTCTTTTTAAACCTGAGGGATTATTACACAAAAATATCGAGTGCTTGTTTTGTTCGGCTCATTAAAAGTATCGAAAATTCATCCCTTCTGTATTGTTTTATACTTTTTCGGACTTAAGGGATTAGATGACGAAAGAGGATTTTTGGAGTTTCCTTTACATCCTTTTTCAAACTCTCTAAAATTTAAAAGTACTGAGTTATCTTTGTCGTTAAACTCGTTAAAACCTAATAGCGACAAACTTGTCCATAGCAGACAAGAACGAGTTTCACTATCGCTAGGCTCGTTAAAACATAGCGATGGGTTTACCCGAAGGGAAAACTATAGAACAAGCATATGTTATCCTCCTCAAGCTTGACAAAAATAAAGAGGTATTGGTCAGCAATGACTGGGGAAAAATTGGGAAGAAAACTTGAAGAAACTTTGTTGGTAGCAAGTCGCTCTTGAACATGACACTTTCACTCCACATCCAAGTCAGGTTGGGTTGTTTCATTCACCGGTCACATCACCATGGTCACATCACACCATCCATATTTGGGGTTAATGCTACCAATCCATCATGTCAGTGTCGCCGGTATGTTCAAGAGAAGTCACTCAGAGAATTCACCTGTGTCTCACCCGCTGCAATACATTTACACTCCATTCTTTCATGACCGCCACCCTGAACATTATATCACCAGACCGTTTTCACCTCCATTAAAATCATTTGCTCCGTTCCGTGTCATTGATGTGGGATTCATTAAGGCCCTCCTATGATGGATCGCTTCTTGTCGACATCAGCTCATTATCCAAGAAGCTGATCTAGGGACACCCCTTTCAGTACTTTGAAGCTTGCATGCCTCAATGGCAAGTTTCTCACTTCCGGCAACAAGTTTACATCAATGGCCTTCGACCGAAAGATTTTGTGTGGTGTTCGACGCCAAGTCCTTTATTCACACACGTGAATTGTACTGCAATACCTTGAGGGTCATTATCATTATCGGTGATTCCTCTCGCACCTGTTAACAGCTTACATCATTGGCTGGTAATCAGGCGATGTCTTTCCATGTTCGACTCCAGAACATCTCTCACATGGATCGACTTGTACTTTGAGTGAAGATCAAACGAGATTGAAGACCCCGGATCTAGTTTCATCCATCCGAGCTGTGATATATATTCAGGAAAATAAAGACATAAAATGTACATCATTGCTGCACAGATAATCATCCAATCAAAGGGATGATGGCTCTACCAGAATCATCAGTCTACACTCAGACGATTTTCTGTCCTATGTACTTGAAAATGAATTTATAAAGATGAGCATGGGAATGCCCGCCTCAGCTAGATCATGAAAATATTATGAAGATAATATATTGTATTGTATCTTATTACAGGTCTACTCCAAGCTTGAAAGAACTTTGGATCCTCATGATAAAGCATTTCACCCGACATCAAAAAAGATTAACAACCTCATGCTTTAGGGGGAAACTGTTATAGACATTTTTGGGCACTACAACCCCGAGCATAAAATGTCCATAAACCAAGGGCTCCTAAGTCCCTAAAAGTGTTGTTCCAACCCCTAAAGGAACAAGGTCAACTGATTACAACTTCTCCCAGAAGTTCTCCATGAAAAACTACTCAGAACTGGTCAAAACAAGATCATTTCACCTGCTCCATAGGCAAAGTGCGTTTCATCTCACCTAAGTACACTCAGTGGGCGCATTGCATTTCAAAAATCCCTTCTATGGGGTGCGATGGGCGAGAAGAGACAAATGGCAGTGTCAATCCGCGAGGTGGAGAAGCATGGAATCTTCCAGAAACTTCTCCTGTGACACTTGCCTTTCTGAATTCGACCAAGGATGAGTAAGAGATCATCAATCTCCAAGTGGAATCAAGAACTATCAGAGGGAAGACACTAATCAAATCACAAGCTGACTCATATCCCTTACAGATATCTATATATGGATCCCTCATCCCAGAGATCCAGAGGCTGGAATTTTGCATCTTGTAAGGAATTGCTATTGGTTTCTTGAGGCAACATCATAGTGTTGGGTGATCTAAGCTTTGCATGAGGTGAAGAAGGGCTTACTTGCTGAGAGGATGATGCTGGGTCAGAACAACTGGTTGTAACTCTCTTGGCTCTTTCTTGATTATCAATAAAGCTATTCAAGTTTTCCTTCATACTCTTGTGTAATCTACGTTTTGTGCATTTGTATGGTCAATTTACATCTGATCCTAGATTGTTTATGATAATAGATCCATGTTCTCGTATAGTGTTATGCTGCTTTGATTCTATAGGTACTCTATAAAGCTGGGTATACAAGGAAGCAAGTAGCAAAGGACTATTAGAAGAGAGAGGAATCGAGCAAGGAACCAAGCGCAAGACAGAGGTTGGTCTCCTTTATTCTTCTCTCATCTATCTTTCATAAAGGAAAACGAAAGTAGTTTTACTTTGTTTGTTTCTAAGGTAGCTACCACACCTTAGTGGGATTAGCAGTTCTACATAGACAGTTTTCCCTGTAACACTGCCAAATTCAACCCTACTCCCTTTAGGGTGATGATAGTGGGCCTATCAGCTTCATTCTTTGTGGTCATTGCTCGGTCAAGCAACACTATTGCACTGGAGGCCTTCACGCGTGCATCTTGGTAGCTTCTGAAGTGCCGATAGCCAGGCCAGTGGAAAACGTGCCATCCTGTGACGCGCGGGTCTATAGCTCCTGCAACCCTATCTGGATAGCACCCAACATGATCTGTTGCTGCTGCTCAAATTGATGTAGGGCCTCCACAGTGACATCCCTTACCATGTCACTGATGTCATGTAGATAACCCTCTATTAGCGTGATAGGGTCCAGTGATATCTTGGTATCCTTTTATTTCTTCCTGGACCTTCCTTTGTTCTACTCCCTTGGGCGCTTGATGCATGCGGGCGTCTCTTGTGGGTCTGCACCATGCTATTTTGTAGCCTTCTCTATCTCAGGTGAAGGTGACCTCACGCCTTTGTCAGAGCCTCATTCTGTCCCACCTATTTGCTTCTTTGTCTTCTGTGTGGCCTCACGCTCCACCTGGGCCTTATCAGTAGCCTCCTTTTTACTCTTTTTAGCCAGCTATGTCATCTTAAGCTTGGCCTCCTCCTTCTTTCTCTGCGCAGTGGACTTTCTCCCTCCAACTGCCAAGTTTGTTGTAGCGTGCCACTTTGTTGGCCATTGATCAAGTACTACGTCAATGGCATCACCCGTTTCTAGATAAGGAAAGACATACTGTTTATGCACAGGGTCCTTCCACGCCCTCAGGGATACATGATGGAAGTTTGCTTTAAATTTAGCATATCCCTGCAGGTTGGTGTACACCATAGGCGAAAATCGCGGTTTGCGATTAATGGCCATGTGGATGTTCATCTCCATCAAGATCCAGAAGATCTTGTTGTCCTTGACTCACCGCGCGTCCTTGGTCGCCCATAGTGAAGCGTACTTCACTGCTTTTGGGAGGTCGGGCATGACCAAAGGGAGCTGGCTATCCTCTGGTAACTCCCACGCTACTAGCACAACTGAAAGCAAGAGCCACACGTAGTGGAATGTCTTGCTGAGCTCCTGTGCTTCACAGTAGTTCACTAGGAACTCACCGCGAAGGTAGTCCAACCAATTAAACTAGACTCTTTCAGTGCACTATGTTGCTAGCATGACGATAGGCATTGAAACCTCATCAGCGTGACACTTCCTCATCATTTTTCCTGCTAGAATCTGCATAGCTACCTTTACGGTAGGGTCGCAGATGTTGGATATATCATATCTGCACGGCTTCTTCACCAGTTTAAACTTTTCTTTCATAGCCTCCGTGAGGGTCTACTCACCACCTTTTCTGGCAAATATCATGGCCGGATTCTCTCCTGTATACGGAAATCACATTATCCTGTGAATCAATCTATCAATGATGGGTATTGACTCCTCCAGCCACAGAAACCCATCATGCACCAACCACAGTAGCTACTTTATGACCAATACTGTCACCGAGGTGCGGTTGTAGTGTGGCACCCATAGTAGGTTGAGCAACCCTGCCATGTCTACTCCTCTGAGCCACCTTTGTGGCTCCAATGCGGTCATTCTAGTATTTGTATCGATGATGCGGCACATCATCTGCTCAATCACCAGGTGTGAGAACTTCTCGTTGATCCAAAACCTTTTTTTTATAAATGTATTAAAGAATTACATGGATAAATTGTAGCTTGACATAGAAAACTTAATGTGCACATGAGAGAAGAGGAGAAAGACATAAATCATGAAAGAAGACAACAAGACTTGAGAATGGAGTTTGTCTAACTTGGACTACGTCTCCGGGCCCTACTCGATCAATGGGGAGGCCTTCATTCATTAAGTGGCATGAGAAAGAACAGTACAAGCATCAGTTACAAAAAATGAGTTTTATACCTCCATACTGAAAAATGGCCAAAAATGCATAACTCTGATGGAGAAATAGATAGCACCATTGCGTTCATGGTGTCGAGAAATGTTGAAACCATATAACATTTGTCAAAATATGAAAAAGTAAAAAATTGGCCCCCTTGCAAAAATCTGCCTCAAACTACGTGCACTACCTCCTCTGCCTAGGTGCACTAATAAAATGCATTTAAATAAAAAAAATGTAGCATACTTAACAAGAAGTCCATTTTGGCGCGTTGGTTGAAGATTCGGTTAATATGGAGGTCGGGTGGTCAAACCCTGCCTCCTCCTTTTTTTATACATCAATTTTTTTAATTTTAAACAAGGGTCGGGTTGGGCCTGCCTTGGGCAGCCTGCCCACCCCATCTCCTGCCGAATCCATTGAATTTACGAAGGGATGTTGATTGGAATGGGGTCATGGTTGGAGGTTGGGTCTCATGCCCAAGGGCCGGCCCACCTTCTAAAGGCCGCCCCACCTTTTTTTATATATAAACAATATTGTCATTTGTTAAAAATCCTAATTTTAGGATGAAGGAGTCATTTTAACTAGGAAACAATTTTTCCCAGAATCTGGCCAGAGTTGGCCAGATTCTGTCCATCGAAAAAGTTCCAATTGTGTCTTTGTTAATCCTACCTAGTTAGCAAAAATTCAACCCAACTTTGACTGCCTCTATCTCCTTCATCCGGACTCCGATTGGAGTGTCGTTCGCACCATTGGAATCAAGGTGATGAGCACTTCAATCTGATGTAGAGTTAATCATCTTTCTGCAACTTTTAATTTTGATCCTTTTCCATGCCACTGGTGTCTGGAGATCCATCTAGATAAATCCTCCCTACTGAGGAGCTTTTGGACCCCAAAAGCATTTACACTTAGCACACTATTTGTGTCCTTTCCACCCACACTTTCAATCACCTACACACAAAACTAGTACATTTTTTTGCAATCATTCACACCACACATGACTTAACAACCCTTCCTTGCCAAGAGTTTACAACACACACTCCTTGGCCAAGGATTACATAAAAAGTAATCAATACCTCAAATACTAGTAAAGAAAGGCTAAAATATCATCGTTGCGTTTTGAAGTGATCGGAAACACACCATCACTTTTACATTTACTTGCAACATATGATTTACTATGGTGGCCATAAAAAGCTACTACCTTAGAAAAACCAACTTAACGAAGTAAACCACCGTGAATGGGGTGGTTTCGTTTGTTGAACATGTTCACCTTTCTGCTCCTCCAGCGATGTTTCCAGAGCATGGAGCATCGGACATGCGGTTTGTTGGTGTCCCTCTTTGTTGCAATGGCTACAATGATTCTTTTTCCTCCAAACTTTCGGGGTTGCCTTGGGGCGCTTTCCCCTAGTGTTCCTCCAATAAGTGTTTATGGGGCCCTCACTATCGTTGGATTGTGAGGAGGGAATTTCATCATATGTCGTTGGCTAGTTACTAGCTGTATTGGAGCTTTCTCCCATTTCCTTTCTGGTGTATCCGAGTGCTGCACGACGCAGCAATTCCTCGAATTCGATGGGGTTTATGATGCCTTGACCTTTGATGTCGAGGTCCTTTCCCTAATACCCCATCTTCTTTAATAGTTTGGATCCAATCCCTGTAGTATCTTTATCAAAAGCAGTGAATTCATCATCATGAAAATCATATGAAATCAAGGAATCATTTTTACCTTCGGATAGTGATGTTGCAGCTTTTCCAAGGCCTCATCCTTTGCTTGCAACTGGCGTAGTAATACCTTTTTTTCTTCCCTTGTCTCCTTTAGAATCCTCCTTAGCTCAGCATTCTCTGCTTGGAAGCGGTGGTTGATCTCCTCAAGTTCTTAGAGTCTTGCTGTGAGGAGTGCCCTTTTCGTTACGTCTATTGAAATCCTTGATTCATGGCCAGTATTAGACCCCAAATCTATGGGTCAACCTGCCGTAATCCCAAGGGCTGCAAACTTCGTTTCATTGCCGGAATCGGACCCCAAGTCAATGGGCCTACCTCGTGAAAATCCTGCAATTGTGACCTTCTCATCTTCCTCTAACTCAGAATCTTAGTTTTGTTGCATGGTGGTGATGACCTTCTACTTCCCCTTTCTGTCATTCTTTTCAGGTCTCAGCTCAAGGTGAAACTTCCAGCAATTTTCTTCATCTTGCCCCTCTTTCTCACAAGGTATACAAGAGGGCTTTGCTCCCCTTCTCTTGGATGTTACAGCTCCCTTTGGGTGGTCATCCCATTTAGGTGTTCCCCTGTTTTCCAGATGAATGGCCTTTACACTAGCCGAGTTAATGGTAGTAGGTTCAAACAATAATAATGAATGTCTAATGTAACTATGTAATGATCCAATATACTTAGTTACTACTTCAAGTAAATCAAGTGCATTGCCCAAATTAAGTGCTTGTTTTCTAAACTCCTTAGTAAAGCTTTGAACATCCTGACCTCTGCCTTGCCTTAAGTATTTCCAATCCATTAAGGCTTTTTTCTTATAACCCAAGGGATAAAATTGTTCCTTTAATGAAGAAATGAAACTAGGCCATGAGGAAAGAAGATTAACCACACTTTTACTGCTTTGCAATTTTCTCTCCCACCAGACGAGAGCAGTGCCACTCAGTCGAAGAGAGGCTAACTGAATCTTTGCTTCATCCTCTTCAATTTGCTAAGTCTTGCAATAGATCTCAATCTACCTAATCCAGTTATTAATCTTTTCTGCATTACTTTCACCGTTATACATGGGAAGATAAAATTTGACATCTAATTTAAATAAAGGTTTCTTGGATGCACCCCCTAAATTTCTATGATGATGATGATGAGAGGAAGAAGAGCTTTCACCTGTGGAAGGAGAAGGAGGGGGTTCTTCTTCACCGTTCCCATGAACTAAATCTTGTTCTTCTGCCTTTTTCCCTTCTACTTTATCCAGCCTTGAAAGCAAATGACCAACATTTTTTGCCGTCATATAGAAGGTTTTGCAAAAATTGAGCTCCTCTTAATAACACGCCTCTCATCTGCCATGTTTCTCCTTCAATGTGCACGCCCCACTTCAGGATCAAAAGAATTTAGTTTCCCTTCGCGTCTTCGAAGCCTGTTTCTTGTTAGCATACTGTTGTGGAGGTAAATCCTCTCTACGGACAGAGACGATCCCTACTAGCCCAGACCAGGTCTAGCAACAATCAAATAATGCTATCACGCAAGTTCCTAATTGCAAATTAAAGGTGGATGATGAGAACATACTTGGATTCCAATGCTAATATTCGTAGAAGAGACGTCGCTCTCGTTCCTTTGCCTCGGCCGGTCACGATCCCCACAATCTCCATGATTGGACACCTGCACATGCAAAGAAAAAAACAAATACAAGCGTAAAATCCAATAGATGCAATTATATATCAGTCAGAAAAGATATAACTCAACATCAATCATTATAACGGAAAATGAGAGTGGAACCATAATGATAGTCATCTATTATTGATAAATAACAAAGAAGAATACAACCATAGTTCTGACGTCACATCCTCCTTTGGCTGGGTAGTCAGCTACACAAGTCTTTCAAACCTTGTTGGGATGGGAAACAAGCCTCTCTCTCTTGCGGTGACAAGAATCTCCTCACTTAGATTTGGCCGTATGGGTGCAAAGAAGGCTCTTGCAGCTTCAAACTCTTGAACTCCTGGAATTCTCTATCACTATGCTAGAACTGGAACTAGATTGTCAAAGGCAAAAGAACAAGCTTTTATAGATAGAGGGGAAGGAGATAAGATCAACCACAATATCCATGGGATTGGCTTTATCACTAAGAAGCTTCCATGAGAGGTGGAAAACCACTTCCCTTCTATGGAGATTCGAAGCCAAACCATCCTACCTCAACATAGATTCAGTTGATGAATGGGTTAGAGAGAACCTTCGGAAGTTTGTTTGTTAAAAACTTTACCCAACTCGGTTGGTGCGACTGCAACTCTGAGACAGAGCGCCAACTGGCGCGCCCTCTTTGGAGGATTTCCCCCATTGGCGCGAGTAGTACACTGTGGAACCGCACTAATGGAAAAAGGGCTCTTTTTATGGGTATACTGCAAGAGATGTCTTCAGGGCATATGAAGCTCACACTTAGAGGAATATAAAGCAAGTGGTTTTCAGGTCATGTCACTTCTCACAGGTCCCGGAATGAGTCCTCTAGTGTGCGGGAGAGGGGTAACAGGGATGGTGACAAATGGTGACAAATTACTGTGTAATAGATGCCCCCTAAAGCATGAGGCCCGAGTGAGAGAGAGGGGTGAAATGCTTTTACAAGAACATGCGTAACTGAAAACATGGCCACCGGAGAACCTGCGTAAAGAAGTACAACTGATATCTCAAGTACATGATATATGTGGTATGGGCGCAGCCATCGATAACAGAGCACACAAGAATCTAGATCCAAGGTATGGGCACAGCCATCCAGTGAGGATCGATAAATAGACTCAGGCATGGTCGCAGCCATCTAGTGAATGAGTCATGTAATGATCATAATAAGCCACAAATCGCAGCCTGGATTCCAACAAACAAAATCTAGGGTCTTGCACTCCATCTCGACCCGAACAGAGTACAAGTTCAGGCATGCGAATACAGGAGTTGAAGTTGAACATGCATGAACATCGTTTGATTACCAACCAATAGTGAAAACTATTAACAGACGCGAGAGGTACCACCAATAATGACAATGGCCCTCAAGGTACTATAGGTACAATCTACGGCATGCGAATGAGTGAGCTGGCGTCGAACACCCGTAAAATCATTCGATCGGAGGCCAATGATGAAAACCTCTCGTCAAACACGAAGAACCTGCCATTGAGGCATGCAGGCTCCAAGGCACCGGAAGGGAGTCTCTAGATCAGCTTCCTAGATAATGAGCTGAAGTCAACAGGAAGTGACCTTGATCAAAGGTGGGCCATAGTGTTTCCCACATCATTGACATGAGATAGAGGAAGAATGTTGTGGTGAATCAAAATTATGTGAGGTATCAGAGGGAGGTTGTAATTCTGCAGAGGTCAACTTCTCTTGAACATATCGGCGGCACGACAGAGGACTTGGCAGTATTTGACATTAAATGATCAAGGGTCATGGTAACAAGGCAATGAGCAGATGAGAGGTCAAACAAGATAACTCAAAACCCACGGAGGCAAGCGAAAAGCGAGATGAGATGTCCCCACCTAGACACGAAAGCAGACAAGTGCCATGTTCAAGAGCGACATACAGTCGACACAACAATAATTATGGGTCCATTTTCCTGACCATTTCTGGCGAGTACCCCAGTTATTTTTAACAAGCTTGACGGGGATAGCATATGCTTGTGAGGCGTCATTACGACAGAATCCGATGTCATTAAGTTTTAACGAGAAGAACTCGGCGCCTTTTCCTGTTTAGAGAGTCTGAAAAGACAGCAAAAAAGTGAACTCCATGGGGGGCCTTTTTCGTAAAGTTGTGTCTCTCGAGCCCGAAAAAGTATAAAAAAATGCTCGAAAGAACCGCCCGATCATTACGATCGAGGAGTACTTTTCAGATGTAGTGACATTGACCTGAAAAAGTAAAAAAGCGATCGAGATCACGTCGTTTCGTAACCATTAACGAGCCTGAAACGACAAAGACCCGACAATCTTTTGTTTTTTACATGGTCGGAAAAGAGTTTAAAGACGACCGCCTCTTATTTACGTTTAACGAGTCAAGAGGAAAAACTCGGCAATCTTTTCATCTTTAAACGGTCGGAAAAGAGCTGAAAGCAGACCTCCATTTTTATTCTCTTTAACGAGTCAAAAAGGGAAAAATACTCGCAATCTTTTCATATTTTACGAGTCAGAAAAGAGATTAAAGGTGACTCGTCCTAGAGGAACGAGTGGTATAAAGGGTAGCAACTGGTTCCGGTAATGGTGGAACTACTCAAAACATGTAATGGTTAAGAGGTTGGGTAACAAAACCACTCATCGCTGCGGTTCCTCGGGAAAGGATAAACAACCAAGTGAAAGCATATGATCGTCCAACGAGATGGTGGTGATGGAAAGGAATAACCAAGGCTCATCTAATAGAATTCAGCGAATAAAAATGGTAATCACGAGATGTAAATCGGGTATGGGTTCATTTTTGCACAAGCTTGAACCATGGAGAACTTTGCTTGGATTCGGTTTCATGTTTACACAAGCTTGAAACGAAAAACTATGCTTGTTATGAGTTCGCATGTCCCCAGGCATAATGACGCAAAACGAGGTATATGCCCCCCAAGCTTCATTGTATTCAACAAAGTGGATGGAATGAAGGTTCACTCTCAAGATCTATGAAAGACTCGACTTATATTTTACGAGATCTTAATCAAAGACTCGATTTGGAAAAGGAGGAGTGATTTCATTGTTTAATGAGGTTGACACAGTAAAAGAACTATCCTCATAACCCTTGTTTCATTTTTTAACGAGGTCGACATAAGATCAAAACTATCCTCGTAACCCTTGTTTCATTTTTTAACGAGCTTGACACAAGATCAGGAACTATGCTCGAACACCTTGTTTCATTTTTTAATGAGGTCGTCACAAGATCAAAACTATCCTCGGCCAGACCTAGTTTCATTTTTTAAGGAGCTTGAGATAGGAAAATGAACTATGCTTCGCCATACCTAGTTTCATTTTTTAAGGAGCTTGACACCGTAAAAGAACTATGCTCCACCAAACCTAGTTTCATTTTTTAAGGAGCTTGACACCGGAAAGGAACTATGCTCCACCCGAACTTCATCATAATGAATAGAAAATCGGGGCTTCCAAGATTGCCACTCCCGGTGGAAGGGAAACATCTTGGAAGTCAGGGCCCAATGCCCCCAGGACACTATGCACGATGGCGGCATCACTGGATCCAGGCACGGGATTGGTGGCCACGTAGTTGATCTGTGATGGGGTAGATGCAACTGGTGGATGAAAACCAGGAGGGGATGACAACTGCGCAGGAGGCACCCAGGGACAAACGAACGATAATTGATCTATCATCACTATTCTTCCATCGTGTGGAAAGCAAACCACCCAAAAAAGTGAAGAGACCAGGGCCCCCATGGCATAAACATAGTCACAGCCAAGGAGAAGACTGAAGTCTAAAGCACCTTGGGTAACCGATACGTCTAGATAGACGGTCTTGCCTCCCAAAGTAACAGGGAACTGTGGAAGGATCCCTAATGGTTGACTAGTTCCTCCGTCAAAAGCCGTCAGACTGACACAAGCTGTGGGGAACCCAAGGCTTGCAAAGTAGTGGCAGGCATAAGACTAACCGATGCTCTCTCATCCAACATAGTGCCAGGTATCGCCTTATTATAGGCATGTACCGTGACCCAGAAAGGCACATGGGACGGAAGGGGGTAGGTAGTCAAACGACTCCAGTCGAAGGAAACGACTGAACTACTTGGTGGGGGAATCATATGATTGCCCCCCTGCTCTAAAAGAACTGAAGCAGGATTCTCGGGAGCAGCTGGGATAGGAGAGTCGTTTCCAAACTCAAGAGAATCTGAGGAGACGAGAAGAACATGGGAGTGATGCTCTTCCGAAACAGAGTGATCGACGCGTGGCGAACTCGAATCTACACTCTTTCCGACCAATGGTTGGTCTGGAACAGGCTGGGCACAGCCAGGTTTGGGAAGAGGAGGCTGGACAAGAGAAGAATATGAATCAATCTCTTTGTCAGCAGGGGAATGATCTGCGGCTACAGAGAGACGTTGATAACCAGCGGGAAGTTGGGGTGAAGGAGCTGTAAGACTTTCCAAGACAACGGAGGCTTTATCCATGAGTGGACAAAGGTGAAGGGGATGATTGCCTTCACAAAGTCTACAGGGGATTCGAATCTTCCCTTTTACCTTACGATTCCCAACTGATAAGGTAGCATCACCGTGAGCTTCAGAGGACGATGAGGGGCGGGCCGGATCGTGAGACCATACTTCTAGTACCCTGGGAATGCAAGGACAATCGCGAAGAAGATGGTCTTCCTTGCATAATCGACAAGGGAACTTGACCTTCTGTGGAGGAGTGGAAGGGGGCCCGACTTCAGGTATACTTGAGGGGGTAGCTACGCTTGTAACCTCTCCCTTAGGAGCCTTCTTCTTCTTCATCTTCTTCTTCTTCTTCTTAGCCACCTGGTTACTCGAATCTAGACTTTCACCAGGTGAAGTAGAAGATGAGGACGTAGAAGTGGGCGTAGAAGGGGAGAGATCCACCTTAGAATCAACATGATGTTGTTCAGGTGGAAGGACGGATTGACTAGACGGTGAGACGGTAGGGACCAAAGAGTTTGAGAACAACCAAACCGGCAACCCAACAGTTAACCCTAGGAGGGACAACGTTGCCATATAAGGAGCACCAACATTTCCAAAAGGAGCGAAATGACCAGGGTTCCCATCAGAGGGGATCCCTGGGTTGGTGAACCCCAGAAAAGTTGCCATCGAGAACGAAAAGAAGCCTACTCAAGCTAACGAAATCCAGATCTAACCGGGTAAATGTGAATGCAGCCGAATAAATTTTAAGACAAAGGAACTGAACTTGACCTTTTCATGTTTTAAGAGTCGAGAAAAGGACAAAAAGGTGACTCTAGTCGCCTTCGAATGTTTTGTGAGCCCGAAGTGACAAGTGCTCAAGATGAGCCTTTTCGTTTAAGGAGTCTGAAAAGGATCAAAAGTGACTACTCTGGAGAGCTAGGCAAAAAGGTTTACCAAACAAATCCGTAAAACTGCATATACACCTTGGCAGTCATATGAAAACCAAGGACTTCCCGTACGGCAGTCAATCTTCCTGAATGTTGTGTTCGGTGTGTTACGACTTGTAAGGCGGCAAACACGGCTTCCTGTGGATAAAGTATGATAACCTAGTGGGGTCTCCCCATATACTCGACAGTACGTGGGAGCTAAAGTCCGTGCTAGACCACTTGTTGCATCACGGAAGGAGGAATCACCAAACCTTAAGTGAAACAAAAGTGACTAAGTTTAATGACGCCGGAGCACATCTCTAGCCTAGACCTCTAAACAGTGAGCGTTATGTTCCAATGCATTTTTAAGTTCATTTAGTTCATTTTACGGTTGATCTTTGATTAGGTTTTGATTTCCAGGTCCTACCGTATGTAATCCCTCACAATTCCCTAAATGAAACCTATATGCCAAACTATATCATTTTGTTCGATGAATGCTAACTACGAGAGGGTTGAGAGCTTTCACACAAACAAAAATGACCATAAAACAATAAACAATAACTCTAATGCAGCTAATGGAAATTAACAAAACTTTTCTCTAAAGTTACTAATTGCTAATAACAACGAAAAGCTTTATTTTCCATTAACTAATGCAAAGCAAAAGAGATTGTTTGTTTCTTTTTTGATGGAAAAATGCACTAAACAAATTTTGAGAAACAATAACAAAGAGGTAAAAGAAAAATTTCACTCAATGAAAATACAATCAAGTCCGTAAATACCAAGGCAGTCCTTCAGAACCAAGAGAAGATCTCAAAGACCTCAATGGGCCATGTAATCTAAGCCAAAAACGAAGCCAAGCGAAATCCAAGCGAAAAGAAGAGAATCACTCGAATAACGCAATAAAAAGTTTAACATTCACTGAACAAGTGCAAGAGAGTAACCAAAAAGTTGACTGGACCAACATAAGACCAAAACTCCTAAGGAAGGCTCGATGCACAAAGCCACTAGATGCCCTAGGGCTAAAATGTGAAATCGGTGGAAAATGGCAAACACCCAAAGTACGCAAATGTAATCTAAGCACACTTTTCATTCATATCCTGAAAATGAGAATTCTAATTATGCAAGTGTGATCTATGCAAGAGAATTCTCAAACACACGATGATTCTAATGTAATCTAAGAACCAATCAAGTGCAAATCAAGAAAAACGGGTGTGAGTTCCAAAGATCATAAACTAAAAACACTCAAAGGCGATTAACACTCATACACAATTTAGCCCCCCCAGCGAATGAGGGGGAAATTTTTTTTCAAAAACAAAAGCAAAAAGATGCAAAATTGTGAAAAGACTGAGACAAACCTCCAAGTAATGATCAAAGGAAATCAAATTAATAATTTGCCAAGAAAAAACTCAAAACCAGTCAAACAAGACTCTGACACACTCAAGTGATTGAAAAAGGTGTAGCTAGACACAAAACCCAAGCTTGGAAGGCTGCAAACAAGCAAACTGGAAAAGTTCACAGGCCTGGCGCGACTGTCAGGCGGAAAACTGGCGCCAATTGAGGATTTCGCGGGCTATACACTTGAAAGTGGCACCAATTGGCGCGACTGTCATGCAAAAAAGAGTGCCAATCAAGTTTGCTAGCTTAAAAATAAGAACAAGCAGTCCAAGGCTTGGTTGATAGTATCCAGATAGACCAGGCAACAAGAGACAACAGAGCATCCAACCCAAAAAGCTATCTAAGCAATCAAAACAAGAGAAACCAAAGAGATAAGACAAACTCCAAGTTGTTTAGTTCGTAAACCAAACCAGAGATTGACTGAAGTGGCGTTGATCTACTTTGCTAATGCAAAGCAATAGCGTTTCGAAGGCTATCTAGCCGTACTTCAGGCTCCATCTAAAGTTTACAAATCAAACAACAAGATAACTCCCCAGCGGAGTCGCCAAATTGTTGTGGAGGTAAATCCTCTCTGCGGACAGAGACGATCGCTACTAGCCCAGACCGGGTCTAGCAACAATCAAACAATGCTATCACGCAAGTTCCTAATTGCAAATTAAAGGTGGATGATGAGAACCTACTTGGATTCCAATGCTAATATTCGTAGAAGAGACGTCGCTCTCGTTCCTTTGCCTCGGCCGGTCACGATCCCCACAATCTCCGTGATTGGACACCTGCACATGCAAAGAACAAAACAAATACAAGTGTAAAATCCAATAGATGCAATTATATATCAGTCAGAAAAGATATAACTCAACATCAATCATTATAAAGGACAATGAGAGTGGAACCATAATGATAGTCATCTATTATTGATAAATAACAAAGAAGAATACAACCATAGTTCTGACGTCACATCCTCCTTTGGCTGGGTAGTCAGCTACACAAGTCTTTCAAACCTTGTTGGGATGGGAAACAAGCCTCTCTCTCTTTGGGTGACAAGAATCTCCTCACTTAGATTTGGCCTTATGGGTGCAAAGAAGGCTCTTGCAGCTTCAAACTCTTGAACTCCTGGAATTCTCTATCACTATGCTAGAACTGGAACTAGCTTGTCAAAGGCAAAAGAACAAGCTTTTATAGATAGAGGGGAAGGAGATAAGATCAACCACAATATCCATGGGATTGGCTTTATCACTAAGAAGCTTCCATGAGAGGTGGCAAACCACTTCCCTTCTATGGAGATTCGAAGCCAAACCATCCTACCTCAACATAGATTCAGTTGATGAATGGGTTAGAGAGAACCTTCGGAAGTTTGTTTGTTAAAAACTTTACCCAACTCGGTTGGCACGACTACGACTCTGAGACAGAGCGCCAACTGGCGCGCCCTCTTTGGAGGATTTCCCCCATTGGCGTGAGTAGTACACTGTGGAACCGCGCCAATGGAAAAAGGGCTCTTTTTATGGGTATATTGCAGGAGATGTCTTCAGGGCATATGAAGCTCACACTTAGAGGAATATAAAGCAAGTGGTTTTCAGGTCATGTCACTTCTCACACGTCCCGGAATGAGTCCTCTAGTGTGCGGGAGAGGGGTAACAGGGACGGTGACAAATGGTGACAAATTACTGTGTAACACATACAAACATGCAATTCACATCTAAAAAGACCTGCTCTGATACCACTTGATCCAAAATATTTTTCTTATAGATGTGTTAAAGAATTACATGCATAAATTCTAGCTTAACAGAGAAAACTTAATGTGCACATGAGAGAAGAGGAGAAACACATAAAGCATGAAAGAAGACAACAAGACTTGATAACGGAGTTCGTCCGACTTGGACTACATCTTCGAGCCCCGCTCGATCAATGGGGAGGCCTTCATTCATTAAGTGGCATGAGAAAGAAGAGTACAAGCATCAGTTACAAAAAAGGAGTTGTATACCTCCATACTGAAAAATGGCCAAAAAATGCAGAACTTTGATGGAGAAATGGACAATGCCATTGTGTTCGTGGCGTCGAGAAATGTCGAAACCATATAAAATTTGCCAAAATCTAACAAAGTGAAAAATTTGGCCCTCCTGCAAAATTCTACCTCGAACTACTGCACTACCTCCTCTGCCTAGGTGCACTGATAAATTGCATTTAAATAATAAAAACGTGGTGGACTTAATAAGAAGTCCATTGTGGCACATTGGTTGAAGATCTGGTTAATATGGAGGAGGTCAGGCAGTCAAACCCCGCCTCCTCCTCTTTTTATACATCAATTTTTTTAATTTTAAACAAGGGTCGGGTTGGGCCTGCCTTAGGCAGCCCACCCACCCCATCTCTCATTGGCTCCATTACATTTATGGATGGTTGATGATTGGAATGGGGTCGTGGTTGGAGATTGGGTCCCGCACACAAGGTCCAACCCACCTTCTATGGCAACGACCCGCACTATGCTCCAACGGAGGCCCGTGGAATGGGGGAGGGGCTGGGGGTCATGGCCCGTCCCTCCATAAATAAATATTGTGGTTGGGTTTGGGTGGTCGGTTTGGTGGTCCGCCACCCTTTTTTTATATTTTTTTTTGTTATATAAACAATATTGTCATTTGTTAAAATTCCTGATTTTAGGCCGAAGGAGTCATTTTAACGAGGCAACAATTTTTCCTGGAATCTGGCCAGAGTTGGCCGGATTTCATCAGCTGAAAAACTTCCAATTGTGTCTTTGTTAATCCTGCCCAGTTAGCAAAAAGTCAACCAAACTTTGACTGCCTCTATCTCCTTCATCTGGACTCAGATTGGAGTGTCATTTGCACCATTGGAATCAGGGCAACGAGCACTTCAATCTAATGTCAAGTTAATCATCTTTTCGCCACTTTGAATTTTGACCCTCTTCCATGCCACTAGTGTCTAGAGATCCACCTGGATCACTCGTGATCAGCCAAGTCCTAGTCATCAAGTTTTAGCAGTGGCACCTGTGCCAAGTGCGGTCCCTCGAAAACAATCTCATCCAGCAACAAAGGGATTTGCAAGGGGCTCTTGCTCTCATTGATGTCTTTTGGCACCTTGGTCTTGGGCTTGCACGGAGGGACATACTCAGGCAACTGACTAATAGGGTCAGCACCTTGGTCTTCAACCTCCTCCACTTTAACTCCCACATCCTCATCATCCACCAGGATGTCATCGATTTCTTCCTCCTACGGATCCAAATTTATGGCTTTTCCCTTCTCCTATGTGGTGGACTTTGTTGGGTTTCTTCGTGGCAATGCACACATCGGTATGGTAGGCTACTTTCCCTTCTTATCCTTCATGGTTTCCTTGTTTGGGGTTGGCTTTGGTCTCGACATCCTTGGTGATTTAGGGACTTCGGCTAGTACTTTAGCGACCTCTGGAGCAGCTACTTCTACCTCCATCTCAACTTCCAACACTGACTCCTCCACTTCAGTATCTATAGCTTCTGTGGGTGCCAATATAACGCTTTCCAATAGTGCTTGCGACATCTCTGGTAAGTTTGCAAATGTTGGAGTCTCTTTCAAAGCCTCGAAGAATTCTCGTTTCATGAGTGCTTGAGAGCTCAACAACTCAATTTTCGAAATGCCAAGTGTTTTTCGCTAGACAGCCACTTGTAATTTATAGGGCATTTTGAATTCAAATCTGACCGTTCCCCACAAATTCGGTTCATTAATGTCAGTGCTGGCCACCTGCTCCATTTGGCCACATTTCTACCATCAAATCATGAACAGTGACTTTAATGGTCACTTTCCGGCTGACCTGCGCCATTTCCCCCTATGTAGCATAGCTCCCTTTGCACTACCGCAAACCCTATGACACTTCCTTACTTCGCATAGTCCTCAAATCACGCAACTCCCTGACTCAAGTAGTGTAGTTTATAGTCTCGCACCTCCTTTCAGCTGCCTAGAGCGCTAAGACTGTCCTGCCTTCATCTTGTCACATGGCCGGACCACTGGTGTATGGCTTCAACCGACTACCATTCATCTTTCCTGGGAAGGGTACTCCATTCAATTTGACCAGTTGTACTACTCCTCCATCGGTAATTTCCTTAATGACATAGGGTCCTAACTAGTGCATTCTGAAATTCCCTGGAAATTTATCAAACTTGTTGTCATATAACAAAACCAAGTTGTTTACCTTAAAGGTGGGCAACTTAATGTGCCGATCATGCCATGCTTTTTCGCATTGCTTTTAGACCTCTTGGTGAAATCCAGCTAGAAATGTTTCTTCCTCAAGCTCATCCAGTTGTGTGAGCCTTTCCTCCAGAGCTCCGTGATCCATCATACTCGTGAGTGCTGCTATGCGCAGACTAGGCACAATATATTCCATAGGCATTACCACTTCAACAACATAGACAAGCCTAAAGGGTGTTTGCCCAGTCAACTTCTTGCATGTCATCTGATAAGCCCATAGTACTGCAAGTATGCGTAGGTCCCAATTACTTCACTGAGCATTGCAAACTTTGGTCAACGCATTCTCCAACACTTTATTGAATGCTTCCACCATCCCGTTAGCCTGTGGGTGATAAGGCATGCTCTTCTGGTGATATACCTAAAATTCCTCCATTAGCGTGCTAATTGTCTCATTCAGAAAGTGTGTACTGTGATCACTCATTAAGATCTTTGGACAGCCAAATCATGTCAGTACATACTCAATGAGGAACTTTGCAGTAGTCGCGCCTGTGCAATCCTTCACAGGTTGTGCCTCTGCCCAATGAGTCAAATACTCCATCGCGGTGATAATGTACCTCGCCCCCACTTTTCCTTGGGGCTGAATGGGTCCCAAAAAATCTATCACCCATTTCTCAAATGGTTTCAACGTCATCTATGGATTCAAAGGAATCTCATCCCTCTGCGATGGCCTACCAGTCCTTTGATACACATCACACGCCTTGCAATATGCTTTTGATTCATGATGAAGGGTTGGCCACCACAACCCTGATGCGTAGAATATTTTGTACAGTCACTCTCCCTCCATAATTTCCTCCTGCGAAGCCCCCATGAGCGTCTGCAAGGATGCTTCTTCTTTCAAACTCGGGTACATACCATCGCAATATCTCATGAGACCCCATTTTGTACAGATGCCCAACAATGATGGAAACATCTACCGCGGAACCACTAACTCCTTCTTCTGTTGGATGATGTATCCTTCTGGGGCAGTTCCTGTCTTAGGGAAGTGTATTATATCCTCAAAATGACCATCCACGACATGTACTAAAAATAGCTACGTGTTAGGCAATCCCTCCTCCAAGTTAGTGGTCTCTTCCCCTATTTCGATGCATGATAGATGTTCTAGTCCCGCGTTCAGTCATCTAGGCTTCATAATAACTTCAAAATCATACTCCTTGAATAATAATAACCACCTACAGATCCTCCCCCCAACACAGGCTTATTGACCAGGTATTTCAGCGCAGAATGATCTATATAAATCTTAAAATGGCCACCCAGCAAGTAGTTTCTAAAATTCTAGAGTGTGTATACCATAGCTAAGCCTTCGCGCTCAGTGGTGGAATAGTTCTTCTCCACCTTGGATAACCTCCTTCTTGTGAATGCTATAGGATGGTCCAAGTTTCCTCCACCAGCGTGCGTTACTACTACTCC
Organism: Pinus tabuliformis; assembly: GCA_031772625.1. Lineage (NCBI taxonomy): Eukaryota > Viridiplantae > Streptophyta > Pinopsida > Pinales > Pinaceae > Pinus > Pinus tabuliformis. The sequence continues at coordinate 44,748,498 of CM062819.1, forward strand.
TAGCATTATACACGACGTATCAACATGTACATGAAACTCCTACTAATCTGGGAAGACTAAAATCGGTGTAGTGACCATATTTTCTTTCAATACATCCAAGCTCTTCTTACAGTCCTCGTTCCAACAGAATGTGACATCCTTCTTCAACAACTTCTCCATAGGCGCGGTGATCTAGGCATAGCCTTTGATGAACTTGTTGGCATTATGGCACAAGTTTGAAGCTATGGCACAGGTGTTGTCCTTGATGGCAACTCTCTTTGGCGATAAATCTCAGGTCCAGATCTCAGTTCAGGCTTTCAGAATGAAGAAAAAGATATATACGCAGGTTCACCTAGACAAAGGCGCGTATACACGTGGGTTAGAGTTATAAAGGCGCGTATGCGTATACACGCACTTTCATGCAAGGAAAAGCGTGTATATGTTGGAGAACTTACTTTTGGTCCATGGTAGTTAGTCCTTGGTATTTGAACCTATGGTTTTGGACCATGGTATCTCGTCATAAGTGTTGACCCCAAGTATTGGGTCCAAGGTATTGTTTTATTATGGTTTTGGACCGTGGTATTGTGAAAGGCCTAAGACTATAAAAGAGGAAGGAGATCATTTGGCAAAGGATCATCTGAATAAATTGAATATCTAATAAGTGTGAGATCTGAAATATTGGTGATTGGGGTTATGGTGCAGATCTAGATCTGAATGAAGGAGGCACCTTAGCGCAAAGAAGGATAAGTTCTATTGATGGGTCATAATCTTTTGGCTTGAATGATAATATCTTTGCATGATTTTGATTTGTTATATGTGGCGAATGCTTGATCTATAAATCTAATAATCTGGGTTAATCAGTGTCTGAATATTTGAAAGAGTGAATTATCTTTTATAGATCTATATGTAGGTTCAGTGAAGCGAAGGTGCGTATACACGCTGGTTCAGTGAATAAAAACAGCGTATATGCAGGTTTCTCCAAACGCTGAAGCGTATGCACGCAGGTTTCAAGTTATTGAAGTAGCATATATGTTTTGAGTTGCGATCTAGATGCTTTTGTTTATTGCTGCAGTGTTCTGGGTTCCGAATTTGGTGTGTGGTTACTGTTACTGTGTTTTGGGTACAGCTATCAGAGAAGTATCTACTTGATTCAGTTCTAATTGGTGAAAAGGAGATTGTTTGATTATGATTTATTGATGTTCATGGATCTAGTCTGAAAATTTATGAAACGTGGTCCCTGGAAGAAAGAGAAGGTTGTAGCCTTCTGTAGGCCAGCACCTACGTACTAGTATCTTGGCTAGTGCAAGAGCTAAGGGGGTTGTAGCTCCCTTCCAAGAGAAGCTGGAGAACGAGAGAGGGTTGTAGCTCTCTGCAGGTTGCAGCCTGCGTACTGGTAAAGGACTGCACCAATACATTGTAAAAAGAAGTTTCTAATTAAAAGAAGATAGAGACGAATTGCAGCAGGTGGTTTTCACCCACATTGGGTTTCCACCTTATATCTTGTGTTCTTGTGTGTGTGATTGTCTTCAGATCTGTTTTACTATTTTTGGTTACTGTCTATTTAATCCTAATACACAAATTAATGATCAACATCAGTAAGATAAAATAAATTATAATTTTACATTGCATACGCGGGTTTCCTTCTCTGTAGTTGCGTATATACGCAGTTTTATCTAACTGAAGTAGCGTATATGATCTGGGTTTCAAAAATAAAATATTTGACATGATAATAATGATTCACCCCCCCTCTCAGTATTATTTCCAACATTTGGTATCAGAGCAGGTCCTTCTGAAGAAGCTTGATCGCTTGAAGGAAGATCCATCATCATGAGCAACTACGAGAGAGAAGCATCTATCAGGCCACCGATTTTTGATGGGACAAACTTCGTATATTGGAAGGTAAGAGTAACTGCCTATCTTCAATCTCTTGGTACTGAAGTCTGGGATATCATAGATACAGGGTACATGTTTCCTTCAGCAACTCCTATAGATCCGGCTGAGAAAAAGAAATATGAAACAAATGGAAAGGCTATCAATACTCTATTAGGATGTCTATCTCAATCAGAATTCATGAAGGTTATGCAGTATAAATCCGCAAAATAAATATGGGACAAGATTGTTCTGAGCTATGAAGGAGATGAACAGGTAAAACGAGCAAAACTTCAAACCCTCAGAATTCAGTATGAAAATCTCATAATGCACAATGATGAAAGTGTGGCTAACTATTTTCTTCGTGTAGATGAGATTGTTAATTGTATGAAAAATTTGGGTGAAGAAATAAAAGAGGCTGTTGTGGTTGAAAAGGTTCTAAGATCTTTGTTCCCTAGATTTGAATCTAAAGTTTCTGCAATAGAAGAAAAAGAGAATCTACGAAACCTTACCATGTCACAGTTGCACGGAATTCTGACTGCTTATGAAATGAGGAAAGGAGGACCATCAAACAGGAGAGAAGCTGCCTTCAAGGCTTCAGGCAAAGGAGATTACTATGAGTCAGCACACATGTCAGAAGAAGAGGAGGAGTCAAATTTTGTCAAGAACCTTCAATGGGGTGCTGCAAGATTCAGAGGTAAGTTACCTTTCAAATGCTTTGCTTGTGGAAGAGTCGGTCACTATGCTGCCAAATGTCCTCATAAGGATAAGATTGACAAGGGGAAGGAACCTATTAGATGGAACAAGAAACAGAATGCAAATAAGAAAAGCTATTACACTCATGAAGATAGTGATGGACTTTCAAATAGTGATGAAGATGAACGAGGTATTCACTATAAACTTTTAATGGCTTTTAAAGATGATGATTACATGGATGCTATAGATGAAGAAGGTCTTTATGAATAGATTTCTAAACTCAAAATTTGTTTAGAAGAGAAAAATGTTATTATTGATTCTCTACAATGTCAACTGGCTGAAAGGGAAAAACATCATGAAAAATTGGAATGTGAAATTGTGGGACTTAGAAGAGAGATTGAGAAAACTAAAGCTCTTAATCTTAGATTTGTTAAAGGTTCTGAAACTCTAGATGAGATTATCAATGTGCAGCGTTCCCCACTAATCAAGACAGGTCTGGGATACAATGAAGAAGCATCTCAAGCGCGGAAACCATCCACATCAAAAAGTTATCTTGATGCAGCAAGGAGGAATGAGCAAAAGCCCAATGGAGATCACCAGGTAAAACAGGGACGATTTACATCAAGAATAAACAAAGACTACCAGGTAAATCAAGGGCAATCCATCTTAAGGATGAACAAAAGCTACAGCCAGCCACAGGTAAAATCTTCTCAATTTGCCTCAAGAATGGATGACAATAGAAACTATAATCATTTGGGTGGTAGATTTGATAATCGCAGGAGTTTCTTCAATGGCCAATGTTTCTCTTTCCATAACTTTGGCCACAAAGCAGCTCAATGTGTTACCTATAAGACAATCATGACTAGAGAAGCTCAAAAACAAAGAAGTATGACTGGAATCACGAAAAGGACCTATAACAACTTTTTCACCCTTGAAAATGAAATTAAATGTTCTATTTGTAATAAATTCAGTCATGAAGATTCTGAATGCAAGAGCAAGTTTCGGAAGACAACTCTAAAGGAACAAACCTCAAGTGCCAGAACATGGAGAATGAAGGAACCGCAACCAGAAAGATGTGGGATAGCTTTATATGTAGAAGGGCAGGAAAATCAATGGTACATCGACAGTGGATGTTCGAAGCATATGACAGGTGATAAAGAAAAACTTCAATCATATAGTGCTTTAGAAAAGGGAAATAAAGTTTCTTTTGGAAATGATACCCCTGCAGTCATAAAAGGAAAAGGCACTGTTCAGTTGAAAGAAAAAGTCAAATCTAGAAATGTTTTGTATGTTGATGGCTTGAAGCATAATCTACTGAGTGTCAGTCAGATGTGCGATCAAGGAACTGAGGTAATATTTCGATCAAATGGATGTAGTGTTTGTGATCTTGATACAGGAAAAACAGTGATCAAAGGCATAAGAACTCCAAAAAATTTATACATATTTGAAGAAGGACAACAACAATGGTATTTGAGCAAGAATGATGAACATTGGTTATGGCACCGGAGGTTGGGGCATCTAAGCTTCTCACATATAAGGAAAGCATGCAAATACTAGGCAGTTCGTGGTCTTCCAGACATCAGAATTCCGGACAATACAATATGCAAATCATGTTGGTTTGGTAAGCAAACCAGAACTAACTTCCCTGAGAAGGAAGGATCAGCTAGCAGGCCTCTTGAACTAGTCCATACAGATGTATGTGGTCCATCTAGGAAAAGGTCACCTCGAGAAGAAGAATACTTTATATTATTCATTGACAACTTATCCAGGATGGTTTGGATAGGACTTATGAAGCACAAAGACGAAGCCTTCGAAAAATTCAAGTCTTTCAAAGCCTTGGTTGAAAACGAATCAGATCACAAAATTAAGTGCCTCAGGTCTGATAGAGGTGGGGAGTTTACCTCAAATGAATTTTTCAATTTTTGTGAAGAACATGGAATAAGAAGGGAATTCTCTACAGCTAGGACTCCTCAGCAGAATGGAGTAGTGGAAAGGATGAACAGAACGGTTCAACAAATGGCTCGTGCTATGCTTGATGAGTCTGGAACTCCCGCAACCTTTTGGGGTGAAGCTGCATTTGCTGCGGTTGTTATCCTCAACAAAACAAATGTCCGGGTGAACAGCACTCAAACTCCTCATGAGCTCTGGTATGGTGAGACTCCTTCGGTAAAACATTTCAAAAGCTTTGGAAGCAAATGCTATATTAAGAATAATGATGAACATCTTGGCAAGTTTGAACCTAGAGCAAATGAAGGCATTCTCCTTGGTTATTCTCCTCACAGCAAAGCATATAAGTGTTACAACAAAAGACTTGGAAGAATAGTTGACAGCATTGATGTAGTGGTTGATGAGGAAGGAAACATTCCTAGGCAAGTAAATTATGAAAATATCGAGGAGGATGAAGACTATCCTTCAAATCAGACTGATGATGAAGAAGAACCTCAAGAGGCACCAGAGGAACAGATAAGGATAGAAGAGAAGACTCCATCCAGGTACGTTCAGAAGAATCATCTAGAATATCAAATTTTGGGGTAGAAAGAGGCAGGTATACAAACAAGAAGAACAATTGCAGAAGCCTCAAGCTATTTGGCATTGCTCTCCTCCACTGAACCACAAAATGTAAAAGAGGCATGCAAAGATGAATGCTGGGTCAAGGCAATGGATGAAGAACTTGAGTAGATCGAAAAGAATAACACTTGGGAGTTGGTTCCTAGACCAAAAGATAAGAATGTCATAGGGACAAAATGGATCTTTAAAAACAAGATGAATGAAAATGGGGAAGTGATTAGAAACAAGGCCAGACTTGTTTGTAAAGGATATGCTCAACAAGAAGGAATAGACTTTGAAGAAACTTTTGCTCCCATTGCTAGACTTGAGGCCATCCGAATGTTCCTTGCTCTCTCAAGCTTTCAGAAGTTTAAAGTATTTCAAATGGACGTGAAATCAACCTTTCTGAATAGAGACTTAGAAGAAGAAGTGTACATTGAGCAACCAGATGGTTTCATTCTTGGGAATGATCCAAATCTCGTATGCAGACTAAAAAAGGCTCTCTATGGTCTTGAACAGGCTCCAAGGGCTTGGTACTACCGTTTGGACAAATATCTTCATCAACAAGGTTTTTCAAAAGGATCAGCAGATAGCAATCTTTATATAAAAATTGAAAATGACAAATTGCTAATACTTGTTGTGTATGTAGATGATATTATCTTTGGCAGCAATGAAGAAGCTATGAGTCAAAGCTTTGCCTTGGTGATGCAGAAAGAATTCGAAATGTCTTTGCTTGGAGAACTGACATATTTTCTTGGATTGCAAATCCAACAAAATGAAGGCGGTATCTTTTTGTCTCAAACCAAGTACCTCAAGCAGATTTTGAAGAAGTATGGCATGGAAGATTCAAAACCAGTATGTACTCCTATGGTTACAGGATGCAGCCTCAATGCAAATGATGAATCAGCAGTAGTGCACCAACCGACCTATAGATCCATGATTGGAAGTCTACTTTATTTGACATGTACCCGACCAGACATCATGCATGCAGTGGGAATAGTTGGAAGATTTCAAGCAAATCCTACGGAGACTCATCTTCAGGCAGTTAAGAGAATATTCAAGTACCTTCAAGGAATGCAAAAATATGGCTTATGGTATCCTAGAGATACAGATCTCACACTTCATGCTTATACAAATGCAGATTGGGCCAGAAGCGTGGATGACAGGAAGAGCACAAGTGGTGGTGCATTCTTTATGGGTTCCAAATTAGTATCTTGGTTCACCAAGAAACAGAGTTCGATTGCTTTATCTACAGCTGAAGCAGAATGCGTGGCTGCTGCATCTTGCTGCACTCAACTCCTTTGGATGATGCAGACCTTGCAGGATTTTCAAATCACTTGTACACCACCTATCTCCGTCTTATGTGATAATACAAGTGCAATCAGCATTTCAAAGAACCCAGTCATGCATTCAAAGACCAAGCACATACCGATCAAGTATCACTTTCTCTGGGAACATGTGTTGGAACAAAAGGTCAAATTGGAGTATGTTCCTTCTAAGGAACAAGTTGCTGATATTCTCACCAAACCATTGCCCAGGGAAACTTTTGAATACCTCAGACAGAAGCTGGGAGTAGTTGATGTATCATCTTGCTGTTAAAACTTGTCTGTTTCAGATAAAAATGGGTGTACACGAGTTTCCTGAGGAGGATCCGCGTACATACGCCAGTTTGTGCAGAGACAGTCGCGTATATGGAGGTTTGATGGATATCAGTAGGGACAAGCTCTGGTTGAAGATATTCTGATATGGGTCTGGCAGAGACCATCTGGCATAGGTTCAGGGGGAGCAGATAAACTTCTAATGATGCATTTTTGGCATTATCTTAGAAGCTTTTGGTTCTAGTTCACAGCTGTTGTTGGTTTCAGGAGGAACAAAGGCAGAGGGAGAACAGAAGGAAATCTTGATTGCTGATCTGAATGGTGATTGACAAATGTTGCAGATATCAGTCATTGGTGACTTTCATAAGTCTTGCTCTAGTTATTTCGTCTCTATGTCATGTATCTCTTTTAAGGTGTCAAGGTCATGGAACGGCCTATTTTGGTTTCCCCACTATGCCTGGGATGAATATGTAATCTACTTAGTTGACATATGTAAAATTTTTATGTATCCCCACTTGGTTGGGTGGATGATCCCCACTTGGTTGGGTGATGGATGTATGTATTGAGTCTTTTGGTGATAGGAAGGTCTTTTATGATGTATAAGTCATGGTTCTTCTTGAAGAACATCTTTTTGCAGATCTTGCCTACAGTCAAGGGGAGCATGGTCAGCACAGCAGGGCAGAGATTTCAGCATGTACTCAGGGGGACCCTTTGCCCTTAATGACAAAGGGGGAGAATGACTTTGAGGATTGTGGGGTTGCCATCAAGTCCAAAGGGGGAGATTGTTGGCATTATGGCACAAGTTTGAAGCTATGGCACAGGTGTTGTCCTTGATAGCAACTCTCTTTGGCGACAGATCTCAGGTCCAGATATCAGTTCAGGCTTTCAGAATGAAGAAAATGATATATACGCAGGTTCACCTAGACAAAGGCATGTATACACGCAGGTTAGACGTTACAAAGGCGCGTATGCGTATACACGCACTTTCATGCAAGGAAAAGTGCGTATATGTTGGAGAACTTACTTTTGGTCCATGGTAGTTAGTCCTTGGTATTTGAACCTATGGTTTTGGACCATGGTATCTCGTCAGAAGTGTTGACCCCAAGTATTGGGTCCAAGGTATTGTTTTATTATGGTTTTGGACCGTGGTATTGTGAAAGACCTAAGACTATAAAAGAGGAAGGAGATCATTTGGCAAAGGATCATCTGAATAAATTGAATATCTAATAAGTGCGAGATCTGAAATATTGGTGATTGGGGTTATGGTGCAGATCTAGATCTGAATGAAGGAGGAACCTTAGCACAAAGAAGGATAAGTTCTATTGATGGGTCATAATCTTTTGGCTTGAATGATAATATCTTTGCATGATTTTGATCTATTATATGTGGCGCATGCTTGATCTATAAATCTGATAATCTAGGTTAATCAGTGTCTAAATATTTGAAAGAGTGAATTATCTTTTATAGATCTATACGCAGGTTCAGTGAATCGAAGGTGCATATACACACTGGTTCAGTGAATGAAAACAGCATATACGCAGGTTTCTCCAAACGCTGAAGCATATGCACGCAGGTTTCAGGTTATTGAAGTAGCGTATATGTTTTGAGTTGTGATCTAGCTGCTTCTATTTATTGCTGCAGTGTTCTGGGTTCTAAATTTGGTGTGTGGTTATTGTTACTGTGTTTTGGGTACAGGTGTCAGAGAAGTATCTACTTGATTCAGTTCTAATTGGTGAAAAGGAGATTGTTTGATTATGATTTATTGATGTTCATGGATCCAGTCTGAAAATTTATGAAATATGGTCCCTGGAAGAAAGAGAAGGTTGTAGCCTTCTATAGGCCAGTACCTACGTACTTGTATCTTGGCTAGTGCAAGAGCTAAGGGGGTTATAGCTCCCTTCCAGGAGAAGCTGGAGAACGAGAGAGGGTTGTATCTCTCTACAGGTTGTAGCCTGCGTACTGGTAAAGGACTGCACCAGTACATTGTAAAATGAAGTTTCTAATTTAAAGAAGATAGAGACGAATTGCAGCAGGTGGTTTTCACCCACATTGGGTTTCCACCTTATATCTTGTGTTCTTGTGTGTGTGATTGTCTTCAGATCTATTTTATTGTTTATGGTTACTGTTTATTTAATCCTAACACACAGATTAATGATCAACATCAGTAAGATAAACTAAATTATAAGTTTGCATTGCATACACGGTTTTCCTTCTCTGTAGTTGCGTATATACGTAGTTTTATCTAACTGAAGTAGCGTATATGATCTGGGTTTGAAAAAGAAAATATTTGACTTGATAATACTGATTCACCCCCCCTCTCAGTATTATTTCCAACAGAACTTTGTGTAATATCCTGTATGTCCTAGGGTAGCGCACAGCTGTTTCACACTCCTAAGTGCTTCCAAGTTTAGTATCACTGCGATCTTCATGGGATATACCATCAGTCCTTGCCTAAAAACCACATGACCCAGAAGGGTCCTGAAAGGAATACAAAACAGGCACTTCTTCTGATTGAGCGCGATCTGGTATCTTCGACAAGTATTTAACATCAGGCGTAAACTAGCGACATGGCATTTCACCAGCCCAAACACAGTCTAGTCATTAATGTATACTTCCAGGAACTTATGAATAAATTTCTTAAACGCAGTAATGACTACGCGTGAGAAAATCGTAGGTGCATTCTTCAATCCAAATGGCATTACAGTGTACTGGAAACACCCCCACTCAGTCATGAAGGTCATCTTTCTCCTATCCTTCGGCGCGAATTTGATTTGGTGATACCCAGAGAACCTATCAGTGAAGAAATATGCTTCTTGGCCACCTACATTGTCCAACACTTCATCCGTGAACAAATTCGAGAAAGGATCATGTACGCAAGTGTCATTCAACTTTCTGAGATCCATGCATATCCTTATTTTATCCTTCTGCATCTTCTCCTGTACCACCATTAGGCTTACCTAGTTAGATTCTTCCACAGGCTCAATGATGTATGCCGCAAGAATCTTATCTAGCTCTAAGCGAACCTTCTCCTTATACTTCGTATTTAGATGGTAAGGTCTTTGATTAACTGGCTTTGCGTTGGGTTTCAACGTGATCTTCATAACACCTAGGTCTCTGATTATCCCTTTTAGATCCATAAACTTGGTAGGGAATAAATCCTGGTGTTCGCAGAGTTATTTAGCGACCTTATCCATCGTTGAATCATCTTAGTAGTCTCCAATCTTCACGAATTTGGGCTCTACCTCCATACCAATGTTTACTTGTTTCTTTTTCAGCGGCATGGTTATATCAAGATTCTCAATCTATGGTCCTTCAACCTCGTGGCGACCTTCTATTTCAAGGATGTTAATCTTTCACAGATCCTCATCTTCTTCTTCAATGGTTACATTATAGCATTCCAACGCATGACTCAGCTGAGTAGCCCATTCAGGCTAAATCAGGTCAAAAGGATCTTGTGGTTCCTAAAGATTGCTACTTTCGCCTCTTGTAGCACCTCATCAATACAGTCAAATCCATCTTCAAAACTGAATGTCATTATGAATCCTTCACGCAGAATAACCCATTCACCTATACCATGGCGAAGCTCCGTTTCTACATACCAGTTCATCAGGACAACATCTAGGGTGTGACAGAACAAGTGCACCCATTCAGGTTGGGGCTTCTCTCCATAAGCCCGAGCCCATTTGGCCAAGTGTGCATGCGGGTCATCTTGTCCATCATACTTGTCTTTCATTCATACCTTCAACTTCCCAAAGCATGTTCTCATCATCCTCCTACATTCGTACCAATCATCAAAGCTTCCCTTATGCGTACACCACCATATTGCAGGCGTAGCACGTAGTGCCCAATCCAATGCCTGGAAGCACTGATTTTATTGTACATCCCTCTCAAATGCATCCAAAACGATATCTACATCATTTAGGCCATCATAAGTGGGTATATTTCTTACCTCTGACAACACGCAGTGCAACAACCGGGTCATCATGTTACAGCTCAATGTAGTTACTTCATGTAACTGATTCTGTTAGTGCTATAATTCTTCATTAGATTCTGAAGTGAAGAAACTCTCGAAATCCCATGTAATTCATCCATTCGCTGTTGGATTCACCCAATATTGGTCTCGTGTTGTTAGCTTATAGATACAGTTCAGATCGTCATCACTCCCATAATCGCGGACTGGTTCAGTATAGCGCGATCCTTCAGCAAGATCTACGGGTACTATTATGCGTAGTGATTTCTTCTCAAATATCATCTTTCTCTTCTTTAGGTTGATTACCCCGTTCATATAGTAGCCCAATCAATTCCCGGGAACACAAGATAAGGGTTGTTGTCATCCACAATTTCTATTACTTCAAAGTCAGCCAACGCGCTCGCACCTTCAATGTCTACAGTCACCCCCTGCAGCCGCCCCATGGGGATGATCTTTTGCTGGTTCGCCATCCTTAGTTGAATCGGAGACCATTGCAGCATGGGTGTCCCCATACATTCCCAAGTCTATTTTGGTAGGATGTTCGCATCTGACCCTAGGTCCAAAATAACCTAATCCATTTCATACTCTCCTATCTGCAAGGTCAGCCTCATCTCCCATCCCGTCCTTGTTTTATGCTTTCCAATCTTTCGTACTACGCGCAGCTCACCCGAAGCCTTTCTGGTGCATCTATTTATGAGCTCTTGTAACCCCTTCACAGCCTTACTATCAGGCAATAACTTCATGCAAGTCTCCAAGAAGGTTGTAAGCATAGAAGGGTCCATCTCCTGATTGGGCTTATCCTTGCTTCTCGAGGTGGAGGCCTTATCAAAGCTCTTCTTTGCTTCCATGAATGTTTCACGTGCACACTCCAAATCGAACTCAGTGTTCTTCATGGGAGCTTTGCGAATCCATGCACGGTCTTCGGGTTGTTTCCCCTTGTCAGCTCCTATTGTGATTCCACTTCGGAGCACTATATTCACATTCAAATCTTCTTTGCAAGGCTCAGACCTCATCATTTGTAGATTCTGAGTCGGCTAAGGTGGTAGTGCCCCTTTGTCACGTATCCTTGCTATCAACGTAGGACTGTCTTTCGTTTCATGGTCAAACAGGGTGCAATATTTGTACGATGGCCGTGTTGGGTTAGTGCACTTGCAGGAATAATGTCCTGGTCCTCCAAAATTGTAGTAGATCAACTGTCCCTGACCTCTTCCAGTTCCTCCTCTACCTCGGCCTCGTCCGCACCCCTGAAAGCCTGTCCGCGCCATCCCCACATCTGGTCAGGGGGTCGTGTTTCTAGATGAACCCTATAGGTGGGAGTTCTATCCATCATTGGTTCATAGCTTCTACAATTACGCTCATCATGCCTTACTGACCTACAAAAGTTGCAGAACAGTTGTTGTGGTGTCTGTACATACTTCTACAGCAAATGACAGTTATTTGTGGCATGTTTTCCTGCTACTTGACATATAGCACACCACAATGCAAGCACCGCACTTGGTCCTTCTTGAGGTTTTGGCCACAAAGGTATTAGTCCCCCGCCTACAACGTAGTTTGCAAAGACCAGACAATGGTCTTTGTCATGCCCCTGACCCTTGCATTTCAAGCACCATACTTCTTCGTGCACCTTTGGTTGAATTGTTCTGTCCTACTTCAAGCTTTGCATCTCGAGGCAAAGATTTTTCAACTACGCATGGATCTGTTGCACCCCCAGATTTGGATCTTGCATCAGTGTTTCATGCAATCTCATTGCAATCTCCTTGACTTGATTCATTATTTTCTGTTGTGACAGCGCAACCCTTAAGTGTGGCAAGAGTGAAGCCACAAACCATTTGTGATGTTGTCCGTCTATTAAATTCATATTAGCTTCACGGATTTTAAACTTCAATATTTGATCTAATTCCCAAGGTGTCTTGCCTGGCTGCATCTCGATTTCCTTGAACCCCACAATTGACTATGCCTCAGATTTAGGCCTACTGAATTCTCTATTCAACGTTGTCTGGATGTCTGCCACTCTAGCATTCGAGTTATCATTATGGTACTTGATATACCAGGTTAGCGCATGATCCTGCAAAGCACTAAATGAAAATCCTAGCTACTAAGGAAAGAGAGATGAAATTATTTCAACATAGAGCAGAGAGCACACACTAGATGCACTTTTCCTAAATCAACTTCAGTATGTAGTCTTAATGCAAATGCACATGCATGTATTATTTTTTAGTTTCCTTAATGTGAGAATGACAAAAAGAAAACTAAGTATAGATCTGAAATATTTTCTTTCAAAGCGACAGTACTAATAATTTTCTTTTCAAAAAATAAAAGTAAGGTTAAGACGACACTTTGCGATTTTGAATTTAAACTGCTTTCAACACTTGAAATACTTATTAATTCAAATCAAATACAATGGAAAAAATGTAATCGACTATCTAAAAGAGGAATGCTTTGTGACACTATTTTTCTTGACTGAAAATGACACTTGCAACACTTTCAAATCAAAAGACGACAGTTCAATTAAGTTACTATTTGCAAAGGAGAACTATAAATGATGAAAAATACATAAAAAAACATTCACAATTCTTTCTGATGGAGGCTGAATAAAGCAAAGGAAGATGGTTTCAACAAATATATATGGATCATAGACAGCAGAACTATTGAATAAAGTTGAAGACAATGAAGAAAAAACCAAAATCTAGAGGCAGACACAGTGTTAGTCAATTATCGCACCTGTAACACAGGGAAATAGGGATGCATCTCACCTGCAACACACGGGAGGTGCAATGCATCCAGGTTTCCAAGAAGAGACAGTGCAATGGTCCAGGGACGAGACTGTGCTTGGTTTTCACTCACAGTTTGCAGCGAAGTTCAGCGATTTAGGGTGAGCTAATGATTGTTAGTAAACACAAAGTATAGGGGATGATCTAATGAGGTTATTTGAGCTACCACCAGGGCACTTAGGATGTTTGCAAGCTAGATGTTCAGTTCATAAACCAACTTGGAGATTAACTGAAGCAGCATTGGTATACTTTGTAGTTGCATAGCAAAAGCATTTCGAAGGCTAGTTGGTTTAACTTTAGGCTCCGTTTGTGGTTTATAAAGCAAACAATAGTAACAAAACAAACAAGCTATTCGTTCCCCAGCAGTGTCGCCATTTTTTTATCAGGAAAACTAGTGTCCATTTAGAGTTACTAGTCCCACTAAGACAGGTAGCTATCTTAGAAACAAACAAACTAAAGTTACTTGTGTTTTCCTTTATGAGAGATAGATGAGAGAGAAGCATAAAGTACCAACCTCGGTCTTTTGCTAGTCTCCTTGCTCGTTTCCTCTCTCCCTTGATAGAGCTTTAGCCACTCCTTTCTCACTTGTCCCACTTCAAACAACACATGTAGAGTCAAGGCAGCAAAATACCATCAAAGCATAGATATCTATAACCATAAGCAATGTAGGATCAGATGTACATTAACCATATAAATTCATACACAAATACAAGATTCAGAGATATACAAGCATATGGAGGAAAACTCAAATAGATTTTTTTATAGAAGTAGTAGAAGAGAGGATTACAACCAGGCTGTCTGATCCAACATCATCCTCCCAACATGAAAGCCCTCTTCACCTCATACAAAGCGAGATCACCCAACAATGTCTTCAAAGAGAAACCAACAACACTTCCTTGCAAATTACAAAATTCCAGCCTCTGGATCTTTAGGATGAAGGATCCATATATAGATGTTTACAGGAGAGTGAGTCAGCTTCTGGGATTTTGATTATTGTCATTTCACTGATAGTTCTTGGTTCCACTTAGAGATTTCAGATCTCTTGCTCATCCCTGGGCGAATTCAGAGAGAAAAGTGTCATATGAGCAGTTTCTAGAAGATTCTCTAGATTTCCACCTAGCAAATTGCTTCTACCATTTGTCTACTCTCACTCATCGCACCCTACATAAGGGCTTTCCAATATGCATCACACCTCCCGCATGTAATAGGTGAGATGCATTGCATCCTATGCATGGAGCAATCTATATGGTCTAGTTTTGACCAGCTCTGAGTAGTTTTTCATGGAGAACTTCTGGGAGATGATGTAATCAGTTGACCTTGTTCCTTTAGGGTATGAAACAACACTTTTAGGGGTTTAGAAGCCCTCGGTTTATGGACATATGTGATTGGGGTTGTAGTGCCCAAATATGTCTATAACACCCCTGCCTCAGAGGCATTGGCCCTCCTCTTGTAATATAATTCATGAAGACAAGGCAGTGACCTTTATCATGCCCTTGGCTTTTACATTTGAGGCAATGAACTTCTTCACGCACCTCTGTCCGCACCGCTTTTTCCTTTTTCAAGCTTTGTAATTCCAAGCAGAGATTTTGCAATTCCGCGTGAATCTGTTGAACTCCCAAAGCAGCATCTTGAATAAGCATTTCATGCAATCTCATCGCAATTTCCAGGGCTTCTGCCTGGGTCCCTATCTTTTGTTGTGATAAAGTAACCCTTAGGTGGGGTTGGATAGAGGCTACAAACCATTCGCAGTGCTGAATATTTGTGAGATTCATGTTAGCTTCGTAGATATGGAACTTCAATATTTGATCTAATTCCCAAGGCATTTCGCTAGGCCTCATCATGATTTCCTTGAATCTAATGACTAGTTGTGATTTAGACTTGGGCCTACCAAATTCTTTGTTCAGAGCGGTCTAAGTGTCTACTAATGATGTCATCAGGTTATCAGTGTAGTACTTAAGTTACCATGTTAACGTGTGATCTTGTAGAGAAGTAACCAATTGCGCCTTCTTTATATGATCATCTATAATATTCGATGTCGTCCATATAGCCTTCACAATGAACCAAAACTGATCTGGGTGCTCACTTTCCAAGCCCTTGAAAACGAGAAACTTCATAGTATTCGACATATTGAATGGTTGCGGAGGTGGTGGTGGTGTGGGTGAAGTTGTATGTTGTGGAGGTAAAGGTAGAGGTGGTGTGGGCGGATGAGGTATTCACAAAAAACCCTGGTTTATCAACTATATATCGCTTCATGGTGAGGTCTGTACCGCTCCCTCGTCGTCACTCGAAGGAGGTTCTATCAATGGGTTGTATTCAGGACCTGCTCTCTCCTGATTTCTAAAGAATCGTCCACTTCACGTAGATCCAAACATCAAGGTAGTGGCATAACCCACTTTTCACACAAGATCATTTTAATCCAAGTATTCAAAGATTTCAAATACTTACCTCGCAGTCCCTTGAAAAAGTGTCGCTCTGCTTCACTATAGCTGACTGAGGTATCGACCATGAATTATGTCACAAATCCTCCTATGAATCAATCGAGCCAGTGATTGGCAGCGCTTAAAATCTTATATTTAGAAGCTTCCAACTTTCGCACTAGCTCCAGGGTCCACACTATCGGATCATCAAGCCTCCACCTTCCTTAGTCATCTGCCAATTTAGCAATCCCCTCATATAGTTCGATCGGGAAGGTGCAGAAGAAAATTTCATGTATTTCTGTGTATATATAATTGTCCAACTACTACTCTTTTGTCAGGCATAGATTTCTGTTCTCTTGCACCACAAATTCATGGATCTTTCTATCCAACAAATTCTCAATTTCTTTCTTTTTCGGATTCCAGTGATGCGACATCACACATCTCTTTATGTTGATCCCTATCCCGAAAACGAAACCATTTGTTGGTTTATTGGATCCTAACCCAGGTTCAAAGTTAGTTTCGTCAAACAAAACCCTACACTACTGGCCCTTTCGGCATCAATCTGCGGAGTGCGGACTGAAGACTCACCCGCAGCAGTATGGGGGGATGCTGGAACCAAGTTTCCACAGCCAGAGATTAGTGTGATGTCATTTTATGCCCTAAATCCGCCTTTGCATTGATAAATAATCCTTTAAGGCTTATCAATATAACTTCCTTGAATTGGCTGCTAGACCTCCATGAAGGTCTACGACTGGCTTTTGCAGGCCCTGAACAGGCTAATCAGCCACTTACGTGCATCTAAGACTATTCTTAACCCAAAAATTATTCAGACCTACTTAAGTGTTGGATAACTTTAACATGCAATAGTATAATCTTCATGTAAACACTTAATGTCAATTGCGTTCATATAACAATATAGATCAAGTAAAGTCATGAATCAATACATCAATATTTCATACAAGCATTATTTGTCACATCATAAAGCGCATTCATACATAACATAAGTAAATGGGTAAACATGGGAATTTCAGTAATAATCTTCTTTATTGATAATCAATTCGGCTTACAGACTCAAGACTTCCCTGTGCACTCAGCTGCAAGGGTCTATGCACTCAGTTGCGGACTCTACTTTAGGCCTCTACCCACACACCTATAGAGCCTTTCTTCTTACTCTCCTTCACTAACCCTTTTGACTCTTTTCATATATTTCTTCCTTCTTCTCTAGACATCCCTAAGACACATCTATTTATACAATCCCATGGTCTACGGACCATGGATAGATCTTCAAAACCCTACTCAACTTACATAAAAGAAGGGTAAAACCCTTTTTGACTCCTTTACTATCTACGTGCTCCGCGACCACAATTTACGGAGACTTTACATTGTATATAACAAAACTTGGGCTTTTTGCCCCAAAATTGACTCAGGGGACCCCATCCCAACACATTAATACTATAATAAGTATGAATTAAATGGAGAAATCTATCATATATAGTTGCAGCAGTTTCATCGTAATTAACATGTTTATCCATGTCATATTTTTCAGTCATTGATATTAGCCTATTTTACCTCTCTAGGTCAGTGACCCTCAGTACTTGAGTCTGACTGACTTTTTCTAGACTCAAGACTCTTTTTCTGCCAATTTGACCCAAATTCGCTTGCCCAGTAGCCTATGGGAGCGACTATAGACCCAGATTTTCTCTCAGTCCCACTTTATGGGAGCGACTAGGGAATTTTGGTCCCCTTTCAGTGCCAGTGACCAGAGATGCCTTTTAGAGTGTCCTAGTCCCTAGGAGATCAGTCTGATTCCTCATCTATGCAGGCTGGCTAAGACTTATCTCCTAGAAGTTTATATGACATCTCTTTATCTTGAGCATCCAGATACAGCCTCCCAAGACCTCACAAGCTATAGCATAATCTCAAGATCTAAGTCTCAATCCTAGCTCTCAAAAACTAGCTGACCCTCTTAGATGTTCCAGTATAAATAGGAAGAAGAGAGGTCCTGAGAGGATTTATCTAGATGATCAAGACAAAGAGAAGTCATAGAAACTTCTAAGAGATAAGTCCTAGCCATCTCGAATAGATGAGAAATCAAACTAATCTCCTAGGGACTAAGACACTGTAGAAGGAATCCCTGGTTGCTAGCACTAAAATGGGAACAAAAGTCCCTGGTCTCTCCCATATAGTGGGTTGGAGAGCAACTCTGATCTATATTCACTCACATAGGTTATTGTACGAGCGACTTTAGGTCAAATTGGTAGAAAAAGAGTCCTAGTCTAGAAAAAGTCATTCAAACTCAAGTACTGAGGGTCACTGACCTAGAGGGGTAAAATAGGTTGATAACATCTTATATCATGGATGTGTGGTGTTAGGGTCCAAACCTAACCCCTTTATTTATGTAATAAGCCCAATGATCCGAGTTAGGTTTATAGTTAGTTAGAGATTCAATAAAGCCCACTTTAATAATTTTAAGTGGTTGACCCGCATTAGAGAAAAGGGACCACAATTTGTTGTAATAAAGTGGTTAACCCATGTTAAGCAAGGGACCACTACTAGTTATGGTTTTGGAATTCATTTAGCTATAAATAGTCTTAGTTAGTAATGGAAAGATCATCGAGTCTTATTGTAATTGAGCACTACCATGTTGGAGTTTGCCACCTCGAAGAGGCAAGTGAACATTAAATTTGCTTCTTAATAATAAAACATCTTTAAATTTTCTCATTTCATGTAATAATTCTATGTTTTGGGCTATATTTCTTCATATTTCAGGTATTCTAGATTTCTCGCAGGTCGAGAGTATAACAAACAATATTAGAGCACATTCCAGGGCCAGTTGTACCTCTAATTTTCGTAGAATTGGTTTTAGGCTAGAGACATGTTCCAGCATCCTTAAACCACAAGATCTATCATTAAGCACATAAACCTATGGATTTGGGGTGGCATGCATGTAAGAACTATAAGAGGTGGTCACGCTTGTTGGACTGCCTTGTAACCCCTGTGGGTACCCCTTCGAGTAATAGCACATCAGATAGAACTGCGCACATAATGCAATTCCATGTACCCTAGGGTATGTCAGAAACCCCCTAGGCTCACCTGACACCTAACCTTAGATAATTTGTCAGCCATATTGTTGCTACAGTACCCAAAAAACAACACTTTTGGAGATTACATGCATGTATAATAGGGTAGTTGGGTAGTACGGCTAGCCATATGGTCGATCCTCCATAGTTATCGCCCTGAAAGATTGGGTTGAGTACTATTGTTATACCCTTGCATATATTGTGATCTATAACACCTAAAACTCCTTTTTGGCCATAGTTCCCTCTGCTATCTGAATATCATGCTCTACCTTATCTTCCATATCAGATCCAACAATTGGGGTTTTTTCACTACCCTACAACTCAAATTCAGCAATTGGGGTTTTCACAGTGCATATCAGACTCTTTGTGCAGCGGGGGTTTTGGCCACCATAGCCCATATCATATTTTCGTAGCACATTCGGTAGTACCAAGGCTTTGGGGTTTCTATTACTATTGTATAGACCTGTTTTTCATAGGACATTTGGTAGTATCAAGCTTTCTGGAATTCAGCCACTACAGTATTGATCCTAGGACACTTGTAAGAGACTTATCCCATAAGATTCAGGACAACGAACTGGTTGCAGTGGTACCATTCACTTGTAAGCCCCTAATTTTTTGGTGGTCCCAAAATTTTTCCTGGCGCAGCTTTAAGTGGCCAACGTCATTAAAATCTCAAACTTGCCCTCTTTCCAAGCATACTACTCTTAAGTAAGATCAAAACAATTTACTGGGATTGGTGTATGCTAGGTACTAGATCTCAAGTTGTGGCTGCAGAAAATGAAGTCGAGAGGGTCTCCCACCTTGAAGACAGATTCGAGGCATTCAAGGCCAATATTACCAAATAGCTCTCAGAACTAGTAGTCTCCCACCTTGAAGACAGATTCGAGGCATTCAAGGCCAATATTACCAAATAACTCTCAGAACTAGTAGCCCTTATAAAAATGCCTCATAGGGAGGACCCTAGTGTTGATGCACACATAGAAGGAGACTCTAGCAATCACATTCACTTCTATGGAAATCACCACTCTTCCAGCCACTGAACACCCAAGTTAGACATGTACAAATTCAATGGCTCTAACCCTGTAGTATGGGTAGCACAAATGGAACAATATTTCTCCCTAAATGATATCTGTGAAGTTGAAACTAAATTACATGTGGGATCCCTTTACTTGGACCAAGAGAGATGGAAGTAGTGGTAGTGGTATCAAAAATGTTATCCAGGGATAGCAACTTGGAAAATGTTCTCAAAAGCCATATGTGATCATGTTGACCGGGAATCTAATTTCTTGGTCCATCTCACTAAGCTCCGGAAAACAGGGATAGTAAAGGACTACATTGCAGCCTTTGAAAAATTGGCCAACATAACTAACAGTCTAGGAGATGACTTCTACCTAGAATGCTTCATCAATGGCCTAAAGGAATCCATCCAAGCCTATGTACGAATGCACCACCTAGCTACTTGGTTGGAATCATGTCGCAAGGCCTTAGATGTGAAAATCATCTTAAATGCCTAGTCGAGTCATCCAAATTTCATCACCAAGGCACATCCCACCCAGGCTCAGGGCCCCACCCAAACAATTAAGGTTCACAAGTTATCACCAATCGAAATGCCCGAAAGAAGGAAACAAGGACTATGCTACTACTATGATGACAGGTATGCCTCTAGACACAAATGAAAGGAACCCAAATTCTTTCAAATTGATGCTACTAATAATAGCTCAACAGATGAAGATCCATCTCTTGAGGTACCAAAGGAAGAGGCGGGGGAAACCCAAATTGACAATGATCTCACAGCTACGCCCGATGAGCTAGTTATATCACTACATCCTTGGCTGGCATTTCTTTGCTTTAGACTCTCAAAATCTGAGGTTTTATTAAACATAGGCCAGTAGTGGTGTTGATTGATATGGAAACACTCATAACTTTATCCATAAGAGTGTCACAGAATTTTTTCATTTCTTTGTATGGGCGGTAGCTAATTTCCAAGCCCTTATCGTTGATGAGGGGACCATGAAATGTGAAGGTCCTTGTGAAAATATTAAGCTTTAGATGGGAGACTACCACCTAAAGACCCACATCTTTTCCATTGAAATGGGTGGTTGCGACATTGTCCTAGGTGTTGAATGGGTTAGCACATTGGGCCCTATCACAATGGATTTCCAGGATTTATATATGAGCTTTAAGCAGCACGACCACATTCATACACTAAAGGGACTCCAAGCACGTTCTCCTACTATCATCATCACACATCAAATGGAGAAGCTTTTTAAAAAGGGCCATCATGGACTAGTCACCCAATTTAATGCCATCCATGCCATTGAATCTGCTACTCCTCATATTCATCCTGAGATGCAACAGGTATTGGATCGTCACTATTGGGTCTTTGAAAAACCTAAAGAGATTTCACCCTCTACGCGTGAACATGATCATAGCATCCCTTTGGTCTTGGGTGCCCAACTGCCTAATGTCTGTCCATATCGATATCCTTTTGCCCAAAATAATGAAATTAAAAAAATCATTAAGGAACTCCTCCAAGCTGTTTTTATTCATCTCAACATCAACCCTTATTCACCTCCAGTGGTCATGGTTCTAAAGAAAACTAGAGAATGGCGCATGTGTCCAGACTTTCAGGCCCTTAACAAGCTCACTATCAAGGACAAATTCCTATTTCGGTTGTTGATGATCTGTTTGTTGAACTACATGGTGCTAAATTCTTTACCAAGCTAGATGTCCACTCAGGCTATCACCAAATACACATGAAGGAAGTCAACATTCCCAATACCTCCTTCCGAACTCATGAAGGCCATAATGAATTCTTGGTCATTTCATTTGGTCTCTATAATGCTCCATCTACTTTTCAAAACCTCATAAACCACCTTCTGAAACCATATCTCTGAAAATGTGTCCTGGTATTCTTCGATGACATTCTCATCTATAGCATAACCTAGGACAAACATCTTCAAAATGTAAACCATATATTTCAACTACTCCGAGATCAAAAATTATTTGTCAAATTATCCAAGTGCTCTTTTGACGTGGAAGAAGTCAAGCATATGGGAAACATTGTGGGTCATGAAGGAGTGAGAGTTGATCCGAAAAAGATTCAGCCAATGCAAGATTGGCCCCGACCAAAAACATTGAAGAGTTTGAGGGGATTCTTGGGTCTCACTGGCTACTATCACAAATTTGTCTGTAATCATAGACACATTTCTAGACCCCTCACCAATATTCTCAAGAAAAATTCATTTCTCTAGACTAATGTAGCTTAGCAGGACTTATTGGCCCTCAAACATACCATGTTCTCCACTCCCGTATTAGCCCTAACTTACTTCACCAAATATTTTTCAATTGAATGTGATGCTCAGGTACAGGTGTTGGCACTGTATTAATGTAGGAAGGTATACCATTAGCTTTCAATATTAAACAACACAATGACAAACTTCGATGTCAATCTACTTATGAGAAAGAAATTATGGCCATCTTACATGTAGTAGACACATGGAAGCCATACTTATTGGGGCATTGTTTCCAAATCTACACGGACCATCACAGCCTAAACTATTTTCTAGAATAGCATCTATCATCACCACAGCAAAATAAATGGCTTTCCAATATGCTAGGATATGATTATGAGATAATTTACAATAAAGTATGTGACAATGTAGTGGCAGATGCTTTATCACGCCAATTTGAGGATGAGAGAACCCTTCTATCAATCTCTCTTCCTGTACCAGATTAGATTGAAGAGGCTCATAAGGAATGGTTCTCCCACCCCTCTCCTTCCCAACGCATTAATAAATTAAGAGAACATCATAATTCCTCAGCAAACTACTCTTGGAAGGATAAGATTCTTCGCTACAAGGATCGAGTAGTGATATTCTCAACCTCCACCCTCAAAACCCGCATCTTGGGTGAGCTGCACTCACCTCCAATTGCAGGACATTTATGCTTTTAGAAGATTTATGCTCATGCATGTCATTCTTTTTTTCGGACTTGCATGAAAAACAAGATTATTACTTTTGTAGTTGAATTTGATATGTGCCAACACAGTAAAGGGGAAATGATCAAGTTATTGGGAACCTTACATCCATTTCCACTCCCTACTTCTATCTGGATGAATGTTTCGATGGATTTCATCACTGGTCTCCCAAAGTCAGGCAACAAATTAGTCATCATGGTGGTTGTTGATAGTCTTTCTAAATATGCTCATTTTTGCGCTCTACCACACCCATTTACTCCCACTTTGGTGGCTCAAGTTTTCTTGGACCATGTCTTCAAACTCCATGGCATACCGAATTCCATTGCATCTGATCACAACTCCACTTTCAACAGCAAATTTTGGCATGAACTTTTCAAGTTACAGGGTACACAACTCCAACTAACTACCGCCTATCATCCCAAAACTAATGGTCAAATAGAAACAGTCAACAAATGTTTGGAGACCTATGTAAGGTGCTTCGCTTCCGAAAAGTAGCATCAATGAGTATAGTGGCTACCTTTAGCTTAATGATGGTATAATACTAACTAACATGAATCCACCAAGATGACTCCATATGAGGCAGT
The DNA here is from genome assembly GCA_031772625.1 of Pinus tabuliformis. NCBI lineage: Eukaryota > Viridiplantae > Streptophyta > Pinopsida > Pinales > Pinaceae > Pinus > Pinus tabuliformis. The sequence continues at coordinate 44,771,988 of CM062819.1, forward strand.
GTATGGCCAACTCCCACCTTCACCTATTTCTTATATACATGAATGTTCTAAAGTATAGCCAATTGATCAACTCCTATAGAACCGTGCCACCATGATCACCTCCCACCTTCACCTATTTCTTATATACTTGGATGTTCTAAATTACAATCAATTGATAACCTCCTACAAAATCGTGCCACCATGATCGCCCATCTCAAAGATAATCTACATCAAGCTCAAAACCAAATGAAGCAACATTTTAACCACATCATTCCAAGCACTCATTTCAATAAGGGGATCAAGTATTCTTGTGAATCCAACCATATAAGCAAACATCTCTCAAAGAAAAGGGGTGCTAGAAACTAGCACCCAAATTTTATGGGCCTTATCAAATACTTCAACGCATAGGAGCAGTGGCCTACAAACTGGCCTTGCCACCTACTTCAAAAATCCATCCAGTCTTCCATGTATCATGCCTCAAGAAAGTGGTGGGGAAAAATTGCAAAGTTCAAACAAGTATACCTAAATTGAATGAAGAAGGCTCACTTTAGCTCCAACTAGAACGACCCTCTATACTCGTGAAAGACATCTACGTGGTTGCATGATCAAGGAAGTACTCATCAAGTGGAAAGACACCTCTCTAGAAGATGCGACGTAGGAACAAACCACTATTCTTTAGTAGTTTCATCAACTTCATCCTTGAGGACAAGGTTGCTTTTGATGGGGGAGGGTATGTTAGGGTCTAACCCTAAACACTTTATTTATGTAATAACCCCAATGGGCCAATTAAGAGTCATATTTAGTTAGATATTCCATAAATACCACATTAATAATTGTAAGTGGTTGACCTGATAATCCAGGAGGATTCCGTTGATTCAATTACACATTGATCAGTTTGTTTCCAACATCATCATCAGTATTAGATGTGGTTTTCAAAGTTGGTAAAGGTTCAGTTATGGTTGTATATGGTTTCACGGCATTCATTTGATATGGGTTTGTACCTGGCTGTCAACTTATGTTCATCGACAGTTCCTCCAGGATTAGTCGACAACATGTGTTTTGTCGTTCGTCTTCGCAGGTTTTAATGTCGACATGGGTGCCTTCTATGACAAAGGTGTGATATTGTTCGTCGATAGGTTTTTGTCACAAATACCACTTCTGTCAACAACGTGCATTTGGTTTTATGTCACAAAAGTTTCTAATGTCGCTTTGTGACATTGGTTGTAAAAGGGTGTTTTACACCTAATGTAAAATTTAACACCCTAATCTACATCCAAGCTCAGAACCTATGCTAAAACCTAAGTCTTGAACCTTAATACATTGAAAAATGTATTAAAAAACCTGAGTTCTATTGCATAAAACCCTAAACCTATCACTATGTATCAAGCCTAGCTTTAAACAAATACAAACTATGATCAAAAACCTAACCTAAAGACTCTCAAATGTGAAACATTGCAATACATAAACAAACATTATAAAAAAACCATTATACAAGCCCTAACCGCCAATTGACTGCGTAGGAAGCCTAACCATGTCAGAGAAGGCCATGTGAACATGATTGTATCAAGACCATCAGGTCAACACTAACCGCAGTCCTAACCATGTCGGAGACTACCGGTATAGACATCGCCATGTGAAAGTGCTAGATAGACCATTGTGTTAAAAGTAGTAATTTAACTGTAGGAAAATTGCAGCGGAAAATACATGTCATGTGACGAGAGACAAGGTAAGCCACCAGATTAAATGCCGCAGGTTTGGTGGGTAGTTACGGTTAGGCGTGGCAGCACTATGTGAGCGACAGGATAACCGTTACCACCAACCATCACGGTGCACGATCAGTGGAACTGCCGAAGCCCAAACTATAGTTATGGCCAGTCACATGAGGTCGTTAGCCCTCCACCTAGTTAGCCTAACCACCAGTAGTTTTAGGCTTATCCTATGGTTATTTTGGTTTTTTGTTGAAATTTGTTAAAACAAATAATTCGATGACCTTGCAAAACTAACCTAGGTGTCATTAAACTACAAGATCGAAGCTAAACCCTATCCAGAATCAACCAAATTCATTTGCAATTTAGCCAAGGTGGTTTGATGTACCTGCAGGCCTTTAAAAGGTAGTTTTCCTTCATTGATAAAGAGGAGAGTGGTTGTTGGGTTTTTGTATGCAGATTCTAGAGGTCATAGGAAGTTTTGTTTTTAGTGTTACGGGAGCATCCGGAGTCAGAATTGGAATCCGTAAGAGGAATTAGAAAGATGGTTCAGAGGGCTATCTGATGATAGTGATCAGAAGTCCCTACGTGCACATTTAGACTGATCAAATCTCTGTGTAAATACTCCTTCTTTTCATTCTTAATAAAAGTGGTTTCCCATCTTGAAAGCTTACCCGGAGACGTAGTCCATTAGGGACAAACTCCATAATCAACTTTGTTGTCTGGTTTCGCTATTTTTTTACTATTTTCACTTCTGCTATGAGTCCATCTTGTGTTTAATCATCTGTCATAAATTCTTCTTTTCAAGCAGTTTTCCTCGATTTCCATGCTTTGAGTTAACATTCAATTCATTAATGGTTAATCGATTCTACATCAGTTTAAGTCTATGATCACATTTAGATCATATAATTTGGTATTAGAGTAGGTTGCATTTGTATAATTTTCCATTGAATGTTAACCAGGTCAAAGTCGCAACGAGGAGAAGGAATCCTTGAGTAGATCGATCAAGAGATTGGAAAGCGATGAGTCGTTCATAAATTGCCCATGTTAGGATTTGATGCAGGTGAAAACATTGAAACTAAGATGAGTGAAGAACAATTTCAACAAGAAATCTTGACTATGCAGCAGAAGTTGGGAGAATTGTACAAAGACAAGAAGGCGAGAGATGCAGCTTCTTCAAAGACATCGAAGAAGGACAAAGGTAAAAGCAAGGTTGACAAACTCCTTTACCTCCATCATCTCCATCATCATATTCTTATTCTTCTTCTTCCAGAGCGGCATTTTAAACGAAAAAGTAACCTAAGAAAACATCTCTTTTGAAACTTGATGTGAAATTTGAGTTACATGTTTATGATGGCGAAATGAATCCTGAAAAGTTAGATAACTGGATAAAGCAGTTAGAAGTGTATTGTCACATTCAGAACATTTCTAGAGATAAAACTAAAATTCAGTTAACTACACTTAGAATGTGGGGAACAACTTTAATCTGGTGGGAAAATAAAACTCAGATAGATGTAAAGCATAAAGGAAAAGTCATCTCGTCATAGTCTAAGTTTTCAAAAGCTCTTAGGAAAAAATTCTATCCTTTAGGATACATGTAGCAAGTTGTTATTGACTGGAAGCATTTGAGGCAAGGTAAAGGGAAGAGTGTTCAGGAGTTCAGAAAAAAATCATTGGTGCTTGTTATTTCATTGGGTACACGTGAAACTTTGTTAAAATACATCGGCAGTTTACATTCATATTTGTAGCATACATTATTGATGTTTAATCTCGATGATTTTGATGAAGTGTGTGTTCAGGCCATACATATTGAATCAGGTGGCAGACCATTCAATTTTTCATCGCAGTCATCCAGAAAGTTGGAAACCAAATATTCCAGTGATAGTAAGGGGAAGAACATTTCGAAGAGAAAGAAATCAGCGATAGCTCAGAAGGAAAGACCTACTTGTTCTCATTGCTATAGAATCTGTCATGATGAATCGAAGTGCTGGAAACTTCATCCAGAACTTAAGCCCAAAAAGTTCCTTAAGGGGAAGAATGAAATGAAGTCCATTGTAGCAATCCAACAAGATCTAGGTTTAGATTCAGGGGATGAAAGGAGCATAACCCCCATGGTTACGAAAGGTAAAACTTCTGACACTAGTTCAAGCTCAAAAACTATTGCATCTTCATCAAACATAAATCCTTCAAATGAGGATAAAAGAGTTGAATTGTTTAACATGAGGATAAATTCTAAGCATACAAAGATAGATACAATGTTTGAAAGTGGATCACGAGTGAATTTAGTCTCTGAATATTTAGTTAAAATTTTGGGTTTGGAAACATGTAATCATCCAAGACCTTACCCATTAGGATGGATAAATAAATAAACTCAGATAAAAGTCACCAAACAATGTCTATTAAGATTTTCCATTACATCTAATTACATTGATGAAGTGGAATTAGATGTGGTTCCAGTAGACATATGTGGAGTTGTTTTAGGAAGTCCTTATCTTTATGATCATGATGCAGTATTTTACAGGAGAGAACATAAATATCACCTCAAGAAAGATGGGGTTGAATTTATTGTTAGGACACATCAAAGTAAAAATCACTTGAATCCAGCTAATGTTAATCAGATGAAGTGATTAATAAGTTCAAACAAGAGGTTTATAATCATGTGTGTAAAGGATCAACATAACAATCAACATGATTCTTGTTTAAGTTATGAGACTCAACTTAAATATGGTTTGATTAAAGAGATAGAAACAATTCCAATTCTATGTAAAACCAAACATCTTATTCATAAGCAGGGAATACAACATGAGTTACAGTTTGTGCCTAAAGCTCCTCTTCCTAATGTCAGAATGAATCAATTCAGTTTAAGTTTGGAACTTAACAGTTGCAGGGATACATGTCAGTATTGGGGAAAGACAATGTTTGATTCGCCATTTCATGCTTGAAACAATTTGGAAACCTCTTTTCAAGTGGAGAGGAAATCTAGTTGTTTTCGTATCAAATCCTTTTCTGAAGCGGTGTCAAAGTGTCTAATGGGAACTTATGCATCAGAGGAAAGTGTTAAACAATGGAAACATCATTTAAATGAAGGAAAATTGATTCAAACAAATCAACAGCTAAGTCAATACTTTCAAAGGCAAATTAAGTTGCAGCAAATTTCACCTTACAGTTGGATAGGTTCATTGCAACAAGTTCACTTAGTAATCAGGAAGTAGGAAAGTATGTGTAATCAAGTAGTTGGGTTGATGTCAAGAGTATCTTTGATTGTCTCTGTTATTCTGCAAAATAGATTGTTTATACATGTTGATGGTATTAAATAACATCTAGTAGAGGCTGTTTTAAAATATTATGAATCCCTAATTCATGGTTCTTCGTGGAAACGAATCAATTTCCATGTTCATAACAGTTTGTTTGCCCATCGTCGTAAGTTGTTCATACTACACATGGATGGAACAGGTCACCGAATCAAAATGTGCCATGGTTAGCATGATCAGGGTCATCACTTGCAAGTGATTGATCGAATGTAATGGTACATCGTCAAGTCAAGGTGGAAAGCGAGGGAGTTCTACCCTCATCGACTATTTGATTAGTCCAACTTTTGTGGTCCAAAAGCTTTCAAGTGGAGAGGAATGATCCAAGAGGATTCTATTGATCCAGTTACACATTGATCAGTTTGTTTCCAACATCATCATCAGTATCAGATGTGTTCGTCAAAGTTGGTAAAGGTTCAGTTATGGTTGTATATGGTCTCATGGCCTTCAGTTGATATGGGTTTGTACCTGGTTGTCAACTTATGTTCATCAACAGCTCCGCCAGGATTGGTCAACGACATTTGTTTTGTCATTCATCTTCACAGGTTTTGATGTCGAGATGAGTGTCGTCCGTGGAAAAGATTCGCTATGGTTTTTCAACAGGTTGTCGTCACAAATACCACTTGTGTTGACAACGTGCATTTGGTTTTATGTCACAAAATTTTCTAAAGTCACTATGTGACATTGGTTGTAAAAGGGTGTTTTACACCTAATGTAAAATCTAACACCCTAATCTACATCTAAGCCCAAAACCTATACTAAAACCTAAGTCTTGAACCTTAATACATTGAAAAGTGTATTAAAATACCTAAGTTCTATTGCATAAAACCCTAAACCTATCTCTATGTATCAACCCTAGCTCTAAACAAATACAAACTATGATCAAAAACCTAACCTAAAGACTCTCGGATGTGAAACATTGCAATACATAAACAAACATTATAAAAAAACCATTATGCAGGCCCTAACCACCAGTTGACCGTAGGGGTAGTTTAATCATGTCGAAGAAGGCCATGTGAACATGATTGTATCAAGACCATCGAGTCAACACTAACTGCAATCCTAATTGCGTCGAAGATTGCTGGTATAGACATCGCTATGTGAATGTGCTAGATAGACCGTCGGGTTAAACGCAGTAAGTTAACCGGGAAAATCACTGCGGAAAATACATGTGATGTTACAGGAGACAAGGTAAGTCGTAAGATTAAACACCGTGGGTTTGGTGGGCAGTTATGGTTAGGCGTGGCAGCGCTATGTGAGCACCAGGATAACCACCACCGCCAACCATCATGGTGAACGATTAGCAACTTCTGGAGCCCAAATCACAGTTATGGCCAGTCACATGAGACTATTATCCCTCCACCCGGTTAGCCTGACCACCAGTGATTTCAGACTTATCCTATGGTTATTTTGGGTTTTTGTTGAAATTTTTTAAAACAACTAATTCGATGACCTTGCCAACCTAGCCTAGGTGTCATTAAACTACAAGACCGAAGCTAAACCATATCTAGAATCAACCAAATTCATCTACAATTCAGCCAAGGTGGTTTGATGTACCTACAGGCCTTTAAAAGGCATTTTTCCTTCATTAATCAAGAGGAGAGTGGTTGTTGGGTTTTTGTATGCAGATTCTAGAGGTCTAGGCAGTTTTGTTTTCAGTGTTACGGGAGCATCCGGAGTCAGAATTAGAATCCATATGAGGCGTTGGAAAGCTAGTTCAGAGGGCTATCTGATGATAGTGATCAAAAGTTCCTGTGTGCATATTTAGACTGATCAAATCTCTGTGTAATCAACTCCTTCTTTTCATTCCTAATAAAAGTGGTTGCCCATCTTGAAAGCAGACCCGAAGACATAGTCCATAAGGGACGAACTCCGAAATCAACTTTTCTTTTTGGTATCGTTGTGTTTTTACTATTTTCACTTTTGTTATGCATCTATATTGTGTTTAATCAGCTGTCGTAAAGTCTTCTTTTCAAGAAATTTTCCTCGATTTTCGTGCTTTGAGCTAACATTCAATTCATTAATGGTTAATCAATTCTACATCAGTTTAAGTCTATGATCACATTCAGATCACCTACATTAGATAAAAGGGACAACATTTAGTTGTAAATGGGCAATAGTTAATAAATAAAGTGGTTAACCCATGTTAGTAGTTAGGGTTTTGGATGTCATTTAGCTATAAATAGTCTTAGTTAGTAATGGAAAGATCATTGAGTCTTATTTTAATTGTGCTCTACTCTGTTGGAGGTTGCCCCCTCGAAGAGTCCAGTGAACATTGAATTTGCTTCATAATAAAATATCTTGCAGTTTTCTCATTTCATGTGCTAATTCTATGTTTTGGGCTGTATTTCTTCGTATTTCTAGTATTTTGGATTTCTCACAAGTCAAGAGTATAACAAGTGGTCCCAGTAATCATTCCAATACATAAAAATATATCCATTTCTTATTCAAAGTATTATTTCATTACAAAAATCAAGGGAAAAGCATACCAGGGGTGTCAGAATTTTCATATGATATAGATATCCTAGTTCCTTCAACCAATATGTTGGAAATTATAACCACTATGTATTAACTAAAACATTGTTCTTATTGATGTTTCAATAAATGTAGAGCAAAATTCATCCTAAATATTGGTTATCATTCTATTAGCACTTCGTAATTCCTCCAGGTTGGGGAGAGGAACCCAAAGGTAACCACAAACCACTTTAAAATTGGAATCTAGCCCTTCCAACTTCAGAGAGGGCTCTCCCTATATGAATATTCAGTAACTTAGGTCTTAGGATAGGTATTGATATCATAGAGGAATAACTTTAACAATTTTATGGTAGGGAAGAGGGAAAATCCATTGGGCATGGAGTCATGTTAAGCTGATTGATTTTCTAGTGAGAGGATGAAGAGATAAGGGGTATTTTGATAGGGGCAAGGTAGAAAATCCTTTTGGAATTTTCAATCAAATTAGTTATAGAGGGGTGATCAGAGGAATTTTGGAATAATGACATCTAAAGAATCTCACTGAGGATGAATTCTAAATGCCATGATAGGAGGAAAACATTAAATGTTCCATAGGTTATGACAAAACACTTTAACAGTGAATTCTAAAATAAATCCTTGCTAAACTAAACATGAAGACATAACATTCAAGCATGATCATAACAAGAGAGAAAAATTATAACACAAGAGAGCACATCACCAATAGAAACTGACACATGAATCCATGTAAAAGAATACCTTGATCTTTCTTCATTCACTCAGAAAACTTTTTGAAAATGAAAGTATAATGCACAATGTTTGCTTTCTCTAAACCTCACCAACCAACCAACCCTTTGCACACTAAAAATCATGAAATATATAAAATTATCTCATCCTTAGACTTAGGATTTTTATCTCAATGATTTCCCCAAAGATAAAGTCAATTACATTAGATTTAGAAACTACTTTCTAGGAAATAGGGACCGAATTTCTAGAAAATAGGGGTCAAATACTAAATAATATCTATCGAATAATGATATTTGTTACAAACCCGAAGGAATTTTTTTAATATGATATTGTTCTTGAGAGAAACCTCTCTCAGTTTTCAAAAATTCTTATTCAATTCCTCGTAATTCGCACCCAAAGATCATGGCTAAAACACGAAATGAACGAAATCTCACAAATAGGTTGTAAAGATTCATTAGAATATTCCAATATATGACACCTGTTCCAAAACTAAAGGAAATTATTGTAATTTATATCGTTTTTTACATAAACCTCTTTTACGTTTTCAAAAAAAATTACATTTAGTGAGAAACCAATTTTGAAGTTAAATGCTAAAAAACTCAAAAACGCAGCAAATCCCTTGCCAGAAAAGCGTGGCGAGATTCTTTTTCATATTAGGTGATAAATGCTTGAATTTTGAATTTTATAACCATGAGAATCAATTTCATGAGGTTTGGAGTCAAATTAAAAGGTCAAAATGTTGACTGTGTGGAAGTGCAATGCATTCGTTGTGCTACTTCAAAAGCAGATCAAATTCACCATTTGTATACTTTTTATCAACCCCTATAACTATGAATGTTCCAAATAGGTGGAAAATAACTCCTAAATAATCAAATACCTATTAAGAAGCCCCTGACCAAACTGCAAAACTTCCTTCTTTGAAAATCACCATCTACAGTAGAAGTGGAGCACAATTTCACTTGCATAGGTTTGGCTAAACACTAGGGTCTCTGAACGAATAAAATAGATTTTTGATGATGTTGATAGTCTTAAAAACCTCCTTGAGCCTCCATAAACTAAAATAGCACAAAAAACTTCCATCTCCTACCAAACTTCATGCTTATTATAGTAGCACAGCAAGAAAGCACAACGCAATCAAGTTTACGAGGGTTGCGAGATTTTCTAGGAATTCTTCTCAATTCCTAAAGATGAAACTGATATCAAACAACGTGAATTATTTTAGAGGAGAAAATTTTGAACCTGAGAGTGATCGCGGCACAGGAAATCCTCCAATTTGCAGAAACGAAGTGTAAAGGGAAAGTGCAGTAGTAACTTGTCATGATGATGATTTGATGAAATATTTGATTTGACCTTACAACTAACTTGAAAGGAAACCACTTGATTCGAATCAATGATGAAAAACCCAAATCCATTATTATCTTCACTCAAAAGACTAATAAGTTGATCTCTAAGAGATCATAGAAAAACTTTACAAAATGACCAAAATGATGAAAAGACTAAGTTGGGCTTGGATTACTATAACATAAGATACTAACATTGGCTCCAATGGGGATAGAATCCTCCATGTGAGGTGCCAAAGAACACCATATACTAGTAGCCTAATTTATTGGGTTGACCTCAACCTCAATTTCGCAAACTGCTACCTATCTTTTCTCTAAAACCACTACAACTAAAACCAAACTGACAACCTCAAACTATACATTACATGTTGCAATTTGAAGAATGACCGAAACAACTACTTGAAAAACTAAAAATCAAACTAAGATAAGTGCTTTCCTAGCAATCTTATTGATCACACCATTTCCTACTCTAACCTGTTGAATAAATGTTGAAATCAAGTGATACAAAAATTCCATTGAAGTTAATAAAGTAGCTACTAAAATAAGTAGATTGCTTGACTGTGCTTGCACCATATTGAAATTGAATAGTGTAATGGTGGTACAAACTCATGATGCATCTGGTCTCCATATTAAAACATGATTGAAAACACAAACTGAAAAAACATTCCATATAATGAGCTACAGGATCATAAAAGACATGATTTGTTTGATGATGCTCAAGGTATTCAATGAGTAGCCTATCATGGATGAATTTTTCAAATGTATTCACTATGTCAAACCACGACTTCAAATGTGCATTGTCAAACCATGACTTCAAATGTGCATTTTCAAACTTGTGTTTAAAATTAGAACATTCATCAATATGAAAATCATAGGGCAGCACTACCTCGTATCGTTTCGGCTCGAAAAGGTTCTCAAAGGACTGATTTTAACATTGGAAATTGTGGTATTGAATTTAAATCTCTAATGCTTCAATACCTTTCTCAATTGTTTCAACAAATGATTCAAAAAAATATCTCTTCTGAGTCAAAAAAATTCTTAATCTTAAATACCTAGGTAAATAAACTGAGAAAGTTTCTTCCACTTGATCATCATCAAACATATCAAAATACTCTATAAAACCTTCACTAGAAAAAGGATATTCAACATACCCTGTCATCTCGGTTGGCTAGGCAACTTGATCTACACTTTAAACTCTAAATATTTTGGATCGTGAAGTCGCCATAGATGTTCTTAACTCTGGACTGTTTGGAAATGGAGTTGTCTGGTAAATAATGCATAGCCTTCTTGTTTCCAATCATTGTTCACCATCAGTAATTAGATATGAAACATAATGGTTCTTTCCCAAGGAAGATGGAACCTTTCACTCCCTAGCAATGACGCCACTATGTTACCACTTTGTAATTTCTCTAGGCTTAGGAGAGGAACCCAAAGGTAACCACAAACCCGTTTAAAACTGGAATCTAGCCCTTCCATCTTTAGATAGGGCTCTCTCTATATGAATCTTCAGTTACTTAGGTCTTCGGCTAGGTATTGAGATTAAAGATGAATCATTTTAAAAATTTTATGGTAGGGAAGAGGGAAAATCCATTGGGCATGGAGTCATGTTAAGCTGATTGATTTTCTAGTGAGAGGATGAAGAGATGAGAGATATTTTAATAGGGGGAAGGTAGGAAATTCTTATGGTGTTTTCAATTAAATTTATTTTATAGGGGTGAGAAGAGGAATAGTGGAATAATGACATCTAAAGCATCTGACTAAGGATGAATTCTAAATGTCATAATAGAAGGAAAACATTAAATGTTTAGTAGGATATGGCAGAGCACTTTAACAGTGAATTATGAAATAAATCCTTGCTAAACTAAATATGAAGGCATAAATTCAAGCATGATGATAACAAGAGAGAAAAATTACAACACAAGATAACAAATCACCATTAGAAACTAACACATGAATCCCTATAAAAGAAAACCTAGATCTTTCTTCATTCACTAAAAAAAAACTCTTTGAAAATGAAAGTACAATGCACAATGCTTTATTTCTCTAACCCTCACCAACCAACCATACCTTTTCAAAATAAAACTCATGAAATATATAAAATCAGCTAATTATTGGACTTATGAGGTCGAGCTCAACCATTTCCCCAAACACAAAGTCAGTTACATTAGATTTAGCAACTGCATGCTAGAAATAGAGACTGAATTTCTGGAACATAAAGATCAAAGATTAAATAAAATCTCTCGAATTATGATATTTCTTACAAAAATTAAGGCATTTTTTGTATATTCACTTCTAATTGAGAGAATGTTCTCTCTGTTTTCACAAATTCTTCTTCTTCTCCTCATACTCTACACCCAAAGATCATGACTAAAATAGTGTTATAGCTCCAAATCTCACTCTTATGGTTTGTGATGCTGCACTCATGGCCTAGGGCAACCCCTCCTTCCAGACCTGGTCCTAAAATTTAAAAAACAGTGTTTTATCCCTTATACGTGACATTGCCCTGAGTTAAAAGCGTGTACACGTGGGTCTGTGTATACCCAACCCGCGTGTATGTATTAAAACACTTAAAAAAATAAATAATTCCTTATTTTCGGGCGGAGATCGCGGGTTTTACCTGCTGATCACCTGTTAGTGCCCGTGGCCTAACTGTTCCCAACCAACTCCTAACTAAAAAACTACTTTGGAGATGGTATAAAAAGACATCAAAGGGAAGGCCTAAGGGAGAGAGAAAAGAGAGCAAGATTATTATGCTGAGATTTTCCCCTTAGACCAGGTCTGAAGTCCTTGGTGCTTTCTGCACTTCCCCCATTTTGTATAGGAAACCCTTGTTTCCATGTGTATTGTTGATCATTCATCCTTTATATCACCATTGAGTAAGACTTGGAAGGAGCTCTTGTTGGAGGCTTGAGGTTGGAACGAATCCGGGAGGAAGCTTTGCTTGGAGCCTGCTGAAGGTGTTTCAGGTGAAATCTTTCCGTTATATGTACTTTACTTGCATTTATATAAAGAAACACGTCTTGGTTCCCGAAACAATCTTTCTTTATGCTTATGAGATTCTTGTCTTGAATTCTTATGCAAATAGTTACTTAAAGATTTTTATAACTAACTTTATAGCATGAAGATGGTTTATGTATAAGTATTTGTCCATGTACTGCTGTGTTCTTTGATTTGTTTGTTTTACAGGTCAAAGGAGAAGAAGGGAACTCCAAGAAAGGTTTGGACCTTGAAGGCCTTCTCGAACGTAGGACCTTAGGTACGTACCCTAAACATTAGAATTTGCTTACAGTAAAGATAATGGCTGTGTGTGTGTTTCTTTGAATAAGCAATTTTCAGTCTGGTAGAGTCTTAACCCAAAGGACCCTAGGGGTACTTTCCCTTCAACCAGAATTGGCAACTCCGCTGGGGAACAACACTCTTATTGTTCCTAGTTTGGGTAGTCTTCAAGCCAATCAAGGCTCAGCCCCTCTGTTTGTTGGCTCTGACTGTCTAATCTGTTCTTGAACTCTAAGCTTTTTCAGTTTTTTTAGTCTGTATTTTTTATTTTTCTTGAAAATCTTCAGATACGCTGTTTTTCTGGATTACAGAAGCGTATATACGCAAGTTGTACTAAGTGAACCCGCGTATAGGCGAGTTTCCTCAGTTACAGTCGCGTGTACACGCATTCTGCACATCACTGCAGGCGCGTATATTATATAATTTTCAAGATTTGTAAATTTTCTTTTTACTGAATGTTTGTCTGGTGGTTTGGGTCAGTTTGAAGCAGTCATTTTCCAGTAACAATCCTCTGTTTAACAGGGGGCATCTTGTTCTGAACTCTCTCTAGTTATAAGGAGTATTAGTCTTGTTTTCGTTGATTGTAAGCGTCATTGTTTTTTGACACACAAGATTTCTAGTTAAGAATCTTGACTGCTCTGTTTTGGCAGAGTAGGAAGATTGGATTCAATCTTTGTGTTCATTTTGTTTTGATGACCCTTTTGTTTGCTTGACGAAACCATTTTTGTGACCATTTGCTCCTTCGTTTCGGGAAAGTTGTTTGTTACCATTTTCTTGAAACTTGTCTTTTGATCTTTTGGACTTTCATTGCTGCTTTTGATTGTCATGAGCGATTTCAAACGCATTTATTTTTGTTGGGTTTTCATCATTTGAAAGGTGTCAATTCACAAAAGTGTTTGGTTGCCTATTCATCAATCATTGGTGTCAGTATTTTTGAGAGCATTCTTTGAAAAAGACTTCTTGGTTTGATTGAAAGAAAATCTTTTGAAAGTTTTAAGTTTCGCTTTCTTGAACTTTCTTTTCATTTGATTTCCTTTTTTGCGAAGTGAAAGTGCTTTGTGTCTATCTTAGAACTTGTTTTTATTGTTTGGACGAAATGATTGGTAACACATCATCTTCTATCTAAGCATTTTAGTGGCAAGACAAATTTGATAAGTGAGCAACTTTCCTTCTTTGTTTTTAGAGTAGTCTTTAAATCTTGCATCCACATATAGTTCTTGCATTAGGATAGATTTGCATCTCTTTTTAGGCATATATAGTTTTGTTAGTTGTTGTGAGTGTGGAGTCTGAAAAGAAAAGGAAAATTTGTTTATATTAGAAGTACCTCTGAACCTCATAGAAATTTCTCTTCATCGAAAACAAAAAGTGCATGTGCATGTAGCTAAGTTTTATTAATTTCTGTTGCGTCCATAAAAACACCACAAGTTTCATCTCCATTACCTTGTGACTTAAATAACAGCCTAATAAAATCAAGCGCTAATTAAAATCCATTAGAACTTTTTAGTCAGTTACACCAACAAGTTTAGGATTTTAGGGCCTTGGATTAGGTGAGTGGAGAGTTAACTCTCCAAGGCCACATAAAATGTCAAACATAAGAGTCTGATTAACGAGAGTAAATCCAATAGCGTTAGGAAGACCAGGAAAGCTCCGGATCTGGGAGTTAAGCACGAGGGTCTGTGAAGACAGGGAAGAGAGATACCCCCTCTCCTACTTGTCCGAACTTACCTCACGACTGTTCCGCCTGGCTTCTGCGACGCGTTGGTACCCATAGTTGCCCCTCCTAGGGATCTACACAGGTGGCTGCAGAGGGGAATCCCGTGGCACCTGAGGTTGACGTTGTATCACTCTCAACAGTACTACTGGAGGGAACCCTTGCGAAGCTTGGGGGCTTGCACCGGCGCAGGCTGTTGTTAGGAGGTCAGCGTAACTTCCTCTGATACCTTCGCTGATAGGCCTGGGCCCTCATCATCCCAGAATATCTTCGGAAGGCCCCTTGATTCACTTTCTCGTATTTTGGTGTCCGGTCCTAATCACCCGGAGCGGAAATACTTGGAAGTTGTTTGACTGGCTGTATCTTTAGGGACTTTATAGTGTGTGCTCTGTGCTCCTAGTTGGCCTAGCTTTTAATTTTTTGAGTCTTTAGTTAGATCATAACAAAAAATTCAAAGTGGCTGACCGATCTCCAAGACGGTCTCGAAGACTTCGTGGTCTCTCGCCACCAAGTTTAGAGCCTTCTCCTAGAAGGCGCAGAGGCAATACTACCGGTGGGGTCCATCCCACGCCGGTTGACGCATCGGGGATTGATCCTCCTCTCGGGGACATTAGCGGCCAAGCAAGGCCTGGCACTTCTGAGCAAGAGAGGGACACTCCAGTCCTTTCTCGAGTTCACTTTCAAGCGGAAAATAACGTAGAGGTAGAAGAACTTTCAGAGTCATTAGTGGCTCCAAATTCTCCACTACCATCTAGTCATCCAGACGTATTGCAATACGTTGTGACTCCGTCACATAGACCATCAAGTCCAGGTTACGCTACGTGCTTACCATTCATGACCACTACTGGAAGCATGGCTTCTACGAGTGCTACGACTATGCAAACCCCTACATCGGTGCAAGGGGGAGGAACCATTTCCATCCCCTCCGCTTCCTTGTTCGGATCTTTTGCTAGCACATCATTAGTGGGGTCTACCTCCATTCCGTCCACGAGTGGAAATTCCCAAACCAATGCTTTTGGTACTGGACTCTTCCCTTTTGGCACCCAATCACAGGGTATTCCATCGGTTCCGTTTAGTGCCACTGCGTCCATGATGGGCGGATCGGCTTCATTCCAAGGTTTTCCTTTCGGAAGTGGTCATATACCACATTCCAACCCGACAGTAGGATCCATGCCTTTTTCTTCTCTAGGACAAAGCAGCAATCCTTTCCAAGGTTGGAATAACCCTGGGGTTAGTAGCGCAGGAACTGGGAATTCGTTTAGCGACCAACAAGGGAATAGGCCGTACTCCACGGTTAGCATGTTTCAAAGTATTCCTCCCCTTGCTTCGGCTTGGAACCCATATCAGGGGTTATCAACTCCTTACCATTCTTTAGGAGGAAACTTTGCAGGTTATGGAGGTTATACAGAAGGAGTTGGTCAAACTCCGAATTTTGCTGGACCACAAGGCTTGCCTTTTGGTTCAGCCGGTTCTACTGGTCACTTCGGGCAGCCTGGTGCCTCCCAAATTCCAGGACAATCTTTTTAGAGCTTAGGGAGTTCTGCCCAGTCTGGGTGGAATCCCCTAGGTCCTCCTAGGCTTCCGTTTCTGGCAACGTTAAACTTGCCAGATCTCACTAATGACCCAATCAGGTATAATCAGGCTTGGCCTCCGGTCCCAACCAAACTCCCTTCGGACATTCCAAAATTCGAAGGGAGGAGTGGTGAGGACCCAGGCGACCACGTAACCACATTCCATCTGTGGTGCTCATCCAACTCCCTCATCGATGATTCGATTAGGTTGAGACTCTTTCAGCGCACCTTGACTGGTAATGCGGTCAAGTGGTATATAGAGTTGCCAGGGGGCAGCTTCACATCCTTTGCCGACTTAGCCAATATTTTCTTAAATCACTTTCAGTTGCCTGTCCGCTATGATGCCGGAACTGAACTTCTGGCCACCTTTCATCAGGATAAGGCAACCCACATTTCCGATCACATTCAGGAATGGAGACGGAGAAAGAGGCTCATTAAAGCCGAAATTCCTCCAGAATACCGTCTCGATTGGTTTTTGAAGTCTTTACAACCCGAGATCTCCAAGGATGTCTCCATGTCTGGGGTCTATTCTGAGGAGCAAGCCATTTTTAGGGCCCAGCAATTAGAATTGATCTACTCTCAGTCTGGGATCCTACAAAAGTACTTGCCAGATGCTCCTGGATCTAAGGTTGATTTAGCTAAGCCGAAGCCAGGTCCGCACGCGGATGGTATCGTTGGGTCAGTAGACACGACTACAGTGAACTTGTTGAATCAATTGCAGCAGTTGTCTTTGCAAACTGCTTCTAACAACCAAGTCACATTGTCTAATCCTCCCGCTTCCCAAACTTCTTCAATTAATGCCGTCCAATCCGATAACCCCAAAGGAAATCAAAGTTCCAATGGGAAAAAGAAAGGACGTGGTAAGAAGAAGAACTCGGATGGGAAGCCCGATGCAAATAAATCCGGTAACAACGCTGGTGGTGGTAAAGGTGAGTCGAGAAAGAAAGTTAAGTTTCCTTGCAAGTTATGCAAAGGAGACCATCTAACTCATCTCTGCCCTAGGATTGAAGACGCTCAGCGCTTGTTAGGACAGCAAGGGACTTCTAGTTCGCAAGCTGTGTTAACTAACCCGTTTCCCCAAGGGCAGCAACTTCTTGCTGGCGCGAGTTCGAACCCTGGGACCTCCTCAGGGGGCAACCAGGAAGGGGAAAAAGCATCAAATGTTTTTATGATGGGTTCAAATGTCCATGTGACTACTCGGTCACATGATTATGGTGAAGCCGAAACATCTAAGGATAAAACTGTTCCCGGAGGTACTGACCTTCATATTGAGCGACCCCCTGTTGAGACTATACCTCGGATACCGAAAGGTTTCGCCAAACGCGCGACGATTAACCCTAATGCTAGGGCTGCCCAGAACTACTCCATTATGGAGGATCTGGCTCAAAGCTCGTGTGCTATGTCCGCTTTAGAGGTTCTCCAGTCATGTCCGGCTCAGAGAAGTGCTTTACTCTCCGCAATTGGAGCAGTTGATCCAGCCAACTCTTTAGTGCTCACTTTTGACATGTTAAATGTCAAAAAGTGATTCCCTCATCATATGGCTTTTCAGATAAAGTCTACATACCGAAAAATCAATATTTTCCGCACCGTTATAGATGAAGGAGCTTCCACATGTGTCATGTCGATGTCATGTTGGAAGGCTATTGGTTCACCTTCGGCTGTTCCTTCACCAACCGTCTTGACTGCGTTTGATGGTCATTCTCACAAGCCGCATGGGATTATCCCGACCTTTCCTATATGTGTTGGAGGGAAGGTCGTTAATATCGAAGTTGAAGTCGTAGATGCTAACCTAGACTATAATCTCCTATTAGGAAGGAATTGGGTATACGAAATGGAAGCCGTCGTATCGACTCTGTTTCGTGTCATTTGCTTTCCTCATGAGGGGAAAATCGTTAAGGTTGATCAATTGGACTATTCCCGAATCGATCCTCAAGCAAGCTCCGACTCTACTGTTCCTTTGGTGGATAACCCTCGCCCGCCGACTAAGAATTTAGGAGTAGGGATGTATTCCTCATTGATGGGTACGTTTGATCTTCCCTCTCCTTTTGCAAAAATCAATGCTATTTCATCATCCAAGGAGTCTCCTCGAGAAGAGTTCTTCTGAACTCATTATTTTTCCGACCCTTGGACCTTGCCTTCACCTACGACCACATTAGTTGAAGGACAAGTAAATGGAATGGCGTTTCCTATATCTGCGGCTGAGCTTAGATATCAGTCTATCGTAGACTCTGCAGATAACCACTCCACTCCTTTTTCTGAAGAAGAGTTGGATGGTCATGTGGCCCCAGCCTGGAGCCTTGATTCTATCTCTACCTTGGATTGCTTGGATTCAATTTTACCTTCTGAAGAAGCAATCCTTGAAGCAATGATGGGTATAGATCAACCTTGGGAAGACTTACACCATCATTCGTACTTTCTTCCTCCTTTGCAGGAAGTGGAATCTAGGTTTTCCGAGCTCTGTACTAGTGATGTTGATATGGTGTCGAACCCTTTGGCTCCAGCACACATTCGCGCCGAAGGTAATATGTCGGTAATTTCAAAAACGATACCCATCAACATCTCTAGGGACCCTAACATCATTGAAAATATCTTCATCGGAATTGAGTGTTCCCCTGAAGAAATTCAAATCTACACTGACCTCTTTAAGGAATATCGTGACGTGTTTGCTTGGTCTTATGAAGAAATGTCTGGCATTGATCCTTCTATAGTTCAACATGAGATCAAGACATATGAAAATGCGAAACCTGTTCATCAAAGACTTCGTCCGGTTAACCCTAGGAAAGCAGCAGATATCAAAGCTGAAGTCCAGAAGCTGCTAAAGGCGGGTTTTATATACCCTGTTCCTCTTACCGATTGGGTTTCTAATCCAGTCCCCGTCGATAAAAAGCAAGGAACAATCCGAGTATGCATCGATTTTAGGGATCTAATTAAGGCTTGTCCAAAAGACAATTACCCCACGCCATTTATTGATCAAATTATTGACGAGTGTGCGGGTAACGAGATTTTCTCCTTCATGGATGGTTTTTCAGGTTATAATCAAATCTCTATCCGTCCTGAGGATCAGCATAAGACAGCCTTCATATGTCCCTGGGGTACTTTTGCATATCGAAAGATGCCTTTTGGTCTTAAAAATGCTGGAGCCACGTTTCAGCGGGCCATGTCATACGCTTTCCACGACATCAAACATGTCATCGAGGCATACTTAGATGATCTCGCTGCTCGTTCTCGAAAGAGAACAGATCACCCTAGTCATCTTTGATTAGTCTTTGAGCGATGTCGTTTTTATAAAATCTGGTTGAATCCCAACAAGTGCATTTTCGCGGTTACCTCCTGTCGGCTATTAGGGTTTATTGTGTCCAATGAAGGGATTCGGGTTGATCCCTTCAAGGTTGAGGCAATAATTCAGTTGCCTCCCCCGTCTTAACTTCGGAAACTTCAAAGTCTTCAAGGGAAGACTAACTTATTGAGACGGTTTATAGCAAATTACGTCGAGATCACTAAAGGGTTCATGTGTCTACTACGGAAAGGAGTTCCATTTATATGGGATGACTTTGCACAGCGGTCGTTTGATGCTTTGAAAAAAGCATTAGTCTCTGCCCCGCTTTTGAGTCCACCGGATTATGGTAGAGACTTCCTTTTATATCTCGCTGCAGCAGAATCAACCATTGGTATGGTTCTAGTTCAGTAGGACGATGCTCTCGCCGAGCACGTCATTTATTATTTGAGCCGAGGCTTAATAGGCCCTGAGATTCGCTATTATCCGGTTGAGAAGTTGGCCTTGGCAGCTGTCCATGCTGTCCAACGGCTCCGTCATTATATTTTGCTGCGTAAAACTTTTGTCTTAGCGGCAGTCAATCCATTTCAATTTGTCCTTAGTAGGCGAGTGATTGGGGGCAAATATAATAGATGGATAGTCATTTTGCAAGAATTCGATCTCGAGTTCTTGTCTGCCAAATCTAAGAAATCCATGGTTTTTGCGGAACTTATCTCGGAGCTACCTTGTGGAGATGATATTGTTTATGAGGAAAGTTTACCCGAAGAACATATATTCCTCATCTCTGCACAAGACCCTTGGTATGGAGATATCATTGTTTATCTCCAGACTTCGAAGTGCCCCTCTACTTTCTCCAAGGATGAACGTCGCAAATTACGTCACCTGGAAAAAAACTATGTTATTGTTGGTGACACATTATATCGTCGAGGGGTTGACTCAATCCTCCGGCGTTGTTTAACCTTAGAGGAAGCAGAGTCCGTGCTCAATGATTGCCACAGTGGAGCTTGTGGTGGTCATCTATCAGGGCTTGCTACAGCCCAACGCATCTTACGTGCTGGCTATTTTTGGCCTTCACTTTTTAATGACTGTGTGGAAGCGGTCAAACGCTGCCACCCATGTCAAATCTTTACTCGGAAGATGCGTGCGCATCCAGCTCCTCTTTTTCCCGTTGTCACTGTCGCTCCCTTTACTAAGTGGGGCATTGACTTTACGACTTGTAATCCGCCTTCAGCGGCGAATCACAAGTACATTATCGTGGTTGTAGACTACTTCACGAAGTGGGCTGAGGCCATGCCTACTTATAAGAACGATAGTGACACGACAGCATTGTTTCTTTTCAATCAGATCATCTCAAGATTCGGTATCCCAAGGGAGATTGTCACTGACCATGGCAGTCATTTCCAGAATCAATTGATGTCCGAATTGGCTCGTAAATTAGGTTTCCATCAGGAGCATTCGTCCCCTTATTATCCTCAGGCCAATGGGCAGGTCGAGGCAGTTAATAAAACTCTTAAGACAATACTCCAATGGACAATCGATAAAAATCGGTCCAATTGGCACATTATGTTGTATCCGGCTCTATGGGCATACCGAACCTCCATTAATACGGCTACTGGTTTTACACCTTTTCAGTTGGTTTATGGGGTGGAATCCATATTCCCGGTCGAATGTGAAATTCCATCTCTTAAGTTGGCTGTTGAACTCCTTCCAGAGACCTTGAGTCTCGAAGAGCGCCTATTTCACTTGGAACACCTCGATGAGCAGCGTCGAGACGCCGCCACGATGAATGAGGCTCATAAGAAAACGGTTAAAACGCAGTATGATAAGTCTGTCCGTCCTCGAGTCTTTGCTGAAGGTGACCTTGTCTTGGTCTACGACCAAGATAAAGACACCTTGGGGGCAGGCAAATTTAGGCCTATGTGGTACGGTCCTTTCATTGTTAAACGAGTTTTAGAAAAAGGGTCGTATGAGTTAATCGACTTTGAAGGGAACAAGCTGGCGGAGCCCCGAAATGGGCTCTACCTAAAGAAGTACTTTGCTTAGTTCAGGCTGGGCAATGACTTCTTTGTACTTTATGTATATATTTATACATATATCGTCGAGCATTTTCTGATATCAGTGCTTTTTGGTCTGCTGTGGCAGGTGCTGATGGATGATTTGGTCTATTTTGGGTTCGCCGATGGTGCTAGTCGACACACTCAAAATATTGCTTCCGCAACTTGGGTACTTTATTATCCAACTGGTCAATTGATGGTATCGAGAGGCGTGTGTATCGGTCCCGCTTCAAACAATATGGCCGAGTATACAGCTGCTATCAATTTATTATCCGAGGCAATCTCTTATGGGATCGACTCGTTGGTAGTATATCTTGATTCTCAATTGATAGTGTCTCAATTAAATAACATTTATCAGGTTAGGGATCCATTATTATATCGCCAATATTTAAGAGTGAGGTTGTTGCAAAGATCATTCATTTACATTAATTATTTGCACATTCCAAGATCTCAAAATTGGTTAGCTGATTCTATCGCTAATCAAGCATTAGACTGGCATATCAATCATTCATCATCATAAAATCATACATCAAAAAGTCAAACTGTATATATATATATATATCATAAAAACGCCTCGAGTGTACATATGTGTGTCCAAAAATATACAAAATTGGGACTCAAATGCCCATAATCATGTCAGGCATATCTAACGCCTCGGCTCAGGATGAGCGTCTAAGTATGTCACTATGGCATTGGCCACACGCCGAAAGACGCGAACCCAGTCACGTGGCATGCCAACCACATGACGCTGCATATCCGGAGGAAGGTCCTCTATCTCGGCCATCGGTACTCGGTAGCTCAGTCTCGCCAAGTTTCGCTGGACGTTGTTGAGGGTCCGTTCCGTATCGGCAGCCGCCTCTTCGGCTCCTCGGCCACACTGTCCATGCCGCGGGAATCCATCTGGTCGTACGGGCCCAATGTCTGGAACATGATCACCATATTAGTCATTTGAGTCTCACCAAAAATATTTTTCAAAATTCATCATTATATTTGAAAAATCCAAAAAATCATAAAATCATAAAAATTCTTACCAATCTCGCCCCATGCTGCATCCGGTGGTAACACTAGATCAGGATCTCCTCGGAAATCCAGCCCAGCATAGGGGTAGTCATCCACGGCGATGATCTGCTGCTCCCACCAGGCAAAGAAGTCATCGTCGAATGCATTCCTTGGGACTTCCCCACCCCCCAGACGTTTCATCAAGTCAGCCCACCGGCCCATGCGTGGATCACGTGGACTACTGAT
The DNA here is from genome assembly GCA_031772625.1 of Pinus tabuliformis. Taxonomy (NCBI): domain Eukaryota; kingdom Viridiplantae; phylum Streptophyta; class Pinopsida; order Pinales; family Pinaceae; genus Pinus; species Pinus tabuliformis. The sequence goes on from CM062819.1 coordinate 44,794,668, forward strand.
GGCAACTGCTACCCTGGGGCGGAGTGCGGGAACCTTCTCGAAGAAGAAAGTGCACAAGATGGTTCCGAACCCAAAGTTCTTGGTCTGTCCCCTCCTGATAGAAGTGAGTTGTTCCTTCATGTTGGCAAGAAGAGGAGTACACCAGTCAAACACAGTAGTGAGACAGTCCACTGCCACGCTCATGGTTACCCGTGACGCCTGATGTAGTGAGGATGATCCGTTCACTCGAGCTATGGTGAACAAGATTATCCTGAGTGAAAAACTCGCCACATGTGGGATAGAGATCTGGCTCCCAACCTTCCGATGACCCGGGCAGTAAATCTGTACATAGTCATCTACACTGAGGCTATTCCATGTCCTGCCCCGGGAATGTACTACCTCTCCCCTTCGGGAAAGGCTCGTGATAAAATATATGTCTTCCACTTCTATACTGAGTGGCATCTGATCAATCACAAATGCTTCCTCATCGACATCCCAATAATCAATGAGCCTCTCGAGCAGACGCGTGTTTGCTTTCATATTTGGCAATTTGAAGAATTTAACCAATCCGCATCCCCGTAGGGCATCTAATGCCTCATCATTGCCCATAACTTCATTATCCACGGCTAAGTGCTCTCTTTCACGCCATGTGAGAGTCATCCTGGAAGAAAAAATCATTTTCATCCATTAGTTTTGTGTATAAAATTAGTTCGCTGCGCACACGCGGGTTCATATATACACAGTCGCGTGTAGGGCCGTCGTATACATGAGTTCAATATGGCCAACCCGCGTGTACGCCGCGAAGGAATTTTTTGCAAAAATCCAACGGTAAAACATCAACTAAAATTCCTAAAAACTATCACAATTAATTGCAAGACAAGTTTGAGGCTTACCTGGAAGTTTTCGGCAAGTTTGAACGGTTGAATTGGTCACAGGGAAGTTTGCTCCTTTTGCTCCACAATTTTTGCTCTCCAAGTCAAATGGTGAAAATGGTAAGTCAAAAATGCCTTTTATAAGTTTTGAAAATGCAAATTTTTTTCAAAATTTTATTTTGTTTGGCCTCATGTGACTTTTAACTTGGGAGCTTGGAATGCCGAGTTTGGTTTGTTTTTCAGGACATTTTGGACATTGTTCGACAGTTCGAGACGATTCCATGACCGCTGACCCGTCATGGCAGGTATCGTGTGTTCACTGGCATATAGGTTAGGGACACCATTTTTCCGTTGCATTATGCATACTGGCCTCCATAAGACCGACACATCTACCGTAGGGTCCACCCCATCGTGTTATGGTTCGTACGCCATTTTCACTCGCTGATTCTTTAAATCATGACATGATGGTAGAGCCATCCCTTTACATGGGCATCGTAGTTAGCACCTCACTGACATTTGTTGCCCATGCTGCTTTGTTTTGAGTAGGCTCGGGAGTCCTCTGTAGTCACGCCATGACTTATGCGTTGAAGACTCATTCCTCTTTGCTTCTTCGCTTCGTTCTGGCCTTATACCCTAGAGGCTCCTATGTGTGTCGAGTCGTACTTCTGCATTGCATGTTGACCATTTGCGCCTTTTGGCCTAGAGCCGGCTTCACTTGGACTCATGTTTAAGCCACCTTATGACCATGACGTCTGCAAAATCAACCTTGCATACCTTTTACTTCTGCAGCTTGACATACCCTGATCCGTGGAAGGAACATACCCCTGAGTGTCACTGACCAGTTTTCACCTCCCTGCATTGAGCATAGGAACGTTCCCTTCCCAGGAACTAGATCATCTGTTTCACCGACACTCGTTCTTTCCACTATACCATAGCATTCTTTTATTCTTTTTCCGGCTTAACAGAAAAAGACAAAAAAATTAAATATTTTAAAAAAGAGCGGGAACAGGGACATTATTTCCATTTATTGTTGGCAGCTAGAGTCAGTCGTGTCGCCCTTGAACAAAGCACTCAAAACAAAGTCTCCTCCGCATGGGTGGGATTTAGTTTGACTTAGGTATGCCATAACCTTGTTATTGGGTCAGTTCTCCCCCGATTGGTTATCTCTTCCAATCATATGGAGGGTTCCTTCGTGCCTCCTGCATGGCGAACTTATACAGAGTCATCATATGCTGCCATATAGTCACATTGAGTCGTGCTTTTGTTCAAGGGAAGTTAGCCTGAGTCGGCCTCTCTGCGGTGTCTCTTGACTCATTTTTCAGTCGGCCATCCCTGGTTGTCAGTATCATGTCTATCATCACATCAGCTATATTGGTCCTTTACTCGTGCCGGTTTGAGAAGGTCCCCATTGACTTCTTGCTGGCGGGTCTTGTCCTTATCGACGACGACACCTTGCTCTGAGGACAGGCCTAGAGCCGCACCCTGGCCCTATTTTCATTATTGATAGGTCACCTTGTGCTCAGCATCGATCAGTATCATGGGTCTTTGACTGAGTGGTTTCCCTTGTGTTCAACATCAACATACATTATCACACATTGGGATTCGTGCAGTACCTGGGTTTCCATTTGACCCTATTGGTGGATACCTCACCTCTGTGTCAGCTTTCATTATTGGTTGGTTCAGAGGGTTTCTGTCGTGCGCTAGCCACATCTTGTGTACGCCGGAAACGCACTTCGGTTGGGTTACTACATCTTTTTCGTCCAATCCCTTCCACATTATTGGCCTACGGGTTACACTCGCGCTAGATTGATGGAGGATGCCTTAATGCCTTCCTTCTAGCGGATCTTTCCCTATCGACTCCGACTCATTGCTCTGGGGCAAAGATCTAGAGTCCATTTGGCAGTACCTTGGGGTTTGCAGTCATTAGTGGTAGATCCTTCGCTATCGACAGTGGGAAACCATCATTGTCTCCTGATCGATAGATTCTTACAGGTGTTCGACTTCAGCTCATCTATTCGCACTTGATAGTTTGTACTGGGTACCTTGACGCTCATTATCATTATCAGTGAGTAGTATCACGTTTGTTAACGGTATACATCAATGACCGGTAATCAAACGATTTCTCACATGGTCGACTTCCGATAATTTTTTCCCATAGTGTAGAAATGTACCACGGCGGTCGGTGAAGACCTCAGGTTGTATCAGCATTCATTGGTTCACTTGAAAGTTGCTCCTGTTGCTACTAGTTGATACCATTCCACCTTATATGTTGCAGTCAGTCATGGCGACATTCTATATGCTGGCACCTGAGTTTGCAGTGTAGTACCATCCTATTCCATCATGTTCAGTTGGTACCTTTTGGGATCAGTCTTTGATATCAGTGATCCGTTGCATCTTTCATCATCATTGACAGTGTTATATATGTGATATTCAGACATGTACTTGCTCATTATGATCAGATGATCCATTATGTATCTTCCAGTCATTTATACTTGTATACTTAGTGGATCCGCTTGTACTTGATATGCGGACATGCTTTACTTTTTCTGAGCATGGGTATGCCCGCCTCAGACAGTGTTTCTTTTTTATCTCCTTTTGGTGGCTTGGCAGGCTGAATTCTGGTGAAGTCCTCCTCTGTTTCTCGACAAATTTCCTTTCCATGTACTTACATAATATATTTCGGCCATCATGTTCCCCTTCTGACCTCATATATTAGGGGGAATTTGTTATAGCTCCAAATCTCACTCTTATGGTTTGTGATGCTGCACTCATGGCCTAGGGCAACCCCTCCTTCCAGACCTGGTCCTAAAATTTAAAAAACAGTGTTTTATCCCTTATACGCGACATTGCCCTGAGTTAAACGCGTGTACATGCGGGTCTGTGTATACCCAACCCGCATGTATGTATTAAAACACTTAAAAAAATAAATAATTCCTTATTTTCGGGCGGAGATCGCGGGTTTTACCTGCTGATCACCTGTTAGTGCCTGTGGCCCAACTGTTCCCAACCAACTCCTAACTAAAAAACTACTTTGGAGATGGTATAAAAAGACATCAAAGGGAAGGCCTAAGGGAGAGAGAAAAGAGAGCAAGATTATTATGCTGAGATTTTCCCCTTAGACCAGGTCTGAAGTCCTTGGTGCTTTCTGCACTTCCCCCATTTTGTATAGGAAACCCTTGTTTCCATGTGTATTGGTGATCATTCATCCTTTATATCACCATTGAATAAGACTTGGAAGGAGCTCTTGTTGGAGGCTTGAGGCTGGAACGAATCCGGGAGGAAGCTTTGCTTGGAGCCTACTGAAGGTGTTTCAGGTGAAATCTTTCCGTTATATGTACTTTACTTGCCTTTATATAAAGAAACACGTCTTGGTTCCCGAAACAATCTTTCTTTATGCTTATGAGATTCTTGTCTTGAATTCTTATGCAAATAGTTACTTAAAGATTTTTATAACTAACTTTATAGCATGAAGATGGTTTATGTATAAGTATTTGTCCATGTACTGTTGTGTTCTTTGATTTGTTTGTTTTACAGGTCAAAGGAGAAGAAGGGAACTCCAAGAAGGGTTTGGACCCTAAAGGCCTTCTCGAACGTAGGACCTTAGGTACGTACCCTAAACATTAGAATTTGCTTACAGTAAAGATAATGGCTGTGTGTGTGTTTCTTTGAATAAGCAATTTTCAGTCTGGTAGAGTCTTAACCCAAAGGACCCTAGGGGTACTTTCCCTTCAACCAAATAGGAAATCCAGAAATATGAAAAATAGGTTGTAAAGATTCATTTTAATATTCTAATATATGACACCTGTTAGAAACTGGAAGAATGTTATTTTAATGTGTCTCATGTTTTACATAAACCTATTTTAATTTTTCAAAATTCATTCCCATTTGGTCAGAAACCGATTTTAAAGTTAACTTCTAAAACAGTAAAAAACGCAGAAAAACGCATCAAGCTTCTTTTTCTTATTAGGTGATCAATGCTTGAATATTGAACCTGCAAGATACTCAAGGAAATTTTTCATAACCATGAGAATCAATTTCATGAGGTTTGGAGTCAAATTAAAAGGTCAAAATGTTGACTTTGTGGAAGTGCGACGCATTCGCTATGCTACTTCAAAAGCACAACGAATTCGCCATCTGTATACTTTTCATCATCCCTTTTACCTATGAATGTGCCAAAAAGGTGGAAAAAACTCTTAAATCATTAAATACCTATTAAGAAACACCTTACCAAATTTCAAACATTCCTTCTTTGAACATCATCATCTACATCAAAGGCGCATTGCAATTTCACCTGCATAGGTTTGGCTGAGCACTAAGGTATTTGAACAAAGAAAATAGCTTTTTGATTATGCTAAAAGTATTAACAACTTCCTTAAGCCTACATAAACTGAAATAGCACAAAAAAAATCCATCTCCTACCAAACTTCATGCTTATGACAGTAGTGCAGCAAGAAAGCATAATGCATTCCAGTTTATGAAGGTTGTGAGCTTTTCTAGTCATTATTATCAATTACTATAGATGAAACCACCATCATACAACATGAATTATCTTATAGAAGATAAATTTGGAACTTGAGAGTGATCATGGCACAATAAAGCCTCCAATTTGTAGAAGCTCAGTGAAAAGGGAAAGCGCAACAGTAACTTGTGATGATGATGATCTGATGAAATATTTGATTTGACCTTGCAACTAACTTGAAAAGACACAAATTCATTCGACTCAATGATGAAAAACCCAAATATGTTATTATCTTCACTCAAAAGACTAATAACTTTATCTCTAAGAGATAATAGCAAAACTTTACAAAATGACCAAAATGATGAAAAGACTAAGCTGGGCTTTGATTTCTATAACATAGGATACTAACACATTCCACTCCTTCTTCATCAAATTTTTACTCAAACTTATCCAAAAATTCTAGGTATAACAAATCCTCTAATGATAAGGCCTTTTCTGTTGGAAATAGGGGGGGGTGGTTGGGGGGTTGAATCAGTATTCCTTAGAAATTAGCACTTTTAAATATTTTCAGAGCATTAGTTAATCTTCAATTATTACTAATGTTTATGCAGTAATAACAGTAAATAAAAGAACACAGTAGGCACAAGAATTTTAGGTGGAAAACCCCCTCCAGGTCAAAAAACACCGAACCCTTTTCTAATAAATTCTTTAATCTTCAACCCCAACTAAAATGAAAGCAACAACTTCCTAGAATTCTATAAAAGCATTCTTCTCCAACTCCCACTAGAAGGATGCCCCAACACCCTGGTGAGCCACAACTAGCCCTAGCACCACCCTACCACCCCAAAGTGTTCACATGCCCCAACCTGTAGGTGACTTCATACACCTGCCTAGCACCTCCTTGCCACCCTATGACTGAAATAAGATAAGACTGTGGATTCCCAGACCAGGGACAACAATAAATGAAAACTGATTAAAACAAGAGTTCTATGAGGCAAAGTTTGTTGCCATGTTTGTGTTTCCATTGATGTCCCCTGTTAAAGTCATGTACTCATGAGTCTATATGTATCATCTTTAGTCTATTGTATACTTGTTGAGGTTTGTCATGCTGATGTAAAATGTTTTTCTAGTCTCAAAAGATCTGTAGAAGAGGTGTCATGAGGTAATAAGGCATCATTTGAAGTTGAGCTACATGAGTCTTAGAGGTTTATTTGATGATGTGTGTGGAGTCTTTTTGAATTTATGCAGTTAGTTTCTTGATGTATTAATGGGTTTTGAAGGAGGATTTGCAAGTTGACGTGATCCCCTGAAGCTCTGTTGTAAGTTCGAGGGAAAGAACTCTTGCTTTAGCTTATGCTCTGCCCTAGTCACATGGATAAAGGCTTATGGGAGAAACTGAAACTTTCCAGTTGTTGGCTCGTAGTGTTGTGTGAGCAATTGGTCAGAACTAAGCAGGCCTGTTTGTGTGACCGAAAGAATTCACGAAATTTTCTAGAAAAAAGGTCAATACAAGTAGTGGAGCCTCTAGAAAGTGATCAAATTTGAAATATCAAAAGGCTAGTGGAATTGGTGGCTTGATTTGGTCAAAAGTCCAGTTCAATCAAATATGAAGCATGTGAACAGGTTTTGGGTGAGCTCATTCGGTTGGTTCTCTAGCAATGTGAGTGAGTGAATGTGCTTGTAGAGAAAGTGCACAAACTAATGATTGTAAAGTGAGTTTAGAGCTTTAGCATTGTAGTGTGTGCTTCAGAAATTATTCTTCAACAGTGTTTCTGAGTTGTGTGCATAGATTGAAGATTAGTTTTGGGAGTGTGTGTGGAGAGAATTGTTCTCTCATTTGGAGTGTGAAATTGTAGTTGCATGAGTGTCCTTATTTGTTGCTAAATTTATTTATGCAGCAGTGTTTTCAATTTTGAATCATGTTTTCTTGTAGCAGAATTGTTTGTACTTGAAGTGGGGCTTCAAACTAAGTAAATGTTGATTGTCTATTATAGGAGTGGGTTCTCCAAGTTGGTTGCGGCCAATATTTCTCATTTTAGTCAAGGGGTGGGTGCTTCATTGCTAGTGGTGGATAGCTGATGTAATGTAAATGAGAATATTTTGAAGCAATAGATAATAAATAAGAAGCAACAAACAATTAAGTGTTTTTTCCCTGGAGAATGGTTTTTCCGCCTAAAATCCAAGTGTCTACATGTGATGATTATTTTCATTTTTCATTTGCATGATCTTGTTATATCTTTTTGAAGTGAATTTTTAATCATTTTTATTTGCAGAAATTATTTTTATATTTTCATAATGCTGATTCACCCCCCCCCCCAGTATTACTTTTATCTAGAAATTGGTATCAAAGTTGACTCATTCGTTTCATCTTGACCATTGGAAGGAGAGTTTGAGATGGGACAATGGCTGGACATGATGTGAATGTTCCATTTTTTAAGGTGAGAACTATAATATATGGAAGATAAGAATGGAAGGGCATCTCATGAGTCTAGGTGTTGATTTTTTCTCTACTGTGGTAACTGTATATGTTTTTTTTTATGTTCTTCCTTTAGACTCTGATGGAAAGAAGATTTTTCAAGACAATGCCAAAGCCAGAAATGTTATTATTGCAGCACTTAGTGAGAATGAGCATATAAAATTCATGCATTGTAAATCAACCAAAGAAGTTTGAGACAAAATTGAAAATAGCTATGAAGGTGATAAGAAGGTGAAGAAAGAAAAGCTGCAAACCTATAGGATGAGGTTTGAGAGCATGAAAATGAGGGAAGATGAAAATATTTAAGAATATTTTTGAAGGGTTGAAGCGATAACCAATATGATCAAGAGCATAGATGAAAAATTTGAAGATGAAGTCATTATTCAAAAAATATTGACGTATTTACAAGCAAGATTTAATCCAAAGGTTTATGTTATTGAAGGGATGTCTAATTTGAGCACTCTTACTATGGACCAATTGCTTTGAATTCGTACATCTTATGAGATGCGCATTGTAGAAGAGAAATCTAAGTCTAGTAAAGTTTCATTCAAGGCCTACAAGAAGGTCAACGTTATTACCAAAAAGTTAAAGAAACTTCCAAAGAAAATCAAGGAAGAGGAAGAGTATTCTAGTAGTGAATATGATGAAAAATTTGCTCAGTTTTCCAATAAATTAAAGAGAGGTTCTGGAAAGTATAAACACAAGATTCCTTTCAAGTGTTTTGAATGTGGAGAAGTTGGACATTTTGCTACAAAATTTCCACACAAAAGAAGTGAAAAGGAGGAAAAGATGAAGAAGATGAAGAGCAAGGATAAAACTCAAAAATTTCAAAAAGCTAAAGCTCAAAAGAGGAGTTACTACTCCAATGAAGAAGGTGATATTTCATATGAAAGAAGGGAGAAATATTCATCAGAAGAAGAAAAGCACAATGAATGTGTTCTTATGTATTTTGAGTCCAAATATGAATTAGATCTCAAGGATGGAGAGATTGATTATGAGGGTCAGCTCATTACTGCACTTAATGAGCTAAGCAAAGCTAGAAATAAAAATAAGTTGTTGAAAGAGGAAATACACAAACTAAAGGATAATAATCCTCCTTTGGTTGATAATTCTTTGAAGACCCAATTGGATGAGCTTGAGAAATTCAAGGAAAATTTGTTGTAACAAATTTTGATTCAACAAAACAATTTGGCCAAGTTGGAGAAACAAAATGAATCTTTGAAGAAGAATTTTGGAGGAGCTCCTATTGCATGAATCCATGAAGAAGACATCATCTGCTTAAAGAGAGAATTGGAAGAAGCAAAAATGAAATAAAATGTGCTCACCAATCAGCTAGAAGAATGGAAATAAAATTGTCACAAACTTGAGGAAGAAATTGTTGCATTAAGGGCCAATCTATCAAAATCAGAAACTAAAGCATGTCTAAATCAAAAATTTGTCAAGGGATCTGAAACCTTGCAAAATATTCTCAACATGCAAAGGTCACCAGAGGAAAAAACTGGTTTTGGGTTCAATCCTCCTCTACAAAATGTCAAAGATCAACCAAGTAACAGTTATGCAGATGCTCTGACCAAAATCAAGCAAATATTGTTGCAACTAGCAAGAATGTGCAAAATAATGAAGCTGAAATCAAATCAACATAAAATCAGCAAGCGAAGCAAGCAAGATCCTCAAATTTCACTCATCCATCATGGCAACAAAAAGTCAGGTATCCTACACTATTTTATGGTTATTCTTTTGCAAGTAATCAAGAGTTGCTCAAGAACCAAATATTTTGCATGCTAATGGAAATAGTCCTTTTGTTGCACTAATGAATGAGATTGATTGTTTCAGATACAATAGCTTTGGTCACAAATATAGTAAGTGCAGATCTAGATTTTCAAACTCTTTCATGTAGCACACTCAAGAGAAATCTAATCAGCAAAAAGTTGAGAAAATATAGAAGAAAAAGGTTGAAAATTGTGAGCTTGCTTTGTTAGCTCATGATCAGCATGAATAATGGTTGATTAATAGTGGTTGCTCCAAGCACATGACCAGTGATAAGAGTGAATTCTTACAGCTAAAAGAGTACGAAAAAGGCAATGTTAGTTTTGGAAATGATGCAATGGTTCCCATAAAAGGAAAAGGAACAATTAGATTGGACAAGAAGACCAAAGCTGAGAATGTTCTTTATGTTGATGGATTAAAGCACGGTCTCCTCAATGTGAGTCAGATGTGTGATAATGGGCATGAGGTGACTTTCAAATCTAAGGAGTGTGAGATCAGAAATGCTAAATAAGGAAAGTTGGTGGCAAAGGCTATTAGAAGTGACAACTACATGTATATTTTTTATGACACTAGACACAGTTGTTGCATGAGAAAAATAGAAGAATCTTAGCTATGGCATAGAAGATTGGGTCATGTTAATTTTTATAATATAATCAAGATTAGAAACATTGGAGCAGTTAGAGGATTACCTAGGCTCGATAAACTAGATAGCACAATATGCAAGTCATGCCAATTTGGGAAACAAACAAGAGTGAATCTCAAATCCAAGGAGTTCACTACAAGCAGACCATTGGAGCTAGTGCATGCGGATGTATGTGGTCCTATAAGGAAGCAAAGTCCAAGAGGTGAGGGATATTTCATATTATTTGTTGATGACTTTACTAGAGCCACATGGATTATTCTCATGAAAGAAAAATCAGAATCTTTTAGCAAGTTTAAGTATTTTAAGGCACTTGTTCAAAATGAGGTTGATTTGAAGATAAAGTGTCTTATTTGATAGAGGAGGTGAGTTAATGTCCAAATAATATGATGATTTTTGTGAGGAGAATGGGATAAAGAGGTAATACTCCATAACTAGAACACCACAACAAAATGGTGTAGTGGAGAGTAAAAACAGGTTGGTCCAAGATATGGCATGAGCTATGTTAGATGAAGTCGGTGTGTTCAATACTTTTTGGGGAGAAGAAGCTTAAACAACAGTATATTTAGCTAACAGAGTTTTTCTTAGGCCTAACAGTGACAAAACTCCATGAGTTGTGGAAACGAAGACCAACAAAAGTTGACCACTTCAAAATATTTGGGAGCAAATGCTACATCAAGAGGACGGAAGACAAACTTGGCAAGTTCGAACCAAGAGCTAATGAAGGCATATCCCTTGGCTATTCCTTCAAGAGAAAGGGATAAAAATGCTACAACAAGAGAACCAAAAAGGTAATCGAAGGTATTGATATTATTTTTAACGAAGATTTTCCTAAATCTAATGATTCCAAAGATGTTACAGTTGACCATGATTTCATAGAATATGAGGACCAATAAATTTTTGAAGAACAGAAAGAAGAGAAAAAGACCTCCACTACAAAGAAGGCTCCACCAAGTCACATCCAAAAGAAGAACCCGAAAATTCAAATTCTTGGAAGCAAAGAGCTTGGTGGGCAAACAAGGAGGAAGTTGTTGGATAGCTTGAATCAAGCACATTTTGCATTCTTGTCTGAAATAGAGCCCAAAAGCTTCAATGATGCTAGAGAATATCAACTTTGTGTCAAAGAAATGAATGAAGAATTAGATCATATTAAGAATAACAATACATGGGAGCTTGTGTCAATGCCAAAGGACAAAAACATAATTGGAACCAAGTGGGTGTTCAATAACAAGCTAGACAAACAAGGCAAAGTGGTAAGGAACAAAGCACAATTTGTGTGCAAAGGGTTAACTTAGGTAGAAGGTATTGATTTTGATGAAAATTTGGACCTGTAGCTATATTAGATGCTATAATAATGTTTTTGGACTTTTCATGCTACAAGAAAATTAAAATTTATCAAACAGATGTAAAATCAACTTTTTTTAATGGTGATATAGAAGAGGAAGTTTATATAGAGCAACGTGAAGGTTTTTTATTGGGTGATGATGAGAATCTAGTGTGCAGGTTAAAAAAGGTTCTTTATGGCTTAAAACAAGCTCCAAGATCATGGTGTGCAAAGTTAAAGTTAGACAAACATCTACAACAAGAAAGCTTCAAAAAGAGATCCACATACAACAATTTATATATCAAATTTCAAGGTGATCAATTTCTAATAATTGTTGTGTATGTAGATGATATTATTTTTGGGAGCGATTTGGAGAAGATGGGCCAAAATTTTGCACAAGAAATGCAAAAAGAATTTGAGATTTCAATGTTGGGTGAGCTTACTTTCTTTCTTGGTTTGCAAGTTATTCAAGATGATAAAGGCATTTTCATTTCTCAATCAAAGTATCTTAGAGAGAAATTAAAAAAATTTGGCATGGAATATTACAAACCAATGTGCACTTTTACAGTAACTAGTTGTAAATTGAGTAAATATGATGAATCACCAGAAGAAAATTAGTCCATGTATCGTTCCATGATTGACAACTTATTATATCTAACTTCTTCTAGACCTGATATTATGCAAGTTGTAGGATTGGTCTCAAGATTTCAAGCTAATCCCAAGGAGACTCATCTTAATGTTTTAAAGAGGATCTTCAAGTACCTTCAAGGAACTCTTGACTATGGATTATGGTATCCCAAAGGTAAACATTTCAACTTGATAACTTTCACTGATGTTGATTGGGTCGGTAGTATTGATGACAGGAAAAGTACTTAAAGAGTAGCTCACATTTTGGGAGATTGTTTGGTCTCTTGGGAAATAAAGAAACAAAGTTCTATCTCTTTGTCCACTACTAAAGTTGAATATATAGCAGCAACCACTTGTTGTACACACATATTATGGATGAAGAAAACTCTTCAAGACATGCATGTTGAGTATGAAGATCCTATTCCCATCATTGTAGACAACACAAGTGCAATAAGCATCTCCAAAAATCCATTTCTTCATTCCAAGACCAAACACATATCAATCAAATATCATTTTCTAAGAGGACAAGTGGTCAAAAAAGTTGTGAAGTTGGAATATATTGCTTCAAATGAACAAATCGCAGATATCTTCACCAAACCACTTACAAGGGAGAAATTTGAATATCTTAGAGAGAAAATGGGCGTTGTTGCTTTTGAAGGCATTGAGTAGTTTGTCATGGCGTTAGTTGTTGTCATATGGTTTCCACCAAGAGAAATTTTAGCTGAAAATTTTGGAGAATGGGTGGTAATTGATTGTTTGCATGCTTTTCAAGGCATTATGAACTATTTTCTTGCTTCTTCTTGCTTCATTCCTAAATGGATTGCTTCTTCATGTACATTGCTTCTTCAAGATGGTGTGGTCTCAAATATATTCAAGGGGAGAATATTCGTCAAATCATGGAGAGTATTTGTTGCACCTCTTCAGTGGGAGTACTTCATTTTTGGTTATGTGTCACATTGTTGTTATGTATTTTCTCTTGTTATGTAAAACCCCTTGCCATTGATGTCCAAGTGGGAGAGAGAGTGAGTTGTGGATGTGCTCATCTTCAGATTGTTGTATGTAAATGTAATATTTACTTTTAAAATCTACGGGTTGACATATATTGGCAAAGGGGGAGTTTGTTGGCATGTTTGTGTTGCTAATGATGTCACATGTTAAAGTAATGTACTCATGAGACCCTATGTATCATCTTGAGTCTGTTGTATACTTATTGAGGCTTGTCATGCTGATGTAAAATGTTTTGCTAGTATCATAAGGTTTGTAGAAGATATTTCATGAGGTAATAAGGCCTCATCTGATGCTGAGTTACATGTGTGTTATAGGTCTATTTGATGATGTGTGTGGAGTCTAGTTGAATTTATGCAGCTAGTTTCTTGATGTCATGAAGAGACTGGAAGGTTGATTTGCAGGTTGAAATGATCCTCTGAAGCTATGCTGCAAGTTTGAGGGAAAGAACTCTTGCTTTACCTTATTATCTACCCCAGTCGCATGGATAAAGGCTTATGGGAGTGACTAAAACTTCCTAGTCACTGGTTGGCAATGGTATGTGAGCAACCAAACAGATCTAAGCAGGCTTGTCTGTGCAACTAAAATAATTCACGAAATTTTCTTTGTATTTCACGCTCTCATTTGGAATTAATTTGTTTTTGGCGAAGTATATTGTCAGAATTTTCCAGAAAAAGGTTGATACAAGTCATGAGGCCTCTAGAAAGTGATCAAATTTGAAATTATCAAAAGGTTGGATGAGTGGCTTGATTTGGTCAAAAGTCCAACTGAATCAAATATGAAGCATGTGAACAGGCTTTGGGTGAGCTCCATCACTTGAAGAATTAAATGATCTCAGTTATTACAAATATGTGGAGAAAAGTTTCTCATTTGGTTGGTTCTCTAACAATGTGAATTAGTGAGTGTACTTGTAGAGAAAGTGCACAAACTAGTGATTTTAGTAGTGTGTTCATAGCTTCAACATTGCAGTTTGCTTCAGAAAGTATTCTTCAGTAGTGTTTCTAAGTTGTGTGTAGAGATTGAAGATCAATTTGGAGAGTGTGTGTGGAGAGAATTGTTCTCTCATTTAGAGTGTGAAATTTTGGTTGCATGAGTGTTCTTATTTGTTGCTATTTTTTTTTATGCAATAATGTTTTCAATTCTGAATCATATTTTCTTGTAGCAAAAATGTTTGTACTTGGAGTGCGGGTTTCAAGCTAAGTGCATGTTGATTGTCTATTCTAGGAATGGGTGCTCCAAGTTGGTTATGGCAAACATTTCTCATTTTATTCAAGGGGTGGGTGCTCCATTTCTAGTGGTGGCTAGCCGATGTAATGTAAATGAGAATATTTTGAAGCAATCAATAATAAAGAAGAAGCAACAAATAGTTCGGTGGTTTGTTTCCCTAGAGGGGGGTTTTTCCACCTAAAATCCAAGTGTCTACATGTGATGATTGTTTGTGTTTTTCATGTGCTTGATATTGTTATATCATTTTGAAGTGAATTTCTAAATAAGTTTTATTTCCAGAAATAATTTTTTATATTTCCGTAATATGGATTCACCCCCCCCCCCCTCCCCCCTTTCTAAGTATTACTTTTGTCTAACAAATTCGTGGCCTGCGTATCTATGGCGTGAGGAAATTTGTAACATGAACGAGAAGGAATATTACTTCCAAAATACGGAGCTTTTAAATGTGTTTGTGAAGAGCTTTTAAATCAAATATCCTTCCCTCCTCTCCTCTAACTACAACTTCCGTGTTAAAAAATACTCCATAGTTATGAACAACCTACAAACAATAAATATAATTCATTAACATCAATTTGAATCAAAATAAATCAATCCTTGGAAAAACAAAATTGTATTAAAGAAAATCTAAATAAGAAAATATTAAAACTTACATATTTAACATCAAAATGGCATGTTGTGCTTGATTGGATTAATATATAGAAATTGATTACACTTCAATTGAATATTCATATGGGATTTATAGTTTTCCATAAAGTTTGAATGCAATTTGCTATGGAAAAATCAAACTCTCTATTACAGAAAAATATACTTGTTACCTTTTAGAAAAATCAAAACTCCTTGTTATGTTATAGAAACATCAAAATTTTATGTTAAATTTTTTTATTATCTTAAATATTTACTAAACTAATATTTATATAGAACATAAAGTGGAGTAAGTATATTATTGATATATATGTGTGGGGGGGGTGGGGGGTATATGGGTAAAATTTGAATATAAATTGACATTTTAGAAAATCAAGTACCAATAATGACATGTGGATTTTTTTTTTTTTGTGAACTGCGGTATTTCTATTATCTACAAGCATTTATAAAAGTACAAAACTTAGGAGCCTCAATCTGCCCGGTAGGGAAACCAGATCTGTTGGCTCCTATACTTCCAACAGTCATTAAAGTTATCCAACTGGACATTGTCAAACATCATAACAACAAAAAGACCTCTTTCCCCAAGTTTACCCCAACAAATTATCTTTTTCTCAGTCCTACTTAACCAGCCCCAAGTTCTACTGCCACTATGGCAAGCTATATAGAGTTTCAAAAAAACAGAGTATTGACTTTCATAACAGAAAAATAAACAAAGAACAGGCCTTTCAGTTTGCTGCATTTCCTCTGCCGATTTTGTTGCTGTCGCCTCCTTTCCTCATCTCCTTCAGCATTTCTTTAATCTCCTTGAGGTGCTCATTCTGCAGCCTCACCAGCTCCTCCACATTTGCAACTTCCTTTTTTGCAGCCGCGGTTTCTTGCGCCATCTCCAGCATCTCTGTCGCCACTTGCTCCATGGCTTTGGCCAGGAGGTGTTTCAGAACCCAATAAGTATGCAGAGCACGGCGATACATAGTTAGTCTCCCGCGCGTGTTGCCAGGGTCCGGCAGTTGCGAGGACCATTCATCCATTTCCGGGTCAGAGGGCTCCTCTAGCACCCTTTCCTCCATGGCGTCGATGATATTCCTTATATCTGCATTGGTCTCCAAATTATATGCTTGTTCAGCCTCATGCAGAGCCGTATTGATCGTTCTGTGCCCTCTTTTCCGTCTTTTCTGCGTCCTGATACCCTCCGCATTGTTTGTGGGTTGACGGGGGCGTCCTCTTCCCCTCTGCTCCTGATGCTTTTGACCCTCTCTCTCTCTAACTTGCTTCGGGCCTCTACTGCTCTGCCCGGTTTCGAATTGCTTTCCTCTGATTTCTTCGCACTGTCTGAAATCCATCTCTTCCGAACTTTCAATTTCCATTTTGACCCTTCCCCGTTCAAGGTGCCTGCCCTCAGCCGCGTCTTTCTCTTTTAGGATTGATTTGTCTCTTCGCTCACCCATTTTAGAGCGTTTGAGGCGCTGGTTCGGGATTCTCTGCCAAGTTGCCTCTTCTCTCGCTACCTTTCTGTTGCCTGTCATTCTTCCAGAGCTCTCCCTTATACCCTCCTCGCCACCTTTGCTCCTATGATGGGAATTCTCTCCACTTTTAATGTCACCCCTTCTTTGAATGATGGCTTTAATGTTGATAATCGGTTTTTGTTTTGGGCCGCGTCCCTGCCACACTGCAAAATCATTTATTGCTGATGTCAGGCAGTAAAGGGCGCCGTCCTTCTATCCTCTCCTAATTGCCGCCGGATCTTGCCTAATTCTCCTTCTCCCGCTCCACGCGTAGTTGTAATTATCCTTGATCTGCATCATGATTATCACTGCCAATAAGTTGTTTTAGACCGTCCCATTTTGCCAGCATTACCTGATTGGTCCAGCTGTCATCAACTCGTTCCAAAGGTTCTTTGCAGCCCCAATTCGCTAAGAAATCAGCTGGTTTATTGCCCTCTCTTCTTACATGCGAAGTGATCTTGAAATCGATCTCTTTCAGCAAATCCTCTATGTCTCGAACGATACTTGCATTCCTCCAGCTTTTTACTACCTTTTCCCATTTCTTTCCTTGAATTAATTTCCTTATCGTATCAACAACTAGGGTGGAATCTCCTTCAATTTCAATCTTCCTATAACCATTTCTCCTGGCTATTTTGAGACCGTGATATACCGCCATAAATTCTGCCTTGTTGTTGGTCATTGTTCCTCCATGTTCCGCATAGATCCACTCTGTTTCCCCCTGTCTATTTCTGAATATTCCACCGAAGCCCACTGGTCCTGGATTCCCTTTCGCAGCACCATCGAAATTGAGCTTCATAAACCCTTCAGGATGCTTTCGGTAGACTGCATGACTCTGATTGGTTATTGATTGGTGTTGCTTTGTTTTTTGATGGTAAATCATCCCCTGTTCTAAGTTCAACTTATTTAAAATCTTTGTTTCAGCTTCCGAGGTTTTCCAATCCTCTTCTGCCCAATTCTCTAATTTGGCTTAGAGTTCTCTTCCATACTTCCTCCGGACCTGATGACTTCCCTTTAAATATTCGGCCATTTCTTTCCTTCCACAGATTCCATACATTAAAGCCTGTTGTAATACTCCACGCTCTCCTGACTATTTTACTTTGAAACTTTCCTTCTCCCCATTCGCAAAGGGTTTGAATAATGTCATGCGGATTTCTTTCTGTTGTTGAGAAAAGATTTCTCGTTTTTTCCCACTGGAATTGGGCCACCCTACATCCATTAAGCAGGTGTTCCTGATTTTCTTCCTCTGAATAGCATAGACAACACCTTGAAGGTCCTGAGAAGCCTCTTTTTTGAATTCTATCCCATGTTAAAATCCGCCTTCTTCCTACCAACCATGCAAACAATTTTATCTTCGGCCACCATTTTGTTCTCCATATTCTTTTCCACTTTTGTTCTTCCTCCCCCTGATCTTGTTGGGTTTTAACTTTGTAAGCTTCCTTTATGGTGAATGTTCCTTTCGTTTCTTTGCCCCATCTAAGGATGTCTCTGCCTTCTCTCTTTTTTATCTTTCTGGAATCTATTTCCTTTCCGAATTTTGTTTTTTGGTCTTCTGTTGCATTCCTTTTCCATTCCTCCAGAGGTTTCCATTCTCTCCATTCCTCATTTCCTTGTTCTTCAGCCCAGTAATCCTTAACTGTAATGAGGTTTCTCTCCAAACCTGTTCTGTAGATTTCTTGCAGATCTTGTAAGTTTATCATTTTCTCCCTTTGTTGCCAGGCTTCATCCCAAAATCTCGCTATCTGACCTCCTCTGATTTCCCAAAAAATATGTCTGTCGACTAAGTCCCTGCTTTGGATGGTTAGGTTCCATATATCTGATCCTCGTGGCATATCTTGCTCCCTTAGAATTTCTTCCGGGGTGAGAGGCATATTATATTTTGTTGTCCAGATTTCCTTCCATAGATCCGACCCCCCTTGGATCCATCTCCATCTTAACTTTGCAGCGAGAACTTGATTTAAAGTCCCTGGGTCTCTGAGGCCTAAACCACCTTTTTCCTTTGGTCTAGTTAGACTGTTCCACGAGCAGAGGGCCCACTTCTTTTGTTGCTTCGGCCCCCCCCACAGAAATTTTCTGTAAATCTCTACAAGTTTATTACATATTCCTTTAGGAGCAGCCATAACAGATAAGGGATATATCGGAATTGCCTGAATAGTGGCTTTTAGCAAAACCACCCTTGCAGCCAGATTCAGAGCTCGGAAAGTCCAGTTTTCCAATCTTTTCATAATTTTCTCAAGGATATTCTTCCAATTTCCTATTTTGAGTGAAGAAGAGTCTAACATTGTTCCTAAATATTTGGTAGGGAGATCCCCTTTCCGATATCCCAGGACCCTGGTAAGATGATTCTTAATGGGTTCCACAGTATTAAAGAAAAAGGTTCTGGACTTCTCATTATTAACCTCCATCCCTGAGCCTTCCATAAATATCTCTAGGATTTTCTTTATCCTTTTCACTTCTTTCAGGGTTGCTTTGCAATATATCATTATGTCGTCCACGAACTGTTGGTGCGTGAGTGTGGTTTGATTTCCCCATAATCTGAGACCTTGTATTTTCCTTTCTCTTAATTCTTTTTTAAAGAATCTACCTAATCCTTCTGCTGCTATTATGAAAAGAAAGGGGGATAAGGGATCCCCTTGTCTGAGGCCTCTTGTTGCATTGAATGTTGTTGTTGGAGCCCCATTCAACAGAATAGAGAAATTCGGTGTAGAGATCATACTCAGGACCCAATTCACCCATCTATCACAGAACCCAAAAGCTTTAAGGATTGTTTCTAGGTACTTCCAGCTTAGCCTATCATAAGCCTTTGATAGGTCTAATTTGATCAGCATGCCTTTTTCTTTTTTCGTTTTCAGTGTGTGGATCACTTCCTGAGCCACCACCAACCCGTCCAAAATCTGCCTCCCTTCTACAAACCCAGTCTGCTCTGGGGAAATAATACTTGGTAGGATCGATTTCAATCTCTGGGCTACTACCGATGCCACTATTTTGTATATGACATTACAAAGGGCTATGGGTCGAAAGCCTTCTGCTTGATCAGCCTGATTAGTTTTAGGAATAAGGGTCAGAAGGGTTGAGTTTATTCCAGGCCATATTCTTTGATTTATTCTGGCCTCCTCCACAACTTCCAGAACTTCTTCTGCAAGAAAATGCCACCCAGCTTGGTAGAATTCTACTGTATACCCATCCGGTCCAGGAGCTTTGTTCCTTTTCATGTTTCTGACAATATCCTCCACTTCTTCCATCGTAATTTTCCTCATTAGAGCCAGGTTTTGATCTCTTGTTACCATATTTGGGATCTCCCTACTTATCTTTGAAATAGCATCTAGTCTGTTAGCTTGTGGTTCTATGAGAATATTTTTGAAATGATTGACCAGCACTTTTTCAATTTCTTCATGCTGCAGAACTCTTTGCCCTTCTTGATTTTTTATTGAGAAAATTTGGTTTCTTTGTCTATGTTGAACCATTGCTTTATGGAAGAACTTAGTATTCCTCTCTCCCTCCCTAAGCCACTGCACCCTTGATTTCTGTTTCCATAAAACCTCTTCTTGTTTCCTCCTTTCTTCTAGCTGGTTTAGTATGGTTCCTTCTTCTTTTGTCCTTTCCTCCTGTATGCCTTCTAAAATGTCTAGCTGCTGAAGTTCTTCCATTCTCTGCTCTAGTCTCTTTTTTTCTTCTATGATATTCCCAAATTCTTCTTTGTTCCACTTCTTTAACTTATTCCTCATTTCCTTCAGTTTGAGTTGGAAAGTGTGCATTTTATTCTTTCCTCTCTGATCACTCGTCCTCCACCATTCTTCTAGTTTCTCCATGTTGTAGCTCTGATACCAATTGTTGTAGATCTAACCCAAAAGATATATGATAACAGAAATAACCCAAGAACAATAAGATTGAAATAGATAGAAATGATTCTCTTTATTATCAAAACCCTTATGGTAGGGCAACACCATACATTCACTCCTTAAGGAAGGAGAACACTCCACAAGCCATATGCCTGTTCATACAAGAATACTTCTCTTCATCTTCATGTGGAGTCTCTAGCCCTTATATAGGCTTCATACATACAATACCATGCATCATTACCATGGTTTCCTCATACCATCAACTAATACCATGGGCCCATTACATTATTATTAACTACTTGTGGTCCCTTACATGACATGGGTTAACCACCTTATTTATTACTATGGCCCATCCCATTATTACATTATTACCTTGGGTACCTCCCTTGGTACCCCATATTATCCCCCCTAGGTACATAACATTCCACCCCCCTAAACATGTTTCGTCCCCAAAACATGGGAAGAACATAAATAATAAGATCTACTCAAAAGACTAGTCCACTGATACCATGCACGTGCATCTAGCCATCCAAGAGAAAGGTGAACCCTCGATCTCGCTGGTGCCTCGCTCGCTTGAGATGGAAGTTGACCGTGGCATCTCTTCTATGTTGATGTGTAGTAGGTGGATCGTCTCTCCTTTCTATCCGTCATGTGACTACTTGGTTTCCATGATGGTTGTCGTGCGGGGTGATGTGGGTGATGATATGTTGAAGTTTTAACCCACGATGGCTTTTGCTTGATTTCATCTTGCTGTGGTGCCTGTTGTGGTGTCTTCTTTTTCAATATGACTTCAACCACTAAGCCCTCCTCTGATGTATCATCACCTGTAACCTTTTCTTCTGCAGCCTCTGTTTGTGTTTGATTGTCGATCATCAAAGGCTCATCATCTGATATGTCAGTCCCTTGAACATGTTCTGCTTCCGCCTCCATGTGCTCTACCTGTTTATGGATGGAAATATCCTGTAATGTAATTTTCTTCTTTCTATACCATAGCTTCAGGAATTTTTTCTGCACATTAATATTGATAGTACCCACAGATTCCATCCAAGGATATCCCAAAACAACATCGATATTATCCATCTCTGAAGCATAAAAATCACCATGAAACACATACTTATCCATAGAAAGCTTCAAATCCTTATAGATTTGAACATCCTTATCATCAACCTGTGTATTTTCAATTTGTTTTGCTGGGACTTGCAATTTCTTTGTCAAGTTGATATTTATGAGATTTTGCTTGCAACTCGGATTTATATACACAATGATTTTCTCCTTCTGAATCAATCCATGAACCTGCAATAAGGAGACACCCGTATCAATTAAACCCTTATGTGTCTCATTCTCCTTTTTTCTAGCCTGAGACCATTTGTCCAAAAGGACTTTTTCAAATTCTGCATCTGAAAGTTTGATCAACTGCTGGTAGTCAAGTGATGAATGCCATTTTAGAGCCTCATCTCTCAAATTAAGCCGTACTATAGTTTTCCAAAATATCCCATGTTCAGACTTTATTCTTTGTATGAATTCTTCAATAGTAGGACCATCATCTGTTCCTGTAAAATATAGAACCTTGCTAGAAGCCATGAAGAGGGTTTTGAAAAAACTTGGCGAAAATTTGAAATGGTCACAGTTTCGTCAATATTGCTCAGTTGTGATGGCGGACCGAGATCTGAATTTGAATGACTTATATCCATTTGATGGCTCTCATCCAGCCAAATGGCTAGCACAAATGGAGAAATGTTTTAGATTGAATTACATCATGAATGATGAGACTCAGCTGAATTTGGGAACAATGTACTTGGACAATGAAAGATTGCAATGGTGGCAAGGGTATCAACGTCGCTATCGTTGGCCCTTGACTTGGGACAAATTCACTAAAGCTCTTATGGACCGCTTTGACCGAAAAGCTAATCTTGTGGATAAGCTCACACAGACAGACACACAGCCTAGAAAAGATTTTATTTTTACAGGAAAGAAGGAGAACACTCCACAAGCCATATGCCTATTCATACAAGAATACTTCTCTTCATCTTCATGTGGAGTCTCTAGCCCTTATATAGGCTTCATACATACAATACCATGCATCATTACCATGGTTTCCTCATACCATCAACTAATACCATGGGCCCATTACATTATTATTAACTACTTGTGGTCCCTTACATGACATGGGTTAACCACCTTATTTATTACTATGGCCCATCCCATTATTACATTATTACCTTGGGTACCTCCCTTGGTACCCCATATTATCCCCCCTAGGTACATAACACTCCATCAGTCCTTCATTTCTTAGCCAAAAGGCTTCGAATCTGAAGGGTTTGTTGGGAGGTCTTTGTTTTAAATCTATTTCTAATTTAATCGGCCAATGGTCTGATCCTACTACCAGGAGGATGGTGGCTTCTATGAAAACATCCTTCATCATTATTTGCTCAGAGATTAAGAATCTGTCAAGTCGAGAGGCTATTTGGTTATTTCCTCCTCTTCGGTTATTCCAAGTATGCTTTCCATTGATGGTTTGAATATCAATCAGCTTCTGGTCTCTAATCAGATCTCCAAACTGCTCCACTGCCTTATCCATTCTCCTTATTCCTCCTCTTTTTTCACCTGAGGTTTTGATCAGATTAAAATCCCCTCCTATGATCCATTATTTTCCTGGAATTAGGCCTCTTAAAGCTTTTAAATTTTGTAAAAAGTTTTCTTTTTCGTTCTGGATATGTGGTCCATACACCCCTGTTATAAAAACCTCCTCTGTCGTTCCTACAATGCTTGATGTTCCTGTTAAAATTCTTGGGAAGCTCATCCAGTTACTAAATTGTATTTCTTCTGGATTCCAAATTATTACCAGACCTCCTGCGCTCCCGACCGCGTCTTGTCCCATCATTTCATATCTATTCCTATTTCTATTCAAGATTTCTCTCATTTTCTCAGTACTTATTTTTGTTTCTTGTAAAATCATTATACTGGGTTTTTCTTTTTTCAATCTCTCATTTAAATACCTTTGCTTGCCTCTGCTATTGAGGCCTCTTATGTTCCAGCTTGTAATAATCATCTTAACAGTTTCGGGGGGGATTGGAATACCTCTGAGAGAGGTATCACTCTTCCTGAGTTAACAAGAATTTCTCCCACTTCTTGTATTGTTTCATTCATTGTTCTTCTTCCTCTTTTTTTGCCTCCCTTGCCAGTGCTGCTCACTCCTATGATTTGCGCTTCCTGTTTTTCCATTTTTTGGTTTTCCTTGGTTTCTATTAGTCCCCTTTTTTCTTTATATCTTTGAAATGCTTCTTTGTACCTCTGTTTTTGTTCTTCTGGAATGAATCTTTCGTCGAGCCTTTTCCATTCCTGCAGAAGTTTCGCCATTACTTGTTCCTCTTCTTCTCCCTTTGTTTTCTGTGGGTCTATCTCCATTTCTCCCTGATCCTCTTGGGTTTCTTCTGAGTTTTCTACCCTCTGATCTTTATTCGACTTGTCTGTTTCTTTGTCTGCATTTTCATCTGTTACCTCCATTCCTTCTAGTTCTTCTTCCTCGCTTGCTTCTGTTTCCAGACCTTCTCCCTGTAGGACTTGAAACTTGTTTAGAGATTCAGTTTTCTGGGTTTCTTTTTGCTTCCCCATCGGCCCCTGTTTGCTTCCTCTTCTTCTCCTCCTTTGAACTTCTCTGAAGTCCTCTTCTTCTTCCCCTGTTTTCCTTGTTGCATTTCTCCTTTCGTTTTCTGCTTCCCTTTCCTTTTCAGCTAGTGTAATGGGGCATTCCCTAAATAAGTGGCCATACTCATGGCATCTTCTGCAGCGAAATGGAATATGTTCGTAGTCTATTGTCTGGTTCCATATTTCATCATGGTATTCCAATTCTATTGTATCTGGAAGAGGCTCTGTGATATTCATGTATGCGCATATTCTAGCATATGTGGTGTATTTTCCTCTCTTTGTTGATTCAGCCACTTTAACGAAGGAGCCTATTGAATTTCCAATGCCTTTAAGGATCTCTGGGTCCCAGAATTCTGATGGTAGGCCGAAAATTCTTATCCATATCGGGGCAGCTAGCACTTTCTCCTTATCTGGGTTGTAGCACTCTACCCAATCTCTCATGAACAAACCAGCGTTGTTCATGAAATAGGGTTGTTCCTCAAAGATCCGTTCTCTATCTTCTAGATTGGAGAATATGACTGTGAAAAACCCCTTTGCCCCCAACTTAACTTCTACATGTCCTTTTGGTTTCCACCTCTGTTGGATCCATCTCATAAGATTTCTCTCAGTTGGCCAATATCCTATGAATTTACAGATCAAAGCATAATCTCTCATATAGCTTCTGTAGTTTTCTAGTCTATTGGGCGGAATTACAAACCTGGGTTTGTTCGTTGCCCTTGGTAGACATTTGCTTGGAATTCCTGATCGCCTTTGTGCTCCAGCTGCTGAAGTTTCTCCCTCGTTGGTTCGCTCTCCATCGTTCTGCCTTTCTTTCCTTGCTTCTCCTGTTATTACCGCTTTGTAGGAGGGGATCTCTCCCCTCCCGTGCTCTGTTCCCATCTCTTCCAGTCAGCACCCGCTATCTCTGTTTATCGCTTTATTCTTCTCCAGTGGAAACTGATTTGATGAGGTCCGCTCTTCTGGGCTTGTCCTGATGCTCAGGACCTGCCTACCCTGCGCGCCTCCTCTCCTTGTCTGAAACCTAGCCTGCAACTCCGCGTTCGAGCATCCGGCCCGCCGACGAAACCCTAGCTCCGAGAAACAAGAATCAATGACATGTGGATTTTAAAAATGCCACTAAATGACGATTAAAAATGTGAAAGATAAGTAAATAGCTATTATATTTAACCCCTATTCCCAATCCATTTTGAGACGTCAAATCACATTTTTTGGTTCAAGACTTTGTGAGAATAGATTTATCCCCTTAATGTTGTTCTAGACTCTAAGACCTTTGAGACAATGAAAAGTTATGCATCCTTGACCTACCTTAATAGCCACCATGGTACCAAGTGGATGCTACCTCATCCCCCATTACTCACACATGTGGGGTTAGCCATGTGTGGATTTTCAATAAGATTCTATAATGTCTAAAACATAACACTAATTGAGGGTTGTGGCATGCAAAAACCTTAACTCTAAATGGTTAGCAGGGTATGTTAGATACTAGGTTGCTAGGAGGAGAGGAGATTCCATTATTTAGCATTGTACTTGTTCCATAGTAGCGCATAGCATCTAGGAGTTGGATTTGAGAGCATATCAAAGGACAAGAAGATTCTATGAAAACCATTCAACCCACAATGTCAAATGCAACTCCATAGTGAGTAGGGTAAATTTTAAGGATGCATATTTATCATAAAATGTAGAAACTTTGAAAAATATTAGTAAATCTTCAAATGCCAATCATCAAATATTTGGCATTTTTTTCATAAAAATATTCAAATTTATAAATATTTTATACAGTTTCTATAAAATTTTGGCAATCTTAAAGTAAAATACTTTTATCCTATAGAATTTGGATGAATTAAAATGGAAATTATTAAATCTTTTGAATACATTCCCATAGGCAAAATTTAGCTCCTAAAATTTTCCCTAATATTGAGTGCCCCTTTCTTTGTATTTGTAGATTAATAACTAAAGAAAAAAGAGTAGAATATAGGTCTCACCTTCCAGTTGGGTATTCTCTAATATTGAGTGTCGCTTTCTTTATATTTACATATTAATAACTAAAGAAAAAAAAACGTAGAACACAAACCTCACTTTCTAATTGGATTTTCTCTTGTATGAATTTCCCATAATAAATCTCATACTCATTTGTATAGATGACATGTTTAGTTTTCTTTTCCTTTCTTTTTTATTTCAATTATTTTCATAAATTTAAACAATAAAATAACAATAATAAATATGAAATTAAAGAAAAAAAATTATAAAAAAAAAATTCAAAGTAATACCAAATCTATCCTAACGAATTATTTTAGTGAAATATGCCTAATAATTTAAAAATTATAATAAATTAGTTCACAAATAACAACTAAAAATAACTATCCTCATTATTAAATAATAACTAAATGAGAATAAAGTTTACCTTCTTAAAAAAAATTATTAATATTCATATATATTTATAAAAACCCTAAAAATTCCAACAACATATTTCCAACAAATTTCATGATAAACGAGTGATCTAAATACAACAAGGTGTCAAACTAAAATTTCCTAAGGGTAAACTTGGTAAGCACATTGCCTAATTACATAACTCCATTCAAAATTAATGAGAATAAATCCAAAATTGCTTGAGATACATTTAAAGTTTTAATTATAATATACTAATATAATTTATCAAAATAAAAAATAGATAAAAGGTTTAATACAAGTGTTTTTTTAAATGTATCTATGTTATATTATAGTAAATCTAATATATTTTTTTTATAAATGCATGAAATTAGTTTCAATTAAACACAGATTTGGATTTTTGGGTGTCGATATTGTAGGTAAATATGGAAGTTTAAGGAAATTATTTATAAGATGTAAATTTGTGTTAGATTTAGTTTTTATTGAAATTTAGGTTAAAATTTAAGAGGAATTTAAGGTGAGAGTTACTTGTACGAGATGAATATTATTAGTCCTTGCTATTTGGCAATGGCCAGGGACTATAGTAATTGAAATGGTAGATATAAGCATTAGTTTCAACGATTCATTATAACAAAATGGCTAGGGATTATAGTAATTGAAATGGTAGTTATAAGCATTAGTTTCAAAGATTCATTATAACAAATAAGACTAATAAGCAATGTTTTTAGGTTTAAGTGTATTTTCAACAGCGCAAATTTTTTTAGCCATCTTATTTGGCCTCTTCTCGAGGCCAAAGGCTATAACCATATAATATAATCAGCCTTTTCCTTCGCATTTCCTTCACATTCTGAAATCAGGAAACTAATGCTAGCATTACCTGAAAGCATTAAATGTTATGATTTAATGACTTGCCTATTGACTATATATTATTTCTAGCAAGGGACTATATATTATTTCTAGCAAGGGTTTTTTTAACACGACCTCTATGCGACCATATTAATAGTGCAACCATGTATTCCATATTTGCATGTAATTTGACATCTGCCAATAATCACATTTGCATGTAATCTGACATCTGCCAACAGTCACATTTGCATGTAATCTGACATCTACCAATAGTCACTACTTGTGCGGGTTGTGGGCCTCAACACCTTGGAGGTATGCATGACACCTTGGAGGTATGGTTCGTTGTAGGCCTGCGCGCAGAACACCTTAGAGGTATCGTCGGCCCCGTAGTTGCCATCTCTCTCTCGGGAAGATATATGAGCGGCTCCAAGGACCTGAAGGTGTTTGAGGATATCTCCAAACTAGATACGGGGGTTGGCAGAGAGCCAACCAGAAGCCCACTTCCCTAATCTCATCTATGTCTGCTTCAAGGTAGATGAAGCGGATATGAGTGCCTATACTAATCTCATATAGGCCTATAAATGTTAGGGTCCAACCCTAACCCCCTTATTTATGTAATAGGATCGATTCATAGTTATATTTAAGTAAAGAGTCAATAAAGCCCATATTAATAATTGTAAGTGGTTAACCCACATTTAATGAAGGGACCACAGTTAGTTGCAAATGGGCCATGGTATTAGATAGATGGTATTAATAAGAACCATGGTATTGCATGTATGGATCCTATATAAAGGATAGAGACTCCCCTCGAGGAGCATCATGTCTTATTTTGTTATTGAGCTCAGCTCTATTGTAGGTTGCCCCCTCGAAGAGGCAAGTGAACATTGCTTTCTAAATAATAAAATACTTGTTGTAATTTCTCATTGTTCTATGTTCTAGGTACATTTCTTTGCATATTTGGTATTCTGGTATCATCTTGCGGGTTAAGAGCATAACAAGTGGTATCAAAGCACTTTCCAGGGCCAGTGGGATCTCCAATTTTTAGAAAAAAAAAAATTGGCTAGAGATGCGTTCTGGCATCTTTAAACCACGGGATCTGTCATTGAGTGCATAAACCTACAGATTTGGGGAGGCATGCACACAGGAAATAAAAGAGGTGGTCACACTTGTTGGACTCCCTTGTAAACCCTGCGGGTACCCCTTCGAGTAGTAACGCATTAGACAGAACCATGCACAGACTTTCTTCCAAGTACCCTCTGGGTATATTGGAAGCCCCCTAGCTCCCTTGAAACCTCACCATAGATAAACCGTCGGCCATCTTGCTGCTACAGTACATCGAGAATAGCACGCGGAGAGATTACTCATGCGTACGATAGGGTAGTCGTGTTGTACGGATAAGGGTATGGTTGATCCTCCTTGGTTAGTGTTGTGGGGAAAAATGCCTATGCAGGACGATCCTATCCACCTAAGGTGTGACAGTGCCTTAGCAACAAACAGAGACAGCTATTCTAGTATTCTTCCTTTATGAATTAAGAATGAAGAGAGATGGATGGACTAACCGGTGTCTTCCGTTTGTCCCTCGATCCAGATCCTCTTCTCTTTGGGTGTTCACAGCTACTTGCCTCCTCACTCGCCCAGCTTCAACAGGTCTCTGCAAGATCACAAGAGAACAGCTACTTGCGACAAGAGAACAGCTACTTGTGACAAGAGAAGAACACAACACAAAGACAGATATTCACATTCATAAATGATTCAGGATTAGAAATAAATCAAATACACTAATGCAATCATACATCAAAGATACATCAGTATATAGGAGAAAACCAAGATAGCTTTATTGATAAATAACAAGGTTCAGGAAGAGATACAACCCAGAGGGCTCCAATCCAGCATCTCCTTCCCAGCAGAATGGAATTCCTATCTTCACCTCCCTTCAAAGCATTAAGCACCCAATGATTCCAGTCTCAAACCAACAACAATTCTTTGCAATAACAAAATTCCAGCCTCCAGATCTCATGGAGGAGAGATCCATATATAGATGTTTTGGAGAGAGGATGAGTCAGCTTGAGATCTGACTAGTGTCCTCTCCCTCTATCAGTTCTTGATTCCACTTGGAGGTTCTTGCTTCCACTTGGAGATTTGGAACCTCTGACTCATCACTAGTCGAATTCCCTGAGGCAAGTGTCATTTTGGAAGCTTCCTGGGTTCTGACACCTTGAGGAATGAGCTTGCCACATGTCCAATCTCGCTCAGCGCAGGTAGCCAGTGTTGGCTTTGACATTCAGCGCAGGTAGCCAATGGAGCCATTGACATTCAGCGCAGACAGCCAGTGGAGCCATTGACATGATCCTGAATTGACTTGTTTTTAAGCAGTTTCTGGTGGAGAACTTCTGTGAATTGCTGTGGTTTGTTAGCCTTGTTCCTCTAGGGGTAGGAACAACATGTTTAGGGACTTTGGATCCCTTAGATTATGGACATTTCATGCTCAATGTTGTAAGGCACAAAAATGTCTATAACAGTTGCCCCCTAAAGTATGAGGCCGTTTATCGGGTGAAATGCTTTATCCAGGAGGGTCCGAAGTTCATCCAATTGCTGGGAGGAGACCTGTAATAAGATACAATACAATACATTATTTTTCATACTGCTTTCATGATCTAGCTGAGGCGGGCATTCCCATGCTCAGCTTTATAAATTCATTTTTTGTACATAGAACAGACAATCGTCTGATGGTAGACTGATAATTTTGGTGAAATTATCATCCTTTGAGTAGGATGATCATCTGCTGTAAGGATGTACATGTCAAATGTCTTTATCTTTCCTGAATATATATCGCAGCCCGGATGGATGAGACTAGATCCGGGGTCTTCAAACTCGTTCGATCTTCACTCTAAGTACAAGTCGATCCATGTGAGAATTGTTCTGAAGTCGAACATGGAAGGACATCGCTTGATTACCGGTCAATGAGGTAAACCGTTAACAAGCGCGAGAGGAATCACCGATAATGATAATGACCCTCAAGGTACTGCAGTACAGTTCATGTGGTGTGAATAAAGGACTTGGCGTCGAACACCACGCAAAATCTTCTGTTCGAAAGTCATTGATGTATACCTGTCGCCGGAAGTGAGAAACTTGCCATTGAGGCATGCAAGCTTCAAAGTACTGAAGGGGTTGTTCCTAGATCAACTTCTTGGATAATGAGCTGATGTCGACAAGAAGCGATCCGTCAAAGGAGGGCCTTAATGAATCCCACATCAGTGACACGGAACGGAGCTAATGATTTTAATGGAGGTGAAAACGATCTG
Organism: Pinus tabuliformis; assembly: GCA_031772625.1. Taxonomy (NCBI): domain Eukaryota; kingdom Viridiplantae; phylum Streptophyta; class Pinopsida; order Pinales; family Pinaceae; genus Pinus; species Pinus tabuliformis. The sequence goes on from CM062819.1 coordinate 44,825,202, forward strand.
TGACATATGATTTAGGGTGGCGGTCATGAATGGATGAAGGATAATGTATGGCAGTGGATGGGACACGGTTGACTCTTTCTGAACGACTTCTCTTGAACATATGGCGACACTGATGCGATGGATCGGTAGCATTACCCCAAATATGGATGGTATGGCGAGACCATGGTGATGTGACTGGTGAATGAAACAACCCAACCCGATTGTGGTACGGAGGAAAAGTGTCATGTTCAAGAGCGACTTGCTACCATCAAAGTTTTCTTTAGTTTCTCCCAATTTTTCCCCAGTCATTGCTGACCAGTACCTCTTTATTTTTGTCAAGCTTGAGGAGGATAACATATGCTTGTTCTATAACCTGCCCTTCGGGCAAGCCCATCGCTATGTTTTAACGAGCCTAGCGATAGTGAAACTCGTTCTCGTCTAAAGACAAGTTTGTCGCTATTTAGTGATTTTAACGAGTCTAACGACAAGGATAACTCGGTCCTTTTCATTTTTAGAGAGTCTGAAAAGGTACATAAAGTTAACTCCAAAAGTCCTTTTTCGTCATCTAATCCCTTAAGTCCGAAAAAGTATAAAACAATACAGAAGGGATGATTTTTCGATAGTTTTAACGAGCCGAACAAAACAAGCGCTCGATCTTTTTGTGCAATAATCCCTCAGGTCCAAAAAGATTAAAATCTAGAGGAGGGATAGCACTTCCCGTCCCTTTAACGAGCTGGAAGGCCAAGGACTCGGCAATCTTTTCATATTTTATGAGTCAGTTGAAAAGAGCTTAAAGAAGACTCGTCTTTTGAGGAACGAGTGATAAACAGGGTTAGCAGCTGATTCCAGGTACAGGTTGGAATTTTCCCATCACGGCAGTGTCACAAGGATGGCTAGGTGAAATCACTCTTCGCAGCTATTCCTCAAAATGGGTAAACAATCATATGGAGGTGAACGATCGGCCAAATGAAAAATGGAGGTGACGGTGCAAACACGACCAAGGCTTTAATGGTTGATAAGGTTACATTCACAGTGGTCATTTACCGGGTAGTGCTTATGTTTATTTTTTAACGAGCATGAAGTCCGCGTTAAAACTGCTTGGATCTTGCGTTTATTTTTTAACGAGCATGAACTTTGTGCTAAAACTGCTCAATTATACCAGTCATATGATAAGAGTGTCTCATTGAAGATGCTATTTTTTAGGGAGCTTAGATCTTACGTAAGCTTTGCTCCGGATCCTTTCGTTATGCAAGTTCGGAAACGACTAATCCTACGAGTTTAAAGGGTTAGACCTACAGGTTTAAAGGGAGGACCTAAAAATTTAAAAAAATAAATAGCCGCCCCTTGCTTGCACTCCAAAAGGTTTGCATGCCCCCAGGCATAAAGTACGATTTCAAGGTTACCTCTACTTCACTTCCGCCAAAACATTTGTTTCAACGAGAGAGGCTTACCTCTTTCAGGTTACCCAAAGATTGTCTCGTTCGCGGGCACGAATAAAACACTTCTTCGGCAATGTCTACCGAAATAGGCAAAGGTGAGTGACGTATCCCACCAACTCACATAACTTTGACAAAAGAATCTTATTCTAGAACAACCCTCTTCCTAGACGGATGGGGTACAGACTAGTCATATTCTCCCGCGGAAACCTACTCTATACCCAAAGTTTTCCTGCCGAAGCAGACCAGGACGCATGCCCCCTGGGTTCCAGTCATATCCTCCCGGATTACTCGCGCTCATCAGGAGGACGGACCGTGGGTTGAGACACTTCTTGCGTGAACAGACCATTTAGGGATGGTACATGACTATTTGCGATGCGTGATCCGAGAAATGAAAGTTGGTCCACGAGCTTGACCACTCTTCCTTCATGCGGAAAACACATTACTCTAAAGAGTGAGGAGACGAGGGCCTCCATGCAATATATATAGTCTCGCCCAAGGAGTAGGTTATAATCCAAGGGTCCTTGAACGACCATCACGTTCATTTGAACGGTCTTCCCTTTCAATGTGATAGGCACATTGGGGAGGATCCCTAAAGGTCAACTGGTTCCTTTATCAAAGCCTGATAGATTTCTCATTTCAGGCAAAAGCGCTGGCGAACCAAGCGCTTTCCAAGCAATAGAGGAAAGGATACTCACAGATGCCCCCTCATCAATGATAGTGCCAGCCATTACCATTCTGTATATTTGGACGATAATTCTGAATGGTATACTGGCTGGCAACCGGGGTCTGCCTAGTTGGTTCTAGTCGAACGAGACAACTAGGTTGCTTGGTGGTGGGACCGAATAGACGGCCGGATATTGCTTTGACGAACTTCCTTCCTGCGATAAAGGAATGGTGGCATTGCCCCCTTGTTCATCAGAGTCAGTGTTGATGAAGAGAATTTGGACGGTGTCGTATTTTTTCTCCTCTGTGATGGTATCATTCGAAGATAGAGCCTCTGAAGGCAATACCGGGTCAACTGCCGCCTCAACCTTTTGACTTTCGTCAGGTATGGATTCAGACGGTTCATCTCCAATGATAGGTGCTTCGGCTGACCACCTGAGTGGGCCAGCCGGGTTCTCAACTAGCGAAGGACTTGGCAGGAGTCTTTGATATCCAGGAGGAAGTTGCGCTCGTAAAATCGGGCGATCTTCCAGAACTCTTTTTGCCTCGTCTAAGAAGGGACAACGGTGGATGGCATGATCGCCTTCACACAGTCTGCAGGGAAATTTAGCTTTCCCTCTCTGTCCTGGGGCTTCACTCCCACTAGTTGACGGTGAGCAGTCAACATGGATATCAGAGGTCGACGCTACCGAATTGTGCAAACGGGGGGACCAGTCCCTTAGTATCCGAGGGATACAGGGACAATCTCTATGGAAGTGGTCTCCCTTGCATATGACGCATGGCGATTTAGGCCTTGCTAGTGCTGTGTGTGGATTTCTGTCAGACGACACTTGTTTGCCCCCAGTTGCCTTTGGCTCCTTCTTCTTCTTCTCTTTCTTCTTCTTCTCCTTCTTCTCCTTAGGAACTCGGTTTTTTGTTCTACCAGTTCCATCAAGCGAAGAGGAAGGAGGAGAGGAAGATGAAGTGGAAGGCTGGTGGGCAACTCTTGTCTGATCTAACTGTTGACTCGACTGTTCAGGAATAGTGGTGTTCTGAACGACACTGGTTGAAAAGAGCCAAACTGGTAGGCCAATTGTCAGTCCTGGAAGCGACAATGTGGCCATGTGGGGCGCACCAACATCTCCCCAAGAGGAGAAGGGACTAGGATTTCCACCAAGGGGAATTCCTTGGTTGGTTTGCTCCATCTTTTCAACCTAAAGATCAACGCGGGAATAAAGGGTGATTGTTCCGTTTAAAATAAATTGTTAACGATGCTTTAGACACAAATTGCTTTTTCACTTTTAAAGAGTCGAGAAAAAGCTAAAGATGACTTTAGTCTCCTTCGATGTTTTAACAAGCCCGAAGTGACAAATGCTCGGATGGACTTTTTCTGTTATAGAGTCTGAAAAAGGCCAAAAGGAACTGCTCTGGAGTTCTAGGCAAAGGGTGTGCCAAACTTTTCGCAAAACCGCAGAATACTTTTTAAGGTACGGGCGGTCGATCTTCCTGAATGCTGTGTTCAGTGCATTGCGATCAGTAGGGCGGCCGACACGGCTTCCTAAGGATAAAGGTTAAATTCCTATAGGGGTCTCCCAATATATACGCGACGGTACGTGGGAGCACAATCCGTACTGGTGCTATCGTCCCTCAGGAGGAATCACCCACCTTCCACGAGATCGACAGTCACCAGGCTTAACGACGCCAGAACACGTCTCTAGCCTAGACCTCTATGTTGTGCATTATGTTGTAAAGCGTTGTTAGGTTCATTCAGTTTATTTTAAGTTGATCTTTTTAGGAGTTTGCCTTTCTGGATCACCACGAGATGTATGGTACAATTCCTAAATGCAGTCTAAGATGATAAGCAAGCTTTATATCTTTTCAACTTTGAAAATCCTAGCTACTAAGGGAAAAGAAAGACACCATCTTTTCTCAAAGAGCAATCAGCACACTCTAATGCACTTTTTCCTAAATCAAGCATGCAAACTATCAAAATGCAAATGCACAATGCAGGTGTTTGTTTTCCGCTTTCTTAGTATTGATGCCCACAAAGAAAGCTTTTTGTACAACTTTGAATTTGCTTTTAAATGACAAGTACAAACAAGTTTACTTTTTTGAAATCAACAAGGGTAGAAGAGATTACAACACTTTGCGACTTTCGAAATGAACACTTGTTTCGACACTTAAAAGAGACAAACTCAAACCAATAAGCAAAAGCAAATGTATAATCAACTGTAAACAGCCAATGAACTCTCTCCTAAGATCACAATCAACAGATTTGAATCAAGGGCTACAGGATGATTATTTCACTCATGCGAAGGAAAACTGTAAATGACGCCACAAACACATAAAAACACTCACAGTCTTTTTGTACAAAAGGAGGCAGAATTTAAGCAGAGAAAAGGAGTTATCTGACTGGTACCTATGCTGGTTATAGGCTGCAAAAACAGAGATCAAAACAGGGCAACAGAGAGCAGAGAACCCCAGCTGCAAGAGGCAAAACTGGTTCAGCGCAACCTCAACACTGTGGTTTTGACATTCAGCGCAGGTAGCCTTCACGGGACCTACGTTGAAATGCAGAATGCCTTCACAGCAGTTGCGCTGAAGGAGAAACTCTCGTTTCTCACTGGGTTCTGGGTCACAGATTGCTCAATAATCAACGGTTTCAGGCCAAATCAAAACCACAAGCAAGGTACAATCAAAGGGATGCTTTGAGGGGGTACTAAGATCTATCACAAAGGATCATCAAATCATTTGTGAGTCCATTGTTCAGATCATAGACAAATCCAGTGATTGGATCAAAGCAGCAACTGTCTACTTTGCAACTGAGAATAGCAGAAGCAGTTCGATTGTTGCTGTTGAGTCTATGAAACAAACAATGATAGAGACACAAATAAAATGACTAAAACAAATCTTCCCCAGCGGAGTCACCAATTTGTTGTGGGGAAAAATGCCTATGCAGGACGATCCTATCCACCTAAGGTGTGACAGTGCCTTAGCAACAAACAGAGACAACTATTCTAGTATTCTTCCTTTATGAATTAAGAATGAAGAGAGATGGATGGACTAACCGGTGTCTTCCGTTTGTCCCTCGATCCAGATCCTCTTCTCTTTGGGTGTTCACAGCTACTTGCCTCCTCGCTTGCCCAGCTTCAACAGGTCTCTGCAAGATCACAAGAGAACAGCTACTTGCGACAAGAGAAGAACACAACACAAAGATAGATATTCACATTCATAAATGATTCAGGATTAGAAATAAATCAAATACACTAATGCAATCATACATCAAAGATACATCAGTATATAGGAGAAAACCAAGATAGCTTTATTGATAAATAACAAGGTTTAGGAAGAGATACAACCCAGAGGGCTCCAATCCAGCATCTTCTTCCCAGCAGAATGGAATTCCTATCTTCACCTCCCTTCAAAGCATTAAGCACCCAATGATTCCAGTCTCAAAACAACAGCAATTCTTTGCAATAACAAAATTCCAGCCTCCAGATCTCATGGAGGAGAGATCCATATATAGATGTTTTGGAGAGAGGATGAGTCAGCTTGAGATCTGACTAGTGTCCTCTCCCTCTATCAGTTCTTGATTCCACTTGGAGGTTCTTGCTTCCACTTGGAGATTTGGAACCTCTGACTCATCACCAGTCGAATTCCCTGAGGCAAGTGTCATTTTGGAAGCTTCCTGGGTTCTGACACCTTGAGGAATGAGCTTGCCACATGTCCAATCTCGCTCAGCGCAGGTAGCCAGTGTTGGCTTTGACATTCAGCGCAGGTAGCCAGTGGAGCCATTGACATTCAGCGCAGACAGCCAGTGGAGCCATTGACATGATCTTGAATTAACTTGTTTTTGAGCAGTTTCTGGTGGAGAACTTCTGTGAATTGTTGTGGTTTGTTAGCCTTGTTCCTCTAGGGGTAGGAACAACATGTTTAGGGACTTTGGATCCCTTAGATTATGGACATTTCATGCTCAATGTTGTAAGGCACAAAAATGTCTATAACAGTTAGTGCCCTGAAAAATTAGGCTAAGTACGACTGTCAGACCCTTATGTACATTGTGATCTATAGCACCTGACACTCCTGGAGACCATAGTTACCTTCTCTATCTCTGGATCACGTATAATCTTTGCCAGATCAGATCTCGCAAGTGGGGTTTTGTCGCAACAACAGCAATCAGTTCCATCGTTCAGATCTATCAGATCAACCATTTAGATCTCTCAGATCCATCAAATCCGCCATCTAGATCTAGCAGTTGGACTCTGTAGCCATCCCAACAATCAGATCCACCATTCAGATCTGAGTAATTGTGTGGGTTCCTATACCTGAGCATGATTTTCGCAGGACTTTTGCCAGCATTGACATTTCTGGGATTTGGCTACTGCAGTATTCTTAAGCAAGGAGTAAAACTCCATGCAGAGTAATAAAAAAAAAGTCTGAGACCCCCCGGGGCACTTATTGGTTACTTAGCCCATAAGAATTAGGACGACGAGCTGAGAAAGGTGGTACCATTCAATTGTTAGTGCCAAAAATTTCAGGCAATCCCAAATTTCAAGTACATCAGATCGGTGCATGGTACAAACTAGAGCTCAAGCTATGGCCAATGAGAGGATTGATAGCCTTGAATCACAATTGAAAGAGGTCGTGTTGCAGTTGCAGCACTTAAATGAAACACTCTCTAAGGGCAAGATGGAGGCACGAGCGAAGGCATCTATTGGAAATGCAAACATTGAGGGCGAGTCTAGCCAATCTCTTCACCTCTTTGGCACCCACCAACAATCCCATCCGCGACCACCCAAGCTGGACATGTATAAATTTGATGGCTCTCACCCAACCGCATGGATAGCACAAATGGAGCAATATTTCACACTGAATTACATCCTGGATGATGCAACTCAGCTTAGTGTGGGTATCATGTACTTGGACAATGAAATATGGCAATGGTGGCAATGGCATCAATGTTGCTATGGAAGGCCCTTAACTTGGCAGACATTCAAAAAAGCTCTTACAAATCGCTTTGACCATGAATTTGATTTTTTGGGTCGTCTCACTAAGCTCCGACAGACAGGAACAGTGAACGAATATATTACAGCCTTTGAAGCCTTAGCTTTCCGCACTGGAGGTCTACAAGATGAGTTCTACACGGAATGTTTTGTCAGTGGTCTCAAAGAAGCCATACAAGCCCACGTCTGACTGCACCACCCTAGCTCTTGGTTGCATGCTTGCAGGATAGCTCGTGAAGTAGAACGTGCATTAGCGGCCTAGTCCAATTGCCCAAATTTCATCACCAAGGGTCGCCCCACACAAGCTCAAAGCACTACCCAAACACTCAAGGTTCAAAAGGTGTCACCAACAGAAATGGCGGAAAGAAGAAAGCAAGGATTGTGTTACTACTATGATGAGAAATACTCCCCTGGGCATAAATTCAAGGAGCCCAAATTCTTTCAAATTGACACCACTGATCACAATTCATCGGAGGAAGCCCCACCACTTGAGGAACCAGAGGAGGAAGAAGAGGACAACCAGCAGGACAATGTACCTGAAGAACCAGTTATCTCGCTGCATGCTTTGGCAGGATTTCTTCTCCCCAAACTCTCAAAATCAGAGGTTTTATTAAGCATCGCCCAGTAGTAGTCTTGATTGATAGTGGCAGTACACATAATTCTATCCATCAAAGAGTCGCGGAAGCAGTGCATTGTTTTGTCTGAGTAGTTTCTAACTTCCAGGTCCAAATTGCTTATGGGGGGACAACGAAATGTGAAGGCCGCTGTGAAAATGTCAAACTTCAAATGGGGTATTATCAGTTAAAGACCCACATTTTTTCCATACACATGGGAGGGTGTGACATTGTCCTAGGTGCTGAATGGCTTCGCACACTTGGCCGAATCACAATGGATTTCCAGGAGTTATATATGAGCTTTAAGCAGAACAACCACACACATACCCTCTGTGGACTCCAGGCGGGAGCTTCCTCTATCATCAGCTCACATCGGATGGAAAAATTCTTAAAAAAGGGCCACCATGGAGTTATAGCCCAATTTAATGCCATCCAGGCCTTCGAACCTAATTCTCCTCATATTCATCCTAAGATGCAACAGATCTTAAACAACCATCTGCTAGTCTTTGACAAGCCTCATGAGCTTCCACCCTCGATAGGGGAACATGATCATAGCATTACTTTGGTCCCAGGGGCCCAACCACCAAATGTGCACCCATATAGATATCCATTCGCTAAAAAAGAATGAAATTGAAAAAATAATAAAGGAAATCTTGGAAGCAAGCGTCATTCGTCCCAGCATTAGTCCTTATTCATCGCCGGTGGTCATGGTGCTCAAAAAAGATGGGGAATGGGGGCCCCCAAGATCTGAAAATTTGAATGGCCAGAAGAAAAATAGGAGAATACCCAATAAACGAAACCACAAAGAAACTTTTATTTAAAATAGTAATGAAAATAAACCAGCTAGGGCGATGGTAGCTTATCTCTGAGAAGAGATGTGGTCGCTACATGCCTCTGAACTGTAAAGGCTACATTGTGGCGGACAATCTTTCCTTTTACAAAATGTGACTTGTTACTTATAGTATTTTTCAGTTACAATACCACGGGCCAATTCCATAGGTGAATGAATACCATGGGTGGATTTTACAATACCATGGGCGGATGCCATTTACAATACCATGGGTAAATTCCATGGGTCGATGAATAATATGGGTGGATGAGTACCATGGGTGGGTTTTACAATACCACGGGTGGATGCCATTTACAATACCATGGTTAAATTCCATGGGTCGGTGAATAATATGGGTGGTTGAGTACCATGGGTTGTTGCCATTTTCCATTCGGATCAACAGACAATCTGTAATGTTTTCAAATGCTGTTAAACAATGTATATAAAACCAGAGAGTAATTGATTTCAATATAAATCACATCCATATGAGATATTTTTGCTTTCTTTAATTTTTTGGAAACCTAACAGTGGTTGGCCTAATCATATCAAAAGAAAATTCACAAATTCACTTTGTTTTTCATTCTGTTTGTTTTCTAAGTAAATACCAGAATTATCTGCAATGCATTTTCGGTCAGAATGAGTATTAATGAATCACTGATAATTAACTACTATTTGAATAAAATGAATTCGCAATAAATTCAGACATCGACAGATGTTTTTCCATTTCTCTAAATTTCCTTCTGTATGGTTTTCGATTGCTTTGAATTGACACACAATAATTAAATACTATTTGAATAAAATGAATTCGCAATAAATTCAGACATTGACAGATGTTTTTCCATTTCTCTAAATTTCCTTCTGTATGGTTTTCGATTGCTTTGAATTTCCTATGTCAATATGTGTTATAGTGAGTATTAAATAATCAACCAGAATCGCCAGCTATTAAGATAAAAAAGAATGTGCAACAAAGGAGTTCGTACTAACTTTGACTGAGGAGATTTCATGCCAAGAGGGAATGCCTCTAATCCTCCTTTGCAGCCCAAAAACCTTATCGTATAGAACCACCAATTGCTCATCAACGTAGCTGCTCTGTAAGGAGGTTGCTCATCACTCTCCACAGTATGTTTATATGCCAAATATTGTACTCAATTTCAAAAATATATTGATATCCCCATCTGAAGAAAATAAAAGCACATCTGAAAATCCTAAGGCATGAAGAAGCTTACCTGGTACACAGCGTCGGACTACGGGGTCAAGAATTCTTGGAAGGGAGTGGTTCAAGGCAGGAAGGCAGTTTATGAAGACAACATCCAAGCATTGAATGGCCCGCCATTACCATTGAAAGGCGGCGTGGAAAAGAAAATGAAGAATCCCAACATCGTGCCCTTCCGACCGAATCGTTGAATGGCTCGCCATTCCTTTTGAAAGGCTGCGTGGTCATTTACTTTGGAAATTAAAAAACAGAATAGATGACCACATTTATGCTTTCTACTTTCATTATTGTCGTCCACTTGTTATATTCACTCATTCACTTTCACTATCTCTCCACTTTGTATGTCGTCTGAGTCTCGATCTGCAGAAGAAGGAACTGGGTCTTTATAACAATCACGAACTGGCTGTTGTTGTTGGATTTGCTGACATGGATGTTTCTCTTGCAGATTTGATAGATCTGCTGACATGGATGCCGCTCTTATGGATTTGTTGACATGGATGTTGCTCTTCCTACTTGTCCCGTTGTCCTTTTACATGCATTGAGAGACTCTGGATACTTGCCCATACTGAGCAGGGGCTAGTTGCCATGCAGCTTCTCTTGTTTAAAGAGGTTTTCAAATTTAATAGAATTTTATACAATTTGGGTGACATATTCTCACAATTAAGTAGATTTTTTTTCATCTGAATTGACCTTGACCTAATATTGATTGTTTATAGAATTTGATATTAAAAATAAGATATAAGTGATATTAGAAAATTAAAATCTATTTCATATATTTAAAAAATGTATATATAATTTAGAATATTATAAATGATATTTGTGTTGAATATTTTTTTTAGATGATAAAAGTTATCATAAATTAGTAGTTAATTGTGTTGAAAGGTTTTTTATAATCTAGTAGTATGAGAGATGTCATATAATATTATTTTTAAAAATAATAAAATAATTCTTACATTAACAAATTAAAAAGTGTAATAACAAAAAAAAAATGTCGGCCATAAATAAAAAAACTTCAATTTCCACCTTAATTTTACATCAATTTTGTATGGATAGAGAAAGTAATTGAAAGTATATTTTACTTTACTTTTTAACACGAGGGACATATATAATTCTTTCACTATTTAAAATGGAGTGTACAAATAACATGTAAAAATAATATTATTGATAACATAGTATGTAATATGTAATATTTAGAGCAAAATTATATTAATAACAAGAAAATATTTTAATGTCAATCTTAAATAAAACAATTCAATGTTCATATTAAATAACATAATACTATATCAAGAAAATAAATAAAGTAATCTAAATTTAAAATTTCTTGATATATATAATATTTGCAATATATTAATAACAAAAAAAAAATATATATATATATATATATATATAGATATAGTAAAATATTTTAACATGAAATATATAAATAGAGAAAGATCAAAAGAGTTTGTATTCCATTAATAGGTTACTCAAGGTATGAGGGAGATTTGTAATTCTTTCAATGTTTAATATGGAGTTGATATCTAACCTTTTAAAATATATAAATAATAAAAATATTTCAATATCTCTCTCTTTCTCTCTCTTAGAAGAAGATTATATTATATAGATATATGTTCTTTAGTGTTAACATTTTAATGAGTATGTGAAAAAAATTCTTACAATTAAAACATTTTAACACTGTTACTCAAAACGAGCAAAGAGCCACCTTAACTTCAAATCTACCAAATACTTAGAAGAATCAAATTTCTCTAACTACAAATTTTTTTCTTAATTTTTCTATCCCACTCAATACTTTATAAATCCAAATTTAAAATAAATCTATACTAATTAATATTAAAAATAATTATAAATTACAATATATTAATATTAATTAATATTATAAATAATTATAAATTACAATATACTAATATTAATTGTTCATTAATATTATTTAAGAATTAATTAATAAACCTTTAAAAAATATATCAATTTTTAAAAATAAATACATAATCAAAATAATATTTTTAATACATTCAATCCATCCATCTCTTTCACAGACTTTATTTTTATTTTTCTTAATATGTGCGGATAAGCATTAATGCCATTAAAACATACTTTATAAACATTAAAAACATTAAATCCGCAACGTACTCCTAAAAGCTGAAAAAAATATATAAAAAAACATATGTTGTAATGAATTAAATTAAATGCCATCCTCTCGAGACAAACTTGTCCGGTTGTACGGAGATTCACTTTTCCCACACTTTTCAGATGTGTTGCCTTTTACCAACATTACGAATGTGTGAGCGTACAATGTTAAGATGTACTCGTAAGACTTTACAGTTTGTAATACCACAAAGTTCGGAGTGTTTGTATAATGCGAAATCTTTACCAGGTGGACGAGTGCATGTTCATGGAAAGGTCCAAGATAAGGATAATATATGTGGAGCTATTGTTTTATTAATGAGTGGGTAGTATATGTTACTTGTTGAATTTAATTAAGTATACTATTGCGCGGGTGGTATATACTATTTCCCCTATTAATGAATCGATAGCTCTATATATATTATTTTCTCTCTCCTTAAAGGATGAAAAGTATTGTTCTTCTCAACATAATACGTAGCAAGTGGTCCGTGTAATTATTAAATAAATGTTTTGTAATGTGTGTCCAATGGTGTCTATAGTTAAAGGATGTCTATAGGTAAAGGATAAATGGATAGAGATATTATGGATGTATTTTTTTCGAGTAAAATGATAAATTATGATAATTAAATTTAGATTTATAATGTTAAGATTTAAACTAGCTTAAATCTATTTTAATTCTGGATTTATCAAGTGTCGAGATAGACTAAATTTCTTTTCATTCTAAAAGAGGTTTGCATCTCAAGAGATTTAATCCCTCTAAGAGGTTAGAGTTAAGATAGATCTAGGGTGGTTTAATTCCTCCCTTTAAATAAGCTATGTTCCACATGAATACCATGGGTCATTTTATTTTTATTACGTTATTTTTATTTTTTTATTTTGTTTTGACTAAGTTAAAAGGTTTACATTACATCACATTAATCTTTTTATATTTGTTTTATTTTATTTATGTAATTTGACTTAGTCAAAATGTTAAACATTACATTACAACATCTCTAACATATTGGGTTGGAGAGCGCCTCTCGGCACATAAATTGATTTAGTGACAATTGATTTGGTTGATTTAATTTTACTTGGTCCCAAATATAGCTTTCAACACTAAATTTATTTGCAATCATTTGCTTATTTATGTGTGATTTTAACCAATTTTGTTTATATCTTATTAGATTCTCTCAATTGTTGATTCCCTATCTATAATATGCAAATTTGGCTTTTCTAATATGTGTGAATATGTTACTTATTGTACGAGAAAGTGTTTCTTAGTTTCTACTACCATGTTCCAATATTACTAGGCATAACCTTTTTTCCCATGATTTATTTGATTGTTTTCGTTTTCTAATTTCACATCTTAAGCTATGTGAGATGGATTTTAATTGTGTTATTACTTGTTTTTCACACAATGGAATGTTAAGCTTAAGTAGTTTTGCACTTTCATCTTCTTCTATTTGTAAGTTGTTTATGTAGTATTAATGTTTTCTTTTTGTGTGTACGCCCTTTTCCCCCTTCTTATATCATTCTTATACATGACTTCTTGATCTCACTTTCTCTAGGGAACCTTTCTTCTTCTATTTAGTGTATGTTGACACCTCAATACTCCCCAACCCTAGGGGATTAAATGTTGTCTTCCTCCTTTCTAATTCAGATATATATATTTTATTTTAACATGATTTTTCTCATAATCAGTCATTGCAATATTTTTTTCTTTACACAAAATTAGTTTTCTTAGTTCTTCCAAATGTATTCAATGCATGTTAACACCTCAATACTCCCTAACCCTAAGGATTGAGTGCCCTGCAACCCCCCAAAGTGAAACCATTTGAAAAGGAACCCCAAGGGTGACTGCTACTAACATACTAGAGCTCTTTTTCCCACACATGATCTTCACTCATCTAGACAACCCACTCATGTTCTCATTTAAACACTTGTACTTAGCTCAACCATGAAGTGCCCAATGTATTCCTCACCTCTTAAATGGTAGAATGAAACTAATTGATGATGTACCATGATTGTATTGGTGTAATTGGATAGTGTAATTTATGGGTTTTAGTGGGTGGTGATAATGATGCTTACCAAAGTAGGACCAAACATCACTTCATGATTTTCTAATTTATTTATTTGTCTCATCATACTTTGTGAGGACATAATTTTCTCATAAAAGTGGGCCATCTCTTGTGGTTGGGTTGTGATCCACATGACCTACTAAGGTAGTGCTCCATTTATGCTCCATATATAACACTCTCCATCGAATCCCCTTCACCTACATTCTATTCATAAAAAAGAAGTTGTACCCCTTGGTTTTTGGATTTTCAAGGCCATGATTAAAAGGTATATATGAAAATGAAAACATAAATGAATTAAAAGCCTAATTGAATAAAATGAAATCGAATCGTTGTGTACAAAATATCTAAAGGGGAAAATAAGTGAAATGCAATGTCAAAAAAAGGAAGCTTGAGCAAGTTCCACCTCAATATGAGATTACCCCAAATATTTGAATAAAATGGATTTGTGAGATGAATTGATCATTGAATAAATGGAAAAAAGGATCCAAGTTCCCTCTTAAAAAGATATTGACAAGGATGTCCTAGCCCTAAAATATAGACATCGAAACATTAAAAGACCTATGCATTTAGTGATCTTGAGTGTCATACCATGAAGGATCCCCCTTTCACTACCTATCCATAGGTATTTACCATATAGCCTAACTTTGTCCAACCTCCTAGAAAACATATCTTGTCCTAAGAGTTGATTACATGTATAAGGGTTTATGATTGTCTCCCATAGTATACATAGGTAAACGAATAAATTAATCTTTATTGTGTTGTGTCCTTGTGGATTATTAAGTTTGCATCACCTAAAGGAAAGGTTCATATCGACCTTTCTAAAGGAAGACTCAAATGTTAAATTGCAAAGAATAATGCCACAATAACCATCTACCTTGGACACCTTGGCTTAAATCACTAGTATGGAAGGAGATTGTTGAAGACATTTTACAAAGTTGGAGAATTTGACCTAGCATTGAGTCATACACATGGCTATTGCATCCATGATTTTAGGAAACATTTATAAAGCCCCTTTTATCTTGTAATGTAAACCCCTTTCAAAGGGTATTTTTTATTGTTGTATCATAAAGATGCTCTAGTTGAGCATTTTGAGGGTGATGTATTCATTATTGTAATATTCTTCATAGTTTTGAGCAACTTGTTTAAGTTCTCATGGTTATGAGTCAATATTATGTAATTCATGTAGCAATGAGGACTCCATTATATATAAGGAGGGACTCTCCTCATTTGCAAGAGAATAACGAGGAGCTCATAAGGGGAATTTCAAGCATCGATGTTTCTGTCTAATTATAACTATTTATTTTCAATCATAGATTAGATCTTTTTTACAAGTTTGTTGGAGGACAGAGCTACAATTAAGCTTGAAGAAGGGAATCTTGCTCCACCGCAAGGACATTCACAGCGAGGATTTCACTTGTTTCTTCGTTGATCATCTAAGGAAAGGGTAGTATTGCATTGAGGCCACATACAAGGACTCTTTCCTATTGCCTTGCACCTCCTTTGAGATCACCCAATTACACTTGATGTGATCCTAAACAATACCATTCTCCTAACCAAATCCTAAGAACCCTATCCTCCTTGGGTCATGTTTGAAGGGAAATCATCCTAACATCATCAATATAACCCTATCCTAAACCTTAAAATCACTCTCAAAAGGGAAGAGACCCCATAACCCTAAGAACTAGTTTCTCTAATATCGTACCCCATTTCTAATATCTCTTTCTCTTTAAGTAGTTTTTTCATTGTGATCTAGGGTGTGGAATTCCTTATCTATATATTAGATCACTATATCTTAGATCTAAATCATAAGTTCTGAAATTAATGATCACATTTCAATCAATATTAAATTCTTGTATTTAAGAGTCTTGTCATTGTATAATGCATCTTATAACTTAATTAATTTTAGTGTTAGCCTTAATTCTTAACATTAATGATCACATTTAAATCAATAATATATATTTTTATTTAAGAGCCATCCCATTGTTAAATAGATATTTTAACTTAATTATTTCAACGTTAATTGAGCCAAGAGGCTCATTCTACATCCCACTATGAGGGAGATGTGTAATTTCGTCCATGCTCAACCTCAAGTTGGCACATGTCTGTTTGAAATATATATATATATATATATATAGATATAGATATATATCGTTTTAAAAAAAATGTAGACTATAATAAAAAAAATAAAAATGAAGATACATGTTTTACTCTCACTCTCAACCATAAATAAAATATTTTCATTTCCATATGAAATATCATAATCTTATATCAACTTTATATAGAATAAAGTAATTAAAAAAACTTATATTTTTGCTTTTGAGTATGAGAAAGTTGTACAAAAAAATATTCCACTACATGACTTAAATAAACTTTTAAAAATATTTCAGTAAATGAATAAAGTAGTTGAGTATCCATGTTGATTAACTTATTTCAATCTCAAATTGATGCATATGTATATGGGGAGAAAGTAAATGAAAAAATATTTTAGTATTGATCATAATAAAATATTTCAATGAGTAATTAAAAGTAAAAAAAAAATCAACTAGAAGGAGATATGTAATTCATTCAATTCATAGTATCAAATTGATATGTAGCATTTATAATATATTTATTAATAATAAAAAAATTCAAGCTGAAGCATAAATAAAATATTTTAATATAGACGATTAATTAATATTAAAATATATTAATAACAAAAAATATTTTAATGTGACAATATAGGACATAAATAAAACATTTCAATTAAAATATTTAAATGTGTATAAATTATATATGATTAAAGAAAATTATGTATACACTATATAAAGCAATTAAAAAAATATTTTTTATGGTAAAATCATTTTAAATAGTCTCACTATTTTACAAAGTGACTCTTTTTTATGTATATTTTTTGGTCAATTTTCTTGGAAATCGAGAAAAGATGTGTTCAAATCGCAAGGTTAAGCTATGTAGTGTACATAATCCAAGCTCCCAAATAAATTTCCAGACATTCAATCCATTGTATAAATTCAAAAATACAATTTAAACAATGAAAACATTATATTTATATAGTTAGCTTCTGTAGTGTGAAAAAAATTTATTCAATTTTTTCTCTAACTAGATATGTGTTTGAGATAAATCTATACAAATTATTATTTCATTTCAATGTTAACTATTGTTATACTATTTATGACTCTACCTATTCTAATTATCCATGTACTATATTTATTTTTTTAAGATCATATTTGTGTGATAACCCCATCATCGATCATTTTTTTTAGAACTAGCAACTTGGTCAAACCTCTACTATATTAATTTGTCGCTTTCAATACATGCCTTGATCACTTATCTAAAGGGTTGTTTGCTTAATTCCTAACAAAGTGTAGAGCCTTTCTAAGGGTTGAGTCGTGCTTGAGGCACATAGACCTTGTCTAAGGTCTGGCCTACATTAAAATGTTGTTCATATCAAATTAAGGACCAACCTAGCTTAAGCACTTGAGATTCTAATATATCCTTAAGATTATCATCATAATTATAAGGTTGAGCTAGCGTTTGGAAGCAACCTTCCTCAAGATCGTGGTCCTTATCCATCATCCTCCCTCACCCAGGCAGTGCACAAAAAACCCTTTTCGAAATCTAATTGTGTCTCTCTTGTAAGCATTGTATCATCAAACTATTCTTAATTGTACTAGCCTCTTAACCATTGTATCATAATAACTAGATTGGTTTAGCTAAATCTAACTTAATTGTAAATTTTGGGAATATTTAAGAATACAATTCCTTTTTTCATTTTTATTCATCAAATTTCCAAATATTTCGAAAATCTACCATCAAATAAAAATAATAAAATGTTCTTTCTATTATTAAAATGGTCGAATGGTCATTCAATGATCATAACTGGGCTTGAGAGCACTATGGGCTCATGGTTTCGATCCCCAATTATGATAACAATAATACCCTTTGAACCGGACCAAGGACAGGTTTGTAGTGATAATACTTGTGATGGTGAGGTCTTCTCCTATCTGTATTGTAGTTTTGTTTCATTAACATTATGGCTTCGAATTATTGTGATTTTCTCTCATTGATCGTGCCATGATTTACAACCCATTCTTATTATTTCTCTCTCGAATAAATCTTGCCATCGTTAAAGTAATGTTAGTACTCTATAATTGGTTGGTCATTGGAATTCTATGTCATTCCATACATTACTCCATACATGTGTGGATTTTATTGTTAATAATATTAATTGCACTTATGCCTCTAACTTTGTTTGTGATGCATGAGAGGAATATAACATTACTTGTACACTAAGTTTATTTTACATTTTTTTATTTTATTACTCTAGTATTTGACTTAATTTATTTATTTAGGGATTTTCTTTTAAAGTAAGAAACAAGACCATCAAGGTGAGAGTGAGTGTCTAGTTTTCCCTTGGCTTGCCTAGTTTTTGGCTCTAACAATAGGACCATGCTTTCCCTTTACCAAAAGTTTGAAGAACAATACCCTTTATCTTTTTATTTAACTTACCTTTATCTTACCTCATGTGTATTAAAATTGTCACAGCCAATTTTAACCCCAAAATATGATATGTAATAACTATGCATTATTGTATGAATTGTCTTATATGATGAAATCAAGTCCAACAGATTAAGATTTAATGGTATTATCTTGTAAATATATGAAATGCAATGTAAATATTCGAAGTATGAAACTCAAGCCCGAGGCCTAACTAATAACTAATAACTAATGAATGCATAAAACTTTGATGTGGTACATATACTTTCTTTAATATGCCCATAGATATACCAAAACAAGAAGAAAATATATATAGCAGAATTATTGTTATTACCTTCCCATCACTCGTAAAACTAGTGATTATTTGAATTATCATCAAAACCACATATTAAAATGCTATTACATAACTATTTGCCACCACCTTTGACTAAGCAACCAAATCTATGCAAAAAGGATTTTAAAACGTTCATGCAACCTACCAATTATATTTCTACACGATTTTTCTTTTTTAGCTGTGTGGATCCACAAATTTAAAATTTCTTAATATATATAATATTTGCAATATATTAATAACAAAACAAGAATAATATGAGCTATAAATGAAATATTTCAATATACTTTTTGAATAAAAGATTTTAACATCAAATATATGAAAAAAGAAATATCAAAAGTGTTCTTATTCCATTAATAGGTTACTAAGGTTTGAGGGAGATTTGTAATTCTTTCAATGTTTAATATGAAGTTGATATCTATTATTTTAAAATATATTATTAATAAAAATAATTCAACATCTCTCTATTTCTCTCTCTTAGAGAGATTATATCCTATAGATACATGTTCTTTAGTGTTAACATTTTAATGTGGAGTATGTGAAAACAAATCTTACAATTAAAACAGTTTACCACTATGTTACTCAAAACTAGAATAGAGCCACCTTAACTTCAAATCTACTAAAAGTCTAGAGGAATTAAATTTTCTGGATGCAAATTTTTTCTCAATTTTTGCACTTAGGAAAAAGTTTACATTTTGAAAAATTTAATCCCACTCAACACTTTATAGATCCAAAATTAAAATAGATCTATATTCATTAATATTAATATTTATTAATATTATTTTAAAAATTATTATTAATTTTTTTTAAAAATATCAATTTTTAAAGGTAAATACACCATCAAAATAATATTTTTAATACATTGGGAGCTCTATGAAGGACACATCAATAACAATAATGGGATTCTGATGAATGCGAACTATTAATGGTAAAATATTAGCGAGACGCATGCCGCGACAAAAAAATGCGCGCTAGGGTTTGTGTTAGCTCTGCACTCTCCCCTTTGGGCCTCTGCCCACCATGGCGGATCGGCTACAGCTTCCTGGCACCCACTCCTTCGATATTGTCTCTGGTCGGCCACCAAACCAAGCCTCATTCTTCATGAAGTTTGCCTCTAGCTCTGCCTTCTGCACTCCACCAGGAGAAAGCTCGAACAAAAAAGACACCACTTACAACAAAACAAGATGCCAAAAAGAAATGAAGACACAATGAATAGATCAACCAAGGACATTCGCGCAAACAAGGGCAAGGCTACAAACCTGCCCTTTTTTGGCAAAGTCAATCCTTCACAATCGCAGGAGCAGTCGCAAGAACAGGGGAAAAAGACCAAGAACAACTGCAATCCAAAAGCCAAGAAAATTCAAGAACTGGAAATCCAGGACCTTGGGGTAGCTAAATACAGAGAATACATGCAGGAACACGTAGTTATATGCAATTTTATGGGAATATGGCCTATAGAAAGAGCCCTGAACTAGTGGATTCAGAGCAAATGGACAGCCAAAGGGGAGATCCAACTTTAGCTGGGCTCCAAAGGTTTCTTCACAGTCATCTTTAATCTCCTAGAAGACAAAGACAAATTTTTTTAAGGAGGACCCTATTTCTACAACTCAGCCAGATTATACATGAGATTCTGAAGGGAGAACTTCACACCAAAAAAAGAGGATTTCACCATGGTTCCAGTATGGATACGCCTCTACTCCTTACCAACTGATTATTGGGCTCCTTCAGTCCTAAAAGGTATAGGAGACCAGTTGGAGGAGTATATCAAAATGCCTGAAGGCACTAGAACGAGTCACTATGTCTCTTACGCTAGAATATATGTTTACATAGACGTCTCTGGGGCTCTGCCAGAAGCAATCAAACTAATCTTCAGGGATGAAGTCAAGTTGCAAAGCATAGACTATGAGAAAATTCCCTCCGTTGCCGAAAGTGCCACGAGCACGAGCATATTTTCTGAGACTGTCCGATGAATAAAACCCCTCAAACGCAAGAACAAGCAAATAAAGAAAAATATAGTGAAGGTTTCAACAAAGTAATCTCCAGGAACAAGAATAATAGGAAGAAAGTTATCCCCAAGAAGAGCCTCAACAAAGAAGCAAAGCCAAAATTAGTTCAAAGTACTACAGTAACCAACAACAACGGGACCTTAACAAAATGATAGCAGATGAAGCAAGAGAGGAAGAAATGCACCCAAAAGACAACAACCAAGATGGTAGGGACACTCGTAATACCAACACAGGTAAGGAGCAGCCGCTAGAGGACACATAAATGAAACCAGCAGAAACAGAAGAAACTCTAGAGGAAAAAGCAATAGAAGAAGCCCTACAGGGGGTAGACCTTGCTACAATCGCAGATGAATGGAAATAAAAAGGAATAAATGCCATATCAGAACAACAATTACAAAAATAGAAGGAGCCTATCTCCTCCAAGAAGAATTAAAACTCAAAGCCCACAATCCAGCACAAGAAAGCACAGCTTCAAAAGGCATTTTAGTCAACATCCCAGTAGAAGGACTCAACCTCAAAGGCTCAATCAGAAAGACCACAAGTCAGCTCCTTCAAGAACTAGGAGCCAAGCTTATCAATGAAGGAAAGGTAAAGGCTCTTGCTCTACACCCATCTCCATGTCAATGAATTGCATATCTTGGAATATTAGGGGACTCAATAGTCCTGGGAAGAAACACATCTTAAAAAGGAGAGTCCCGTTTGATCATCCCGACATCATGCTCATTCAAGAAACGAAACTGGATTCATATCATCCTCCCCTCCTGCTCAACTCATGCTTTAGGCCTTACAATTCCCTAGCTAATACATCTACAGGCTCGGTGGGAGGCATAATGACTCTCTGGAAAAACTCCAAATTCGATCTTTTATCTTCTCTCATCACTCACCATTCCTTAACTATGATCCTGAGAATATTAGGCACCAACGAGACCATTAGTATCACCAATGTTTATGCCCTGCACAAACTGCTTGACCGTATAAAAATGCTCCAAATATTATCCAATCTCCTCAACCCTCTGCTCCACCCCATAAAAATCATAGCTGAAGATTTCAATATGATAACTAAATTATCTAAAAAGAAAGGACGAATCAGGAAGTTAGGTAAGGACTCTAAGGCTTTCCTTTCTACCATGGAAAACATCAACCTCATTGACATTCCCACAAGAAATTGCTTATTCACCTGGAATAATAGAGGAGGAGGAGAACGTCAAATAGCCTCCTGTTTAGAACATTTCCTTCTTTCTGAGGCTTCCTATCTCACCTCCTGGGAAATGGAGGTGAGAACTATCCTGCAAATAGGCTCTGATCATTGGCCTATCTCTCTCAAGTTTCAATTTTCCATGTCTCCAAAGAATAAGCCTTTTAGGTTTGAGCCCTTCTAGTTGAACCACCCGGATTTCATGGAAAAAATGAAACAATGGTGGACCTACTCTCCCCCCACAGAACTAGAAACAAAATGTATACTTTCCAACAAAAATTAAAACATCTCAAAGAGGAAATCAAAAAATGGAATAGAGATAATTTTGGAAATATCATTACAGACAAAAAAAACTTGGAACAATAACTAGAACTTCTTCAACAAAATATAATTGAAGAAGGGCTATCGGAGATTAGTAAGCACGAGGAACAACTATTACAACAAATATGGGATGAAAGAGCCATTCAGGAACAAAAGTTGTGGCAACAAAAATCCAGAATAAATTGGCTGAAATGTGGTGAAGGGAACATTGTTTTTTTACAAAAAACAATGATACAGCACAGGAGGAACATCAAAATTTTAGATCTGAAGGACTAAGAGGGTCATCTCATTCACTCTCAAGAGGAGCTAGAAACTAAGCTTACCAACTATTACAACTCCCTTCTCAAAGAGCCAAGGAATGATCAGGATCAGGATATCAAAAAGATTACCAAGAATATTTCCAAAATCCTCAAGGAGGAACACAATAAATTGCTCCCAAGGAAAGTCTCCCTCCAAGAAGTGGAGGATGTTGTCATGGGAATGCCCACTGGAAAAGCTCTAGGGCTGGATGGGTTTACCATTGATTTCTACAAAGCTTGCTTGTTTATCATAAAGCTAGATGTTCATAACCTGGTGGAGGAATATCGAATTCAGAAGTTTTTCCTTCAATCCCTTAACTCCACCTTTCTAACTGTGATACCCAAAGGAATCTTTGTGGATTCCCCAGACAAATTCGCGCCCATAGCCCTATGCAACATCATATACAAAATAATCTCTAAACTTCTGGCCAATTGCATTAAAGGCATCCTCCCTCTCCTCATCTCCCACCAACGGTCTAGATATGTGGAAGGAAGAAAAATCATGGACATCATCATCCTCTCTCATGAGCTTATTCATTCTCTCAAATCCCAAAAGAAACTTGGTATGATGATTCAGCTAGATATGTCCAAAGCTTTTGACAAAATAAGTTGGAATTATATGAGACAAATCTAGGATGCATTCGGTTTCCACAAGGAAAGCATCAAGTGGATCATGGGTATGGTGTGAGGAGATTTCTTCTCCATCTTTGTGAATGGCTCAGCTTCATAACCCTTCCATCCATCAAGGGGTATCAGACAAGGGGATCCTATATCTCCCTTCCTCTTTGTTATAATGGCGAAAGGTTTTAAGTGCTCCATCACTGCTGCCCTGCATGAACATAAGCTCTCTGGTCTCCAACCCCATGCCTCTGCCCCCTCTACAACTCACCAACAATTTGTGGATGATACTCTTCTCATGGGCCTCCCTTCCATCAAAGAGGCTGCCTCTTTCCTATCCATCCTGTCGGACTTCTTTGCTGCTTCGGGCACCTCCATCAATCCCCTCAAATCCAAGTTGTTTTTCTTTAACACTCTGTTTCCTATATGAAGGAACATCACCAGACTCCTAGCCATCCCTATCAGCTCTCTCCCCTACACATACCTTGGTGTTCCCCTTATGGACAAGCCCCTCTCCCAGGCCACTTGGCAGAACCTGCTAAACAAATTGGAGAAAAGATTGGCCAATTGTACCTTCAGAACTCTTAATTTGGTTGGTCATCTTATCCTAGTCAAATCGGTGCTACAGGCAATCCCGCTTTACATGTATACAACTCCTGTAGCCCCAAAATTGATTTCAAACAAAATCAAGAACCTTCAGAGAAACTTCCTTTGGAGACGGGCTGGAGACAAATAGAAATGGGCTCTTGTAGCTTGGGATAAAATCTGCAAACCTAAAAATGATGGTGGCCTTGGTCTCAGAGATATAGACCTCTTGGGAAAGGCCCTGGGAGCCAAAAAACTTTGGAGATGGATTTTGTTGGTACCATCCTATGACCTCCTTTTTCCTCCTAAAACATATCATTTGCCTACTTCTTTCCATCATATATCTCTTAGATCCCTTGAAAATTGATTAGTTAATAGTCCTATAGTTATTAAAATGCATTGGAATTGATTTAGGAGTTTTATGTTAAAGAATTAGGAATTTTTGGTAAAATGGCTACAGGAAGTTCCAACATCCTGTAATTGGTTCATTGTTTGACATGTGGCATGACAGCTGGGTTAGAACGAAGGGTAGGGATGAAAAGTAGAATGTCCAAGCATGGACGAATACCTATCCTACAACAGAATCGACCCTCCTACATGCGTGGTCAACAGTGGTCAAAGTATAGCATGTTGGTGACAAAGGCAGCAACAACAAAGCATTCTAAATTGATTTAGTTTTGTTCCTTTTTAAAATCAGTTTAGGATAGAAACATTTTAAAAATCTCGACATGATAAAAGCGGCAACAGCCATATCATGAATGTACATTCATTTTCGAAATGTAAGGTTGTAAAAACATATGTAAATACAGTCCTGTGTAATCAATGTTTTGGTAATCGTTGTATCGTTTGAAACAGAGTTTGAACTTAATATCAAGAACACAGTTACAGTTACGATCTTTGTCTTGTTGCGTTGATTTGGTAATTGGTTGAACACAGTCCAGTATACCTCTAGAACGCGGACGGGCCCTGCGTTAAACTGGTATACTGTTATTTCCTTTTCATTCGCAACTTAGGGTATTACATGACACGCACAGTAATTAGAATTGGTTGTTGATTTCAATCGAATGCGTATGGTTTATGTTTATGATATCGCTTGAACAGTTCATCACCGGGATCATGAATCGTATCCTGTAAGGGATTCGATCCTCTGTTGTCCTCTAAAGCAATGTTATGAACTCTGCTTTCATTTCAAAGTATGTTTATAATTTCCAGATGTCTTTAGTTTGCATGAATATTAGTGAATGTTGAGTATTTGTTAAATAGGGGTTTTGTGCATGGTGTCTCTGTAAGGAGATTGGAATCTTGGTTTGAAGTGATACACAGTGTTTTAGTTTGATAAATGAATTGAGTGACAGTGTGGTAATTAGGTAGATTAACTGAGTGACCTAAGTGTTTGGGTGATAGGTAACATACCTCAATCTTCCGTAAAGAAGTCCTGTGACCTACCATCATAACCACTTAGCTAATAATCCTTTATGTCTATATACTTTAGACGCATGCCTCTAAGTCTACGCATCTTGGTCGATAATAAATATAGCCTAGTCTAGCACCCTAGATAGGACACTACATTTTGGCGCCATTGCCGGGGAGGCGTACTTAAAGGATTTAAAAGAAAAAAAATTCAATAAACAAAAACAAACAAAAACACAGTTAGAAATCATGTTCATTTATGCCTAGATTTAGAGACAGTCAGGGTAGATTCGTAAAAACCCCCCACCATCTAAAAACTAACCCATCATCATCAGGAGAAGACTCTTTAGGGAATAAAACACCAGCTGAGGAAGTCATCCAAGCATTAGAAGAAAAACAAAAGTCAGGACAAAGACTTACTCTCATCGAAATGCAAACTTTATTCACACATAAATCGCAGAAGAAGCACTTTCCTAGATCTTCCACACAAGGAGAAAGTAGTACAGTGACCGAACAATCTTTCTTTAATATCCTCTATCAAACAAGTGACACTGACACAGAGAGACCTATTAGAATGGCTGAGGAAGGAGCTGGATCAGTACCACATCAAGGACAGGGAGATGAAGGGGAGTCAACTTTTAAGTTTCTTATACATGAACCACAAGAAGATGATGAGATCAAAATGAAAAACATACCCCCATCCGTGCTACCAAACTTCTATGGTATGGCTTCGGAAGATCCAGACTCATTCTTGTTCGAGTTTGACATTGTATGTCGAACATATGGCCATACAGATGATGCCCATAGGCTTAGACTCTTCCCAGCGACATTAAAGGCATCAGCCTTAAGATGGTTCATGAGGCTTGGTGAGCATGCTATAGTTGATTGGGATGGCATGAGGAGAATATTTCTAAGGAAATATCAGCCTTATTGTAGATCCAAAGATTCTAAAGATGATATATTTAGAATGAGCCAGCAAGAGGATGAAACCTTAGAGGAATATTTAGAACGGTTTGTCTACAACTTACAAAAATCCAAACACCGGACTATGCCTCTTGATCTGATCCGCACAATATTCTTGAAAGGTATCCGAGAGGAATACATGGATGATCTTAACTTGATGGGCAAAGGTGACATTTCTGCCTTACCCTTTGAAGAAATCGCTGAGTTGTGCGAAAAGTATTCAAGGAGCAAAGCTAAAATGGGAAAAAGAACCCTATCATCCAAAGTCACAAAATCTGCCTCCGCAAGTGTCACAAGGGCTAAAATAGGGAATCTGTTAGAAGAGTTTAAAACAGATCTGTTAAGCACTCTAGGGAACCAAATTGACACTTTAAAAGCTAAGAAGAAACAAGAAGATGAAGATCAGATAATGGCTATCTTCTGCTCAAAATGCCGGAAGAAACATGCATTAAAAGACTGCCCACTAGAAAACATCCAAGTTTGTGCTTTCTGTACTGAACATCATGATATGTTTAACTGTCCTAAAGTTAAGGTTTTGCAGAACTGTAATATGGCAGCCAATGCAGAGATGGAAAACGTGTATTACATGGGCACAAAGAGACCATGGCAGCCAAGGCCAGCACCTCAAGGTATGTTTCCAAATCAAAATTTGCAATTTCCTATAAATGATCAAATGTATGCACAGAACTCATGGAATGTACCCATGCCATGGCAGCACCAAAACCAACCACAACAACAATGGAGACCATCTCAACAGTACTCTCAATCTTATCATACATATCCTCAATCATACCCACCATATTCACAACCATATCAGCAATACCATCAGCCGTATTCATCACATTCTCAACCATACCAGCAGTATCCTCAGCAAGTTTTTTATCAGCCTCAACCTACTCAAAAAGCACTGCCTGCTCCTCCACCAATAAATCCACCACAACTGCAATTTCCAGCTAACTCACAACCTCCCAGACCCACTCAAATTCCTGCTCAAACTGTCCCAAATCCAAATAATAGAGCAGAGAGTCCAGCCTACAATGTAGAAGAGGGAACCTCATATCCCACACTACCCCTGCAAAATATCAACCTGAGGTCTGGTAGGGTACTCCACAAAGATTCTCCAATAATAGATAAGCAAGAAGAAAACACAGGAAATGAAAATGAAGTGACAAATCAAAGAAAACCAAACGATGATACCAAAGATAAATAGATGCAACCACTGCATCCACCTTTTCCAGACCGATTGGTCCAAATAAAACCTCCACTATCTATACCACAGTTTGATGTCTTAGATGAACTCAAGAATGTCTACATAAAAATTCCACTGCTGCAAGCTATAAAAGACATTCCCATCTATACTAAAGCCATCAAAGACATATGCCTCAAGAAACCTGCTAGAAAAAGGATTGATCCTCAAACCATTCATGTTATAGGACATTTAGCAGGCCTTATGACCAATACCATCTCCATGGAAAAGTATGTTGATCCTGGCATTCCCAAAGTGACCACCATCATTAACAACATACAAATTCCAAACACTTTGATAGATCTTGGGGCCGCAATCAATGTCATGACTCTTGAAACCATGAGAACACTCCAGCTCATAAATTTGCAACATACAACGATTGTTCTAGAACTAGCTGATAGGTCTAAAGTGATTCCTGAAGGGATTTTGGAGGACATAATTGTCTCACTGGACTCTTGGGAGTATCCAGTGGATTTCTTAGTTCTTCAACCCAAATCCAATTTAGGAGGGCACCCTATCATCCTTGGTAGACCATGGTTAGCGACTGCTGATGCATTTATAGGATGTCGATCGGGCAACATGATCATTTCAAGAGGGACCGAAAGAAAACAACTCACTCTTTATCCATCGGCACAGTCACCAGCAGTAACACACAATTTGTGGCTTGATGATAAATTTAATGATAAAGAAGAAGTACAATCTGTTTTTAGCATTGACCAAATCTATGATTTCCAAGAACAAGACAATAATGATTTGGTAGAATTATTCCTTTCTCAACCTGATATGTCCGAAAATTTGAGAAATGACCAATATCATGCTGCAGATGTACTTTTGGCCCAAAACTTTCAGGAAACATGCACCATTCAATCTTTGCAAACCACATTTAACGACATTTTTCCAGTTCAATCCATCACCAACACACAGAGTCAGATCATAGAGATTAGTCCAGGGAAAACTCTGAACATAGGCAATCACCTAGACTCATCTCAACAAGAGAAATTGATTCGACTATTGAGAAAATACCAGAAAGCCTTTGCTTGGGACTACACCGATATGCATGGGATTCACCCCGACACATGCACTCACCATATTTATACAGATAGCACCATTAAACCAGTGAGGCAACCACAGAGAAGAATGAACCCCATGCTCCAAGATATTGTCAGAGAAGAATTGCAAAAACTTTTGAGAGTTAATTTCATATATCCTATTTCTGACAGTCAGTGGGTATCCCCATTGGTTATAGTGCCCAAGAAAAATGGTAAGTGGCGCATTTGTGTTGATTACAGACAGCTGAACAAAGCAACGCTCAAAGATTATTTTCCACTACCATTTATTGACCAAGTGTTAGACACCCTAGCTGGGAAATCATCATTTTCTTTTCTTGATGGTTTCAGTGGCTACAACCAGATCAGGATAGCCTCAGAAGACCAGGACAAAACCAAATTCACCTGTCCTTGGGGCACTTATGCTTACAATGTTTTTCCGTTTGGATTTTGCAATGCTCCAGCTACATTTCAGAGAGCTGTGTTAGCTATTTTCGCTGATTTAATTCATGATTGTGTTGAAGTTTACATGGATGATTTTTCAGTATATGGCAATTCATTTGAACATGCATTAGAAAACCTTGAGAGAGTTTTGAAAAGATGTATTGAAGCTAATCTGTCCCTCAGCAATGAAAAGTGCTTTATGATGTTAAACGAAGGGATAGTGTTAGGCCACTATATTTCTTTTCAAGGCATCAAAGTTGACCCAGCAAAGATCCAGATCATTGTTGATTTGCCAATTCCACAGAATCAAAGAGAGGTAAGAAGTTTCCTTGGGTATGCAAGCTATTACAGAAGGTTTATTGAACATTTTAGTAAAATAGCTTTACCTTTGTTTAAACTTCTAACCAAATATGTACTTTTCAACTGGAATGAGAACTGCCAACAAGCATTCGAACTACTCAAAAAGAAGTTATCAACCGCACCAGTCTTGAGAGGGCCTAATTGGAGCCTACCATTTCATATCTTTACAGATGCATCTGACATTGCAGTGGGTGCCTCATTAGGCCAAAAAGAGGAATCTTGTAATTATGCCATTTATTTCATTAGCAAAAATCTAACACTTGCAGAGTTAAACTACACAGTCACAGAAAAGGAAACACTTGCCATCATATATGCTGTGAATAAATTCCGACATTATATAACTGGTTATGAGGTCTTTGTACATACTGATCATTCTGCCATTAGACATTTAATGAATAAACCAATAACTAGTGGCAGAGTTACCAGATGGTTATTATTGCTACAAGAATTTAACATCACAGTGTTAGATAGACCAGGCAAAGAGAACCAGGTGGCAGATTTTCTTTCTAGACTGCAAAATCCAGGTGAGGTTGTTCTGGTTGAAGATTCTTTTCCAGATGAAAATTTATTTGCAATTTCCATAGTAAATCCTTGGTATGCTGATTTGGCCAATTATTTGTCTACAGGAAGGACACCTCCACACTTTACTGCAAAGGAAAAGAAGAGACTAGTCAAACAAAGTGCTAGATATTCATGGCTTAATGGCGATTTATTTTACATTGGTTATGATATGATCATTAGAAGATGTGTAAGAAATGATGAGGTAATTGATATTTTAAAATCTTGCCATGATGAACCGTGTGGTGGGCATTTTGCAGCTAAGCGGACAGCATTCAAAGTTCTTAATCTTGGATACTACTGGCCATCCATTTTCAAGGATGCCAAGAAGTATGTGAAGAGTTGTGACAGCTGCCAAAGAATGGGCAGGCCAATAGCTACAGATGAGATGCCCCTTCAGCCCCAAGTTCACCTAGAGCCATTTGACAAATGGGCTCTAGACTTTATAGGACCCATTAACCCAACCTCCAATGGTAAGAAGTACATCTTAGTATGTACTGATTACGTCACAAAGTGGGCTGAAGCAAAAGCACTGGTTAGAGCCACCGAACACACAGTGGTAAATTTCCTTTTTGAAGAGATTTTTGTACGGTATGGAGTACCAAGGGAAATAGTGACTGATCAAGGTACTCAATTCACCTCAAAGCTAGTGAAGGACATCACAGACAAATACCAAATCAAGCATAGGAAAAGTACCCCTTACCATCCACAGGCCAATGGGCAGGTGGAATCCACAAACAAAACTTTGGAAGGGATCATTACTAAAACTGTGGCAATGAACAGGAAGAATTGGGAAGAGAAGCTCAAAGATGCACTCTAGGCTTACATAATTAAGTGGAAGGATACTATAGGATTTACACCATATCAGTTGGTGTACGGCAAAGAGGTAATGCTTCCTATTGAGTTTCAAATACATACTTTTAAACTGGCTGCAGATTTGCAAATTGACTTGGACCAAGCACAACAAGAAAGAATTCAGCAGTTAAACCAGCTGGATGAAATGAGGCAGCAAGCAGAGGAAACCACAATCCTCATGCAAAAACAAAGGAAGCAGTGGCATGATGCACATATCAAGAAGAAGCAGTTCAAGGAAGGTGACTGGGCTTTACTTTTTGACTCTAAATTCAGAGATCATAAAGCCAAGTTTACCACCCATTGGATGGGCCCATACCAAACTATTCAGGTTTATGACAATGGTTCAGTAAAGCTCAAAACTATTGATGGAGAAGGTCATTCCTTTACTGTTAATG
This sequence comes from Pinus tabuliformis, assembly GCA_031772625.1. NCBI lineage: Eukaryota > Viridiplantae > Streptophyta > Pinopsida > Pinales > Pinaceae > Pinus > Pinus tabuliformis. The sequence continues at coordinate 44,856,225 of CM062819.1, forward strand.
GTCATTGCCTGAAACTATACACTAAGCCCATCAGCAAGCAAGATTTTCTACAAACAGTATCTCAACAAATAGAGGTTGAGATACTGCAGCCCGCAGCTGCAGTATCCTTGCCTTAGTTCATTTCCTTTCAATTTAGAAATTCAAAAAGAAAATTAAAAAAAAAAAAAAAAAAACACAAAACAAAAACTAAAAAAAAAAAAAAAAAAAAAATTAATAACAATGGGTTAGATGTGAAAACCAGCCTCTGGCACACTCTAACCCCAAATTACTACTTGAAAACCAATTCGTTGGCGGGTAAGAATTCTCTTTCTTTTGTTCACTGTTTGATTTATCCACTGAGTAATGACTTGAGGACAAGTCAAAACTTTAGTCGGGGAGAGAAGCATCAACATTTTGTTCTCTTATCTCTCCATTGTAAATTCTTAAAGATTTCTTATCTCATATTCTCACTGTACATCTTCAAAGCAGTTTGTTCCAGCATTCCAGATTTCAATAAATAAGTTGTTTTGTCATTGTTTTATCTCAGAGGGACCTGGTTATAAACATTATGCAGGGGGACCTGTTCTGTCCAGAAGACCATGCTACCAACACCAGCAGTAATGGGACCTGTTTAAGACACATAGAAGGGACCTGTTAAGAGATTGATACTTCAGGGCTACTTCAACAAAGTTTCATCAAGTTTCTACAAGGATTCACAGGTTGTTGGGCACCAAGACTCCATCAAAATACCCAAGCTCAATGAAATTGTATACATATAAGGAGCTGCATGAACATCTTCAAGATTTCAGAGGGACCTGTTGCATTCAAATCTATTCAGGGGACCTGTGATGAACAACAAAGAATAGTCAGCAATGCCAATGCCAATGCCAATCCTACTCAGCTTTCCAATGCAACAATAACCAAAAAAAGTGTAATATGTTCTGTATTCCTAACATTTAATTTCTTAGATTAATTTTTAATGTTAATTTTAATGACTGTGACTGTTATGATCGATTTCAAGGGCACTACATTTCTCACTGTTAATTCTTATCATCTGTCATACCCCAACCTATTTCATACTTCTAAATCCATTACCCCTTTTCATATTAACCTTGTTATGCCAACCGCACCCTACAGTCATACCAGCATCTTCCATTTGGCCGAGTACTAATAGAAACAGGACACGTGGTGGATTGTGTTTTAAAAAAAGAAGGAAGGAAACAAATGTTAAAGCGGGCCTATTCATTGTATTCCACACGGCCGAATTATGATTCCACCACCCGACGTGGTCAAATGATTCAGAGGACTCCCTGAAATCATACCCCAGTATTGCATATACGCTTCTAGCGCTCCTATGATGACATCTATACAAGCGGTACAGTCATTCCTCTGTTCCAAAGGATGAATATGCTATGAAGTAAGTATAGTGGTTATTTCACCATCATTCTCAGTTATTTTACGCTAGCATTTGACTCCCGTGACTTCCACAGTAAGGATTGAAAGCAGCGAGTGCCACAAAGAGGGAAATATAACCATTCGGCTTCGACAAGGATTGAAAGCGGTGAGCGCCACAAGAGGGAAATATAACCATTCGGTTTCGACTCCCACCACAGTCACAAGACAGTCGACCGAGCATCATACTGGATATTAAGGGAGCGACACCACCAGGTAATAAATTGAAGTTTCTTTGTTGAAATTGATAGAGCACGACCCTCTGCCAAAATGACCAATAGGGTCGAGCCGAGCATGTTCGACAGTTCTCAATATCATGAAGATTGCATTTCAATTCTCAGAGAGATACAGTGGTTGCCCTTTTTAGAGAAATTTCATGGAAGTAATGAAGAGGTTACCAAACAATTTGCTTTCACATTCAATGGAGAGAAAGCCCTGATAGATAACTTCTCATTCAGGGTTTCGGAGGACACCATAGCCCAGTCAATAGGGATTAGCCCAGAAGGGGAGAAGTACTTTAAAACAAAGCAATTTAAAGAGAAATCGTGGACTCAATTTATGTCTAGATCCAGAGTCTCATCAGTTAACTGGAAGAAAGGTGTTCCAAGGAGTTGGTTAATGCATCCCTGGGATGAGATGGTCTATATTCTCCAAAAATTCGTAACTTGTGAAGGCTGTTATAATATTGTCTATCTATACCATATTAAGTTACTGCTACACTTGAAAAGACAATGAGTTATCAGCCTACCATATTTTCTATTACAAAGCTTAACCAAGATGTTGAAGACCATACAAAAGCAGAAGGGAAATGAGGACAAGAGCCTATATCACTTTGGCTTAATTAAAATTCTTATTGAGCATGAATTGCAGAGAAGAGGGAAACCGTGGAAGGAGTTCTTAGCTGCTAATCAAATTAAAGATGAGGAAGACAAAGAAGAACTGTAGGAGAACTCAGGTTTCATGAAGGATATCGATGAAGAGATCCCAGTATCCATAGCCAGCAAGGTATCTCCACCTATTAGCAGCATAAGGACTAGGAAAATGAGAAAGGAAGATGCTCAGAAGGCAGAGCATGATAAAATTTTCACCGCTTATTCAAGAAGAACAAGGAGAGCACCAAAAGCCCAGTTACAAGAAGACCAGCTTGAATCCAATGCACCTATACCAATGGATATTGAAAGTAGTGACCACTCACCACTAGGACCAGGAGATGATATAGAGGTTGAAAGCCATAATAGGCAGGAAAAAGGTTCACCACCTCCCATTAAGAAACAGAAGAAATTGGAGAAACAAATTGAGAAATTGAAGGAAGAACTCATGGAGGCTAATATGTTAGAAAAGATTATCAAGAAAGAAAATGAGATGCTCCGAGCGCAGAGTAAAGAGACTCAGCAGAAGAATGAAAAGTTAAGGGAGTGAATCAGTGAACTTGAGGCTGAGCAAACGGATATTTGTAAATGGGCCACCAAGTGGTACAACCAGAAGAAGACCCTCAAAGAAAAATACAAAAGATTGAAGCAAGAGCTCCATGGTCAGAAAGATGCCCAGGTGAAAAAGAATGTGGACACATTGCTAAAGGCAGCAGAGATACAGGCAGGGACAGAGTTCAAGGGAAGCACTTCGGGGTTAGCATGAGGACATGCTAATTCATTAAGTCGGGGAGAGATGTTGGTACCATCCTATGACCTCCTTTTTCCTCCTAAAACATATCATTTGCATACTTCTTTCCATCATATATCTCTTAGATCCCTTGAAAATTGATTAGTTAATAGTCCTATAGTTATTAAAATGCATTGGAATTGATTTAGGAGTTTTATGTTAAAGAATTAGGAATTTTTGGTAAAATGGCTACAGGAAGTTCCAACATCCTGTAATTGGTTCATTGTTTGACATGTGGCATGACAGCCGGGCTAGAACGAAGGGTAGGGATGAAAAGTAGAATGTCCAAGCATGGACGAATACCTATCCTACAGCAGAATCGACCCTCCTACATGCGTGGTCAACAGTGGTCAGAGTATAGCATGTTGGCGACAAAGGAAACAACAGCAAAGCATTCTAAATTGATTTAGTTTTGTTCCTTTTTGAAATCAATTTAGGATAGAAACATTTTAAAAATCTCGACATGATAAAAGCGGCAGCAGCCATATCATGAATGTACATTCGTTTTCGAAATGTAACGGTTGTAAAAACATATGTAAATACAATCCCGTGTAATCAATGTTTTGGTAATCGTTGTATCGTTTGAAACAGAGTTTGAACTTAATATCAAGAACACAGTTACAGTTACGATCTTTGTCTTGTTGCGTTGATTTGATAATCGATTGAACACAGTCCAGTATACCTCTGGAACGCAGACGGGCCCTGCTTTAAACTGGTATACTGTTATTTCCTTTTCATTCGCAACTTAGGGTATTACATGACAAGCACAGTAATTAGAATTGGTTGTTGATTTCAATCGAATGCGTATGGTTTATGTTTATGATATCGCTTGAACAGTTCATCACCGGGATCGTGAATCGTATCCTGTAAGGGATTCAATCCTCTGTTGTCCTCTAAAGCAATGTTATGAACTCTGCTTTCATTTCAAAGTATGTTTATAATTTCCAGATGTCTTTAGTTTGCATGAATATTAGTGAATGTTGAGTATTTGTTAAACAGGGGTTTCGTGCATGGTGTCTCTGTAAGGAGATTGGAATCTTGGTTTGAAGTGATACACAGTGTTTTAATTTGATAAATGAATTGAGTGACAGTGTGGTAATTAGGTAGATTAACTGAGTGACCTAAGTGTTTTGGTGATAGGTAACATACCTCAATCTTCCGTAAAGAAGTCCTGTGACCTACCATCATAACCACTTAGCTAATAATCCTTTATGTCTATATACTTTAGACGCATGCCTCTAAGTCTACGCATCCTAGTCGATAATAAATATAGCCTAGTCTAGCACCCTAGATAGGACACTACAGATTTCCAACCCCAACTCCCCTTGGGGTACCCTCTAGAAATCAAAGTACACTCCCTCCTTAATGTAAGAGAAAATCATCAAGATTAATGGAACCATCAAAGGTTCTGTCATCTAGAATCAAGCCTGGGAAAACAGGGACACCATCCAAAAACATAGCTTCTGGGAAATTGGTAGTTGCAACAAGGCTCTTTTATGGGAGGATTCCTAGCAACAAAGGTTGAAACTTGATCAAGATCACTTCCAACATATCAAGGCTGATATGAAAAATAGAGGCAAGATCAAAGTCAACAAGTACTGAAGAAAAAGTGAAGAAAATGACAGATGGAGACATTGGATCAATCAAGAGGAATGGACTCCCCATATGAACCTCCAAACCTGGTCGAACCTCTCCTCAGAGTTACAAAAATGACAAACTCTCCATGAATTTTCTAAGGATAAGCTCAGATGGGGGAAAAACTCTGCAGGACACTCCATCTTAAGTGAAGCCTACAGATACATAGCTAAGCATGACCAACTCCATCCAAATCTAAAATGGAATGCAATATGGGACAAAAAGCACTAGCTGAAAATATCCATCTTCCTTTGGTTAGTCATGCACAAAAAAGTCTTAACATGGGACAATCTAAGAAGAAAAGGATTTACTGGCCCCTCGAGATGCCCCCTCTTCCACCTAGATGAAGAAACCCCCAATCATATGTTAAAGGTTTTCCCTTTCGCATCCAATGTTTGGAATTGGATTTCCTTGGTCTTTCAAAGCTCTGATCGAGACCCATCCTCCATTCAAGTTACAATCGCGAACTGGAGATCGGTCTTTTTGAACCATCCTATGGTTAACCGCACTTGGAATTTAATTCTAGGTTTGATATGCTGGGCCCTGTGGAAGCAAAGCAACACGAGAATATTTCGCGACCTCTACATCCAGGAGGAATTAATCATCGTGAAGATCAAAAGCACGCTTCGTGAAACTGTAACTTATCTACCTACTCAAGTTGTCAAAACCCCTCCCTCTCTCCGCGAAGTGAGAATCCTCTCAATGCTGGATCTCCTTCATATCAAGGTTTTCGTAGTCACTCCCCTCCCTAGGCATGATAATATTGAAAACATGTGGCAACCACTAGAGTAGGGACCTTCAAGCTCAACTACGATGGTGTAGCTAAACGAAATTTGGGTCCAGCAGGTTTCGGAGGGGTTTTCAGAAACTCAAAAGGTGAGATAATATGGATTTATGAGGGCAATATCGGCTTAGCTACCAACAACACCGCATAACTTCATGCCTTGAACATGGTATAGCCATTGCACACAATCTCAACCTCAGTTCTCTCATTGTTGAAGGAGATTCCACGCTGGCTACTCAAATTGGTAAAAAACTTAAACATGGCATCGAGGTGGATAAGATCTCGGAAAATTGGCACCTAAAAAAAATAATACAATGCATCAAGTAGGGAATTGATAGCATGGAAGACCGTCACTTTCAAGCAATCAGAAGGAAAAGGAATAAACTTCTGGACAGACTAGAAAATAAGGGTACCACTGGTACCCTTCGCTTGAATTCCTGATCATGGTAGGATTTGGAGGATGGGGAACTTCGTCAACAATGCGCTTCTATCAATGAAGAAGACAACAAATTTAACAAACAATAACTATTCAAGTAACTTTTATCATTATAAGATGGATTCTCTGCTCAAGGAGAACGACATATGACAGGCGATTGGTGTATGGTCCCTTCCTTGGCTCACCTTTCTCCAGAGCCTATAATGCCACCTCCCCTTCCACTTGTGTGACCGTCATCTCTCAGTCTCATCCTCTCGGCTCTACCATTACTCCCCCGCCCCTCGTCAAATCTCCACATGCGTCCCCTTCCCGCCCCCCTTGCCCAATCTAGGTCTCTCTCCTCTTCCAGGCTTCTATAAATTCACCCCTATCCCTTCCCTCCCATTCTTCTCATGACCTTTCTCCTCCTCTGTTTGCCCCTCGTTCTCCAGCTCCCCCTGCATTCCAGCCCCTCTGTTTTTCTCATGGCTTTGAGGATTGGCTCTCCCTCTGGCCATAGTGGGGAAGGAGCGTGTGGCTGTGCTGCCTCCCACTGGAAGTCCCTCATACCTGCCCCCACTACTTGTGTGGAGACCGCTGCTAGGCACACTGCCCTGGGCTACTCGATGATGGTTAATCCAGAGACTAGGCAATGAATTTCATCTTTAGAAGCCCAGGCCAATATTCTCCATAGAGAGGTTTCCACGGAGGAGGTTGATGCTGAATTTGCATCGATTCCTAACCCTGCTCTCACCCGGGCACGGGAAAACCTTTATGCGTGCACCATAAAAACTTGGTGGCAAATGAAGACCATTATAGGGCTTGTTATGCAAGAACAAGAGGAGCGTTCCAAAATTTTGGAAACCAAGATTGACCGGCTTATGGAAAAATTTGTAGTGTATGTTAAAGCCATCCATCACTGCAGATTTATCACTCAAGATGCTCCAAATTACAATATCATTAAGAAGAAGTATAATGTGAAGGCTCATTCAACCGATGTTGGCACCCTGAGCATAAAGAAAGAGGACCTAGGGGCCTCCCCGAGTCATCGAGCCATCACCGCATAGCAGGAGGGAAGCTCACAAGAGACTCCCATTCGTCTGGATGAAGATTGCATCACCACCAACCAGGAGTGATGCAGTCGGTTTCCTACTGGTTTTTCTTCCTGTTTGTTGTCTATCTGTCGGTCTATAGCATAGGTTTACTCTTTATGTCTGTCGTGGACAAGACATTCCTCTCCCTTCTCGGCATCTATTTTCTCAATTTTACAATGTAGAAATGAGAGCACCTCTCAGCTCCTCTTTTTTACTTTGTTCCCTCCTTTGTCTAGTTTGCACTGTAAAAATAGCCCACGCTATGGATAGCATTAGCTTTTTGGCAGGGTACTATGTCGGCTTCCTTCCCACACAACCCTTTTTGTAATCTATCAGTTTATATACTATCTTATTTACAAAACAAATATTTTTAATACATTCAATCAACCCATCTCTTTCGGACTTTATTTTTATTTTCCTTAATACGTGCGGATAAACATTAATGGCATTAAAACATGCTTTATATTTTTAAATTTTTGCTTATAAATATTAAAAGCATTAAATTTGCAACATACTCCTGAGAGCAAAAATAAATAAATAAATAAATAAAATAAAATAAATAAAAATAAAATAAATAAAAATAAAATAAAATAAATAAATAAATATAGAAAAGCATATGTTGTAATTAATTAAATTAAATTCCATCCTCTTGAGAGAAACTTGATTAGTTATACAAAGATTCTTCACTTTTCCCTCCACTTTTCAGTTAATGCATTAAATTATTACAAATTTGTAAATAGTATTTTGTCTTCAGATGTGTTACCTTTTACCAACATTAGGAATGTGTGATCATAGAATGTTAAGTTATACTTCTTACGAGTAGCATATAATGTTAAGATGTACTCGTAATAATGCCTTGTAAACATCACAATTTTTAATACTACAAAGTTTGGAGTGTTGGTATAATGTCAAATGCTTACTATGTGGATGAGTGTATGTTCTTTCTCTTTGAGGCGAACAAATATATGTGGATTTATCACTTTCTTAATGGGCAGGGTAGTATATGTCACTTGTTTGATTTAACTAAGTATATTATTGGACGAGTAACATATACTACCCCACCCATTAATAAACTGATAGCTCCATACATATTGTTTGCCCCCTTTTTGAAGGATGAAAAGGTATTGTTCCTCCAAACATAATATGTTCCAAGTGGTCCATGTAATTATTAAATAAATGCAGTGTAAGGTGTATCTATATCGTGTCCATAGGTAAAGGATAAATAAATAGAGATATTATGGATGTATTTTTTTTTTGGGAGTAAAATGGTAGATTATGATAATTAAAGTTAGATTTATAATGTTAATATTTAAATTAGCTTAGATCTATCTTAACTCTGGATCTATCAAGTGTCGAGAGGGATCAAATTTCTTTTCCCCCTAAAAGAGGTTTGCATCTCAAGAGATTTGATCCCTCTAGGCGGTTAGAGTTAAGATGGATCTAGAGAGATTTAAATCCGCCCTTTAAATAGGCTATATTCCACACGAATACCATGGGTCATTTTTATTTTTATTATGTTATTTTTATTTTTTTATTTTGTTTTGACTAAGTTAAAAAGTTTACATTAAATCACATTAATCTTTTTATATTTGTTTTATTTTTTTTATTTAATTTGACTTAATAAAAATGTTAAATATTACATTACAACATCTCTACCATAATGGGTCGGAGAGTGCCTCTCGGCAAATAGATTGATTTGGTGTTCCCAAGGATGGCTTTCAACACTAACTTTATTTTCAATCATTTGCTTATTTATGTGTGATTTTAACCAATTTGTTTTATATCTTATTAGATTCTCTCAATTGTTGATTCCCTATCTATAGTATACAAATTTGGCATTTTTTAATATGTGTGAATATGTTACTTATTGTACGAGAAAGTGTTGCTTAGTTTCTACTACCATGTTCCAATATTATTGGGCATAACCCTTTTTTCCCATGATTTGTTTCATTGTATTCATTTTCTAATTTCACATCTTAATCTATATGAGTTGGATTTTAGTTGTGTTATTACTTGTTTTTCACACCATGGGATGTTAAGCTTAAGTAGTTTTGCACTTTCATCTTCTTCTATTTGTAAGTTGTTTATGTAGTATTGATGTTTTCTTTTTGTTTGTGCGTCTTTTTTCCCCTTCTCATAACATTCTTACACATGACTTATTGATCTCACTTTCTCTATTCTTACACATGACTTCTTCATCTCACTTTCTCTTGGGAACCTTTCTTCTTCTCTATCCTTGTCTTTCAACCATTTTGTACACTATTGAGTCCATGTTGTCTTCCTCCTTTCTAATTCATATTTGTTTATTTTAACTTGATTTTTCTCATATTCAGTTATTGCAATTTTTTTCCTTATAGAAAATTAGTTTTCTTAGTGCTTCCAAATCTATTCAGTGTATGTTTACACCTCAATACTCCCCAACCCTAGGGGATTAAATGTTGTCTTCCTCCTTTCTAATTCATATTTTCTGTTCAATTGGTTTTTCTTTATAGAAATATAGTTTTCTTAGTTCTTCCAAATGTATTCAATGCATCTTAACACCTCAATACTCCCTAACCCTAGGGATTGAGTGCCTTGCTACCCCCAAAAGTGCAACCATTTGAAAAGGAACCCCAAGGGAGACTGCTACTAACATACTAGAGCCCTTTTGCCCACACATGATCTTCACTCATCTAGACAACCTGCTCATGTTCGCATTCAAACATTTGTGCCTAGCTCAACCATGAAGTGCCCAATGTCTTCCTCACCTCTTAAATGGTAGAATGAAACTAATTGATGATGTACCATGATTGTATTGGTGTAATTTGATAGTGTAATTTATGACTTTTAGTGGGTGGTGATAATGATGCTTACCAAAGTAGGACCAAACATCACTTAATGATTTTCTAATTTATTTATTTGTCTCATCATACTTTGTTAGGACATAATTTTTTCATAAAAGTGTGCCATCTCTTGTGGTTGGGTTGTGCTCTACATGACCTACTTAGGTGGTGCTCCATTTTTGCTTCATATATAACACTCTCCATCAGATCCCCTTCACCTACATTTTATTCATAAAAAAGAAGTTGTACCCCTTGGATTTTGGATTTTCAAGGCCAAGATTAAAAGGTATATATGAAAATGAGAACATAAATGGATTAAAAGCCTAATTGAATAAAATGAAAACCTAGTGTTGTCTACAAAATATCTAAAGGGGAAAATAAGTGAAATGTAATGTCAGAAAATGAAGCTTGAGCCAGTTCCACCTCATTATGAGATTCCCCCAAATATTTGAATAAAAGGGATTTGTGAGATGAATTGATCATTGAATAAATGGAAAAAAGTTCCAAGTTCCCTCTTAAAAGGATATTGAAAAGGATGTCCTAGCCCTAATATATAGACATCGAAACACTAAAAGACCTATGCATTTAGTGATCTTGAGTACCATACCATGAAGGATCCCCCTTTCACTACCTATCCATAATTATTTACCATATAGCATAGCTTTGCCCAAGCTCGTGGAAAACATATCATCCTAAGAGTTGATTACATGTGTAAGGGTTTATGATTGTCCCCCATAGTATACTTAGGTAAACTAATAAATTAATATTTATTGTGTTGTGTCCTTGGGGATTATTAAGTTTGCATTACCTAAAGGAGAGGTTCATATCCACCTTTCTGAAGGAAGACTCAAATGTTAAATTGCAAAGGATAATTCCACATTAACCATCTACCTTGGACACCTTGGCTTAAATCACTGACATTGAAGGTGATTTTTGAAGACATTTTAAAAAGTGTGAGAATTTGACCTAGCATTGAGTCATACCCATGGCTATTGAATCCATGATTTTAGGAAGGAAACACTTATAAAGACCCTTTTGTTTTGTAATGTAAACCCCTTTCAAAGGGTATTTTTTATTGTTGTATTATATATATTCTCTAGTTGAGCATTTTGAGGGTGATGTATTCATTATTGTAATATTCTTCATAGTTTTTAGAAACTTGTTTAAGTGTTCATGGTTATGAGTCAATATTATGTAATTCTTGTAGCAATGAGGACTCCATTATATATAAGGAGGTACTCTCCTCATTTACAAGAGACTAATGACGATCTCATAAGGGAATTTCAAGTATCGATGTTTCTGCCTAATTACAACTATTTATTTTCAACCATAGATTAGGTCTTTTTTACAATTTTGTTGGAGGACAGAGCTACAATTAAGGTTGAAGAAGGGAATCTTGCTCCACTACAAGGACATTCAAAGTGAGGATTTCACTTGTTTCTTCGTTGACCATCTAAGGAAAGGGTATTATTGCATTGAGGTCACATACAAAGATTATTTCCTCTTGCCTTGTACCTCCTTTGAGATCACCCAATTACAATTGATGTGATCCTAAACAATACCATTCTCTTAACCAATTCCTAAGAACCCTATCCTCCTTGGGTAATGTTTGAAGGGAAATCATTATGATGGCATCAACATAACCCTATACTAAACCCTAAAATCACTCTCAAAAAGGAAGAGATCCCATAACCCTAAGAACTAGTTTCTTTGATCTCATACCCCATTTCTAATATCTCTTTCTCTTTAATTAGTTTTTTCATTGTTATCTTCGGTTTGGAATTCCTTATCTATAAATTAGGTCACTAGATCTTAGATCTAAATAATAAGTTTTAAAATTAATGATCACATTTCAATCAGTATTAGATTTTTTAATTTAAGAGTCTTGTCATTGTATAATGTGTCTTATAACTTAATTCATTTCAGTGTTAGTCTTAAGTCTTAACATTAACGATCACGTTTAAATTAATATCATATTTTTTTATTTATGAGTCATGCCATTGTTAAATAGGTCTTTTAACTTAATTAATTTCAATGTCAATTGAGACAAGAGGCTCGTTCTACAACTCAGTACGAGGGAGATGTGTAATTTCATCCATGCTCAACCTCAAGTTGGCACACACACACACACACACACACACACATAGTTTAAAACAAAATGTGGACTATAATAAAAAAATAAAGTCAAAGATGCATTTTTACTCTCACTCTCAACCGTAAATAAAATATTTCGATTTCCATATGAAATATCATAATCTTTTATCAACATTATAGAGAATAAAGTAATTAGAAAAAACTTGTATGTTTGCTTCTGAGTATGAGAAAGTTGTACAAAAAAATATTCCACTACATGACTTAAATAAACTTTTTAAAAATATTTCAGTTCTGAATAAATTTTCTAAATATGCATGTTGACTAATTTATTTCAATCTCAAATTGATGCATATGTATATGGGGAGAAAGTAAATGAAACAATATTTTAGTATTGATCATAATAAAATATTTCAATGAGGAGTAATTAAAATTAAAAAAAATCAATTAGAAGGAGATATGTAATTCATTTAGTTCATAGTATCAAATTAATATGTAACATTTAAAATGTATTTATTAATAATAAAAAATTCAATGTGAAGCATAAATAAAATATTTTAATATAGAGGGTTAATTAATATTAAAGTATATTTGAATTATCAATTTCTCTTGTGGATAACACTATATTGGGGAAACAAGTAGGTCTTTTAAGATCGGGCTTAAAGAGCATGGTACTGATATCCGAAATGAAAGAACTCAATCTTCAGCTTTAGCAGAGCATGCAGGTAAGACCAACCACCACATCTGCCTGGAAGACACTAAGGTCATTGCCAACAAAAAACATCATTTTAAGCATAAAGTTTGGGAGACCCTTGAAATCATCAAATACCCTCACAACCTCAATAAGAATGGAAGTTTAGAAATTAGGAGAAATTGGATTTCCCTTCTCTCCCGTGATACAAAGGAATATAGAGATTTTTTTGCCCCTTTCTTATCATCCTTACCTCTCTTTATCAACCCCTCCTCTCCTACCCCTACACCCCCCCCCAATCTCTCCCATGAATTTTTTATCTCACTTTGGGCTCTTCTCCTTTGTTTCGACATCAACCTCTCATCTCCGCCTGAGTAATAATCCATTTTTATTGGGACTCCATTCGTTTGCCCCTCCTTTCTTTGGATTTAAACCTTTGTTACCCCAGTAATATTAATAATAATAATTACTAATATCATAATTAATATTACTTATATCTTCCAACAACATGATCTCTTAAATGAATTATAAATAAAATTTATACTAAAATACATTAACATAAAGCTAATACATTAATACTTTAGCTTATTAAAATCATTCTTAAGTCATATACTTATAATAGGTATCAATAGGATTTATATTAGAAAATGGTATTAATATGGGTTATATTAAATATTAAATATTAATAAGATCTATATTATTATATAATAACATAATCTAATACATTAGTTTATAATAATCAAAATTCAATAATCATTATAATGAAAAATTAACTCTATACTAAATGTCAAAAAATAACTATAATTAAATTAAAACAAAACTTACTAATTAAATATGAAAACAAAATAATAATAAAACATATGCTTCTAAGGTCAATGGATAAATTAAAAAAAAAATCTCTTTGATTGGTCGGCTCCCCAACCCTAACTGCGTGGCATCTCATATTTATAACCTACATCTTTTCTCTTCTTTGTAGATTCAATCATGAAGATGAGTCTTGTTCTAGGCTCGAAACGTAGACTTAAAAATGCAGACTGTGGAATTTCCGAGCTCTCAATCTCAAATATAGTACATAAATAAAGTATTTCAAGTATAATATTTAAATGCATATAAATTATATATGATTAAAGAAAACTATGTATACATTAGATATATATATATATATATATATATATATATATATATATATATATATATATATCATTTTAAGTAGTCTCACTATTTTACATGGTGACTCTTTTTTATGTATATTTTTTGGTCAATTTTCTTTGAAATTGTGTTCAAATCGCAAGTTTAAGGTATGTAGTGTACACAATCCAAGCTTCCAATAAATTTTTAGACATTCAATCCATTTTATAAATTCAAAAATACAATTTAAACAATAAAAAATTACACACACAAAGATATATCTATATCTATATCTATATATATATATATATATATATATATATATATATATATATATATATATATATATATATAGATATAGATATCATGGGCTTCTGTAGTGAAATTTTTTATTCAAAATTTTCTCTAAAATAAATTTACATCTCAAGAATGAGCTCTTGCTAGATACGTGTTTAGAATATATCTATATTGATTAGTATTACGTTTCAATTTTAACTATTGTTATATTTTTTATAATATTGAGCATACATATTTTATTTATCCATGTACTATTTTTTCTTAAGATCATATTTGTTTGAGAACCCCATCATCGATAATTTCTTAGAACTAGAAACTTGGTCAAGCCACTATTATATTAATTGGTTTCTTTCAATACATGCCTTGATCACTCATCTAAACGGTCATTCACTTAATTCCTAACAAAGTCTAGAGCCTTTCTAAGGGTCAAGTCGTGCTTGAGGCACATAGACCTTGTCTAAGGTCCGACCTGCATTAAAATGTCATTCATATCAAATTAAGGACCAACCTCTATCCTAGCTCAAGCACTTGAGCTTCTAATATATCCTTAAAATTATCCTCATAAGGCTAAGGTTGAGCTAGGGTTTGGAATCAACCTTCCTCAAGATCGCAGTCCTAATCCATCATCCTCCCTCACCCAGGTGGTACACAAAAACCCCCTTTCGAAATCTAAGTGTGTCTCTCTTGTAAGCATTCTATCATTAAACTATCCTTAATTGCATTAGCCTCTTAACCATTGTATCATTATAACTAGATTGGTTTAGCTAAATCTAACTTAATTTTAAATTTTGGGAATATTAAAGAATATCATTCCTTTTTTCATTTCTATTCATCAAATTTCCAAATATTTCAAAAATCTACAATCAAATAAAAATAAGAAAATGTTATTTCTATAATTAAACTGGTTGAATGGTCGTTCAATGATCATAGCTGGTCTTAAGAGCACTGTGGGCTCATGGTTTCAATCCCCAATTATGATAAAAGTAATGCCCTTTGAATCAGACCAAGGACAGGTTTGTAGTGATAATACTTGTGATAGTAAGGTCTTCTCCTATGTGTATTGTAGTTTGTTTCATCAACATTACGGCTTCAGATTACTGTGATTTTCTCTCATTTGTCGTGCCATGATTTACAACTCATTCTTATTGTTTTTATCTCTCGAGTAAAGCTTGTCATCCTTAAAGTAATGTTAGTACTCCATAATTGGTTGGCCATTGGAATATTATTTCATTCCCTAGATTACCCCATACATGTGTGCATTTTATTGTTAGTAATATTGATTTCACTTATGCCTCTAACTTTCTTTGTGATGCATGAGAGGAATATAACATTAATTATACACTAAGTTTATTTTACATTTTTTTTTTCTTTTACTGTAGTGTATTTTTTATATTTTTTTATTTTTATTACTCTAACATTTAACTTAATTTATTTATTTAGGGTTTTTCCTTTAAAGTGAGAGACAACACCATTAAGGTGAGAGTGAGTAGCTTGCCTAGTTTCCCTTTGGCTCTAGCCAATAGGACCAGGATTTCCCTCTACCAAAATTTTGAGGAGCAACACCCCTTTATTTTTTTATTTAACTTACCTTTATCTTACATATATGATGTGTATTAAAGTTGTCACATGATTTTTTAGTGTAACATCACAATTTTGACCCCAAAATATGATATGTAATAATTATGCATTATTATGTGAATTGTCTTATGTGATAAAATATAAAATCAAGCCGAGCGGGTTGAGATTTAATGGTATTATGTTGTAAATATATGAAATGCAATGTAAATATTCAAAATATAAAGCTCATGGCCCAACTAGTGAATACATAAAACTTTGATGTGGTCCATATACTTTCCTTGATATGCCATAAATATGTCTATCATAAATGTGTCAAAACAAAAAGGAAAATATATAAAACAAAAAGGAAAATATATAATAAAATTATTGTTATTACCTACAAATCACTCATAAAACTACAAATCACTCATAAAACTAGTGATTATTGGAATTGTCATCAAAACCACATATTAAAGTGCTATCACCCACATATTAAAGTGCTATTACATAGCTATATGCCACCACTTTTCACTGAGCAACCAAATCTATGCAAAAAAGATTTTAAAGCATTCATACAACCTACCAATTGTTAGACTAAACAAAGCGCAACTGAAATAATAGAAACATACACAGCACATACAAAAAACTCATAAAACCATAACATAGAGATTTAATGTGGTTCACCCAACCAATCTGGGCTACGTCCACCAGAATAGAGGCATCGACAATCTTATTATTCAAAAAAGGAGATTACAACAAATCTAATAATTCACACATACTCTCAGCTCTCCCTTATTTTCTCTACTTTCTCTACACACTCTTGCAATCCTTTACGGATTACATTTCTATATAGCTGGAGCTTAAAACTAAATCATAAATTCCCTCACAACAAATATAGGATGCATTAACTCCTCCTCAAAAAACACTAAAGATAATATAGCAACTAATCCTATTGTTGTCACATACATGAGATTTTTCCAAATTAAATAAAACATAAAATCTCAACAATCTCCACCTTGAAAACAATTAGCCTGATGCCTTGTTCATTTAATATTTTTATCTTTTCTGCAAGCCAAGAGAAGCCAAACACCAACGTAGCTTCTCTAACAAAACTGGTTTCATGAACATGTCTGCACAGTTTTCCTTCGTATGCACCTTTTCAAGAGAAAAACCCCTTTCAGTGATAACCTGTCTTACAAAATGGTACTTGATTGGTATATGCTTTGATTTACTATGATAGTCTAGATTCTTAGCCAAGTGAATTGCACTTTGACTATCACAAAATAACTTGATGTTGTCCTGTAACCTTCCAAACTCACCAATCAAACCTTTCAACCAAACCGCTTCTTTGCAAGCATGTGAAGCAGCTATGTATTCTGCTTTAGTAGTGGATAAAGCAACAATATTCTGTAGCTTTGACATCCAGCTAATAGCTCCACCTGCAAGAGTAAAGACATACCCTGATGTTGACCTTCTCTTATCCAAATCACCTGCAAAATCGGAATCAACATAACCACAAACAAATTCACTACTTTTATTATAAGTGATACAATAACCACTTGTCCCTCTCAAATACTAAAGCACCCATTTTACTGCTGACCAGTGTTCTTTTCCTAGATTTTCCATATACCTGCTGACAACCCCAACTGCATGTGAAATATCTGGTCGATTACAAACCATCGCATACATCAAACATCCTACTACATTAGCATATGGAATTCGAGACATATATTCCTTTTCTTCATCTGTATTAGGACATAAACTGGAAGAAAGCTTAAAATGGGAAGCTAAAGGGACTGAAATAGGCTTCACATTGTTTATACCAAACCTCAAGAGTATTTTCTCAATATACTTTTGTTGTGATAGCCACAACTTACCATTGCTCCTGTCTCTAAAAATCTCCATGCCCAAAATCTGTCTTGCTGCTCCCAGATCTTTCATATCAAACATCCTTGCCATCTGAGCCTTTAACTTGTTGATCTCCACTATGCTTTTGCTTACTAAAAGCATATCGTCAACATATAACACTAAGATAATGAACATGCCATCATTTAATTGCTTAAAATAAACAAAATGATCATATTCACTTCTTATATATTTCTAACTCAACATGAAAGAATCAAACTTCTTGTACCATTGCCGAGGCGACTGCTTCAGGCCATGCAATGATTTCTTGACCCTGCAGACAAATTTCTTATTGCGATGCTGAACAAACCCTTCCGGTTGTTCCATATAAATTTCCTCATCTAAGTCTCCATCTAAAAACGCAGTCTTAACATCTAGTTGCTGCAATTCTAAATCAAGCAAAGTGACTAATGCTAACACAATTCTAATTGAAACTATTTTAACAACTGGTGAAAAAATCTCATGAAAGTCAATGCCTGCTTTCGGAGAAAAACCTTTTGCGACCAGCCTCACTTTGTACCTGTTCTCAGTATCATTTACACCCTGTTTCAACTTGAAAACCCATTTACATCCGACAGTTTTCCTGTCTTTCGGAAGTTCAACAAGATCCCATGTGCCATTCTTGTGTAATGCCATCATCTCTTCCTTCATAGCTTCTTTCCACTTTTCACTTTTTGAACCTTCTACAACTTCCTGATAACACAAAGGTTCATCATCGTTAGCGGTTAAAGCAACTGAAGTAACATAATCATCATACCTTCTAGGAGGGCGTTTGATTCTTATAGACCTCCTTAAGCATGTTTCTGGTGCTTCCACAATTGGCTGACCACCATTTGTAGGAACTTCTTCATGATCAGCATCTGAGACCTATTCATGATCTACATCTGAACCATGTTCATGATCTGATTCTGAAACCTGTTCATGACTAGTATCTGAACTATGGTCATCATGACTATCATTAGAAGTGCTTTCAAACTGAATGTGTTGAAAATCAAATACATCATCCTGTTTCAATCTATTATCTACATCTAACTGTACAAGAGAGGATTCATTAAACTTTACATCTCTGTTGATGATGATCTTGCGGGTAGTAGGATCCCACAATCTATATCCCTTTGTTCCATCACCATATCCAACAAAGATATACCTTTTTGACTTTAGATCTAACTTAGTTTGTTGATGTTTAGGCACTAGAGCATATGCATCACAACCAAACACTCTGAGTTTAGAATAATCACAAGGGTGACCTTTCCATACCTCTTGAGGAATCTTGCAACCTATCGCCATGGATGGTGATCGATTTATCACATAACAAGCTGTAGCCACCGCTTCTGTCCACAATTCCTTCTGCAAACCGGCGTTACTCAGCATACTCCTTGCTCTCTCTAAAAGAGTCCTATTCATGCGTTCAACAACTCCATTTTGCTGAGGAGTATAAACAGTGGTCTTATGTCTCTCGATCCCTGCATCCTTGCAATAGTTTTCAAACTCCTTGGAAGTAAACTCACCACCATTGTCAGTTCTTAAACATTTTATAGTTCTACCAGTGATGTTTTCTACCAATGCTCTAAACTGTTTGAAAACTGTAAACACATCAGACTTCTTTTTTAACATGTAGACCCACACTTTCCTAGAGAAATCATCAATAAACGATACAAAATATGACGTGCCACCATATGAAGTTGTAGGGGCTGGACCCCACACATCTGAATGGATATAATCAAGTATTCCTTTACTAGTATGTTTGCCTGTTTTAAACTTTTGCTTACTTTGTTTTCCAAACAGACAATGTTTACAGAAATCTAACTTTCCAGACTTTAGATTAGGAAGTAACTTGTGATCAGCCAAAATTTTTAACCCTCTTTCGCTCATATGGCCTAACCTTTGATGCCATAAGCGAATGGAACTATTGTCATGTTCAGACACCGTAGACACATGATCTGACCCTGTTCTTCCTTCTAACTGAAATAGATTTCCTACCTTCTTAGCTTTCATGACTAGTAAAATACCTTTGTAAATTTTCATTATTCCACCTTGAATTACAGTTTTATATCCATTTGTGTCAAGTGCTCCTAGTGAAATTAGATTTTTCCTTAAATATGGTACATGTCTTACATCAGTTAACATTTGGTTGTCCCATCAAACATTTGCAGATGTATACTCCCTATTCCCACAATATTACATGTGACATCATTACCCATGTAAACGACTCCATCATTAATTGATCTATACGTCTTAAACCATTCTCTATGAATACACATGTGGTTTGATGCACCAAAATCTAACAGCCAATGTTGATCATGATTTGACAAATTAACTGATAACACTTCATTACTCATACCTGAACCAGATGTCGAACCTGTATCTTTCGTGTTTGCTTCTTGCTTCGCTGTCGAAGATTCTTCTTTGGATGCTTGCTGTCTCTTCCAACAGTCCTTCTTCAAATGTCCAGATTTGCCACAAAACCAGCACTTTACCTTAATCTTCTTCCCTTTCAATTTTGATTGTGAGTTGCTGTGCTTACCAGAGCGTCTTTCTCTCGAACGACCTCTAGCCATCATTGCTTTTGATGTAGAGGTGTCAGCATTTGACCTCTTCCTTGTCTCTTCGGACAACAAAGCTCCAACAATATCATCAAATTCAATGGTTTCTGATGTACTTAGGCTTATAGAAGTAACAAAATGATCCCATGACTTAGGCAACGAGCACAATAAAGTTATAGCTTTATCTTCTGATTCAAATTTTACTTCTATGCTTTCTAATTGCACCAGCAGAGTATTAAAGACATTCAAATGATCCGTAATATATGTACCTTCCTTCATGCGCAGACTGTATAATTTTCGCTTCAGAAGAATCCTGTTGGTCAAGGATTTTGTCATGTACAGTTTCTCCAGCTTTGTCCACAAACTAGTAGCAGTTTTCTCTAACACGATGTTAAACAAAACATCATCCGCCAAACACAGTTGAATATCGCTCAGAGCTCTTCCATCCAATTCATTCCATTCATCATCTGTCATGGGGTAAGGCTGTTTGGATCTTCCCAACAGCGCCTTTGCCACGCCTTGTTGCACAAGCAGATCGTGCATCTTCACTTTCCAGATCTCGAAGTTATTTTTGCCATTAAACTTCTCGATCTCAAAACGAGCACTTTGAGTTTTTGCCATGTTGTATCAAACAAACAATCTCCAATTCCGAATTAAAAAATGCCTCTGTTGTACCGTGTAATCACAATTTTAAAAGAAAAAACCAAAATTGCAAGTTTACCAGAGGGAAAATCTGCCGGGCGCTCCTGGACAGCGAAAAAATCGCGCCTAAAACACATCCATTGCCTGGCGCTCCGTTGACAGCTGATCAACCGCGCTAGAGCAAAATCGTTTAAGTGTCGCAAAATTGGCGCGCTTAATCCCGTCTATTCCGCGCCAATCTGAATATTGAATCTCTGGCGCGAGTATCAGACTCGGATCCGCACCAATTGGCGCGTCTGTTCCAAAATAAAACGTGCCAACCCGTTCTGCTAGTGATTGGCATGACTGTCTCTACTAAAACCGCGCCAATCGCTAAAACTCCACCTTCAACCGATCTCTCACGCGCACCAGCTCCACAACCAGAGACTTGTAGGTTATGGGCCCTCCACGCTCCGCTACGCCGCTATGATACCACTTGTTAGACTAAACAAAGCGCAGTTGAAATAATAGAAACATACACAACACATACAAAATACTCATAAAACCATAACACAGAGATTTAACGTGGTTCACCCAACCAATCTGGGCTATGTCCACCAGAATAGAGGCATCGACAATCTTATTATTAAAAAATGGAGATTACAACAAATCTAATAATTCACATATACTCTCAGCTCTCCCTTATTTTCTCTACTTTCTCTACACACTCTTCCAATCCTTTACGGATTACATTTCTATATAACTGGAGCATAAAACTGAATCATAAATTCCCTCACAACAAATATAGGATGCATTAACTCCTCCTCAAAAAATACTGGAGCTAATATAGCAACTAATCCTATTATTGTCACATACATGAGAATTTTTTCCAAATTAAATAAAACAGAAAATCTCAACACCAATTATATCTCTACATGATTCACATAGATTTTTATTTAATAGTTGTGTGTATCCTCAAAAAGCAAAATTGTATACTTGTCTAACTATCAATTAATGAAGAATCATGTGAGAGGTATTCCTAAGGTGCCCAACCAAGCTGTGAGGGAGTGCCGAATCTCCTCACATGGATTTTTGGTTGTTGATATTGTATGTAAATATAGAAGTTCAAGGAAATATTTATAAGATTTTGGGTGTCGATATTGTATGTAAATATAGAAGTTTAAGAAAATTATTTATAAGAAATTAGTTAATTTGCGTTAGATTTCGTTTTTATTGAAATTTGGTTTAAAATTTAAGAGGAATTAAAAGTGGAGCTTAGTTGATCGAGTTTCACATAATTTGAGTGATACTCTCTCACAATTGAGTAGATTTTTTTTCATAATTGATTTTGACATAATGGTTGATAACAAAATACCACATTTTATATAACACCTCGCTAAACTTAACTTTTATATATATATATAAAATTTTGTTCGTTTATAGAATTGGATATATATAAGTTTGTGTATTTATAGAATTGAATACTTATTTTAAAAATAGAATACAAGTAATATTAGAAAACTAAAATTTATTTTACATATTTAAAAAATGTATATATAATTTAGAATATTATAAATGATATTGGTTTGGAAATTAAAATTTATTTTACATATTTAAAAAATTATATATAATTTAGAATATTATAAATGATATTTGTTTGGAATTTGTTTAGGTGATAAAATTTATCATAAATTAGTATTTAATTGTGTTGAAAGGTTTTTTTTATAGTTAAATATTAGGGAGATATTGTCATTTAACATTATTTTTAAAAATAATAAAATAATGTTTACATTAACAAATTAAAAAATAGCAATAACCAAAAAATCAATATTAGCTATAAATAAAATACTTCAATTTTCACCTTAATTTTACATCAATTTTACGTGGATAAATCAAGTAATTGAAAGTATATTTTATTTTACTTTTTAGAATAAGAGAGATATATAATTCTTTTACTATTTAATATATTTAATATGGAGTTGACAATAACATGTAAAAAATAATATTACTGATAACATGGTATGTGACCTGAAGAAAATAAAGTAATTTAAATATTAAATTTCTTAATATATATAATATTTGCAATATATTAATAAAAAAATATAGATATGGGCTATAAATTAAATATTTCAATATACATGTTGAGTAAAAGATTTTAACATCAAATATATAAAAAGAGAAAAATCAAAAGAGGTCTTATTCCATTAATAGGTTACTTAAGGCATGAAGGAGATTCGTAATTCTTTCAATGTTTAATATGAGTTGATATTTAACATTTTAAAATATATTAATAATAAAAGTAATTCAACATCTCTCTCTTTCTTTCTCTTAGAGAGAGATTATATCCTATAGATATATGTTCTTTAATATTAACATTTTAACGTGGAGTATGTGAAAAAAATTCTTACAATTAAAACATTTTGTCACTAGGTTACCCAAAATTAGCATAGAGGCACCTTAACTCCAAATCTACTAAGAGTTTAGATGAATCAAAATTCTTTGGATGCAATTTTTACATTCGGAAAAAAATTACATCTTAAAAAATTTAATCCCACTCAACAATTCATAAATCCAAATTTAAAATAAATTTATGCTCATTAATATTAAAGATAATTATGAATTACAAATATTTAATTATTCATTTATATTATTGGAAAATTCATTAATAAATCTTTAAAAATATATCAAGTTTTAAAAATAAATACACCATCCAAATAATATTTTTAATACATTCAATCAATACATCTCTTACGGACTTTATTTTTATTTTCCTTAATACGTGCGGAATCCGGATAAACATCAATGGCATTAAAACATACTTTATTTTTTTCTATTTTTGTGTATAAACATTAAAAGATTAAATCTGTAAAGTATTTTTGATAGCAAAAAAAATGAATTGCTTTTACTGTGAGTTTTTAGAAGTTTTTCTGCTGGATTTTTCCGGTTTAATTTTTTTAAAATCTAATAAGAATGTTTTTGAAACATAAATTTGATGGGTAATTCTTTCACAATCCAAATGCCTTAGGGATTTTTCAAGATATTGAATCCATATATACAGTCAAAAAACCAATTTAAATAACACAAAACAAGATTTTACCTCAAAATTTTCAAGTTACCCAAAAATTTAAAAAATCACACTAAAAACAACTCAAAAAAGATTAAAAAACATATATTATAATTAATTAAATTAAATTCCGTCCTCTCGAGAGAAACTTGTTCAGTTATACGGAGATTCACCACTTTTCCGTTAATGCGTTCAATTATTACAAATTTGTAAATAGTATTTTGCCTTCCGATGTGTTGCCTTTTACCAACATTAGGAATGTGTGAGCATAGAATGTTAAGCTGTACTCCTTACGAGTGGCATAATAATGCCCAGTAAACTTCACAGTTTTTAATACTACAAAGTTTGGAGTGTTGGTATAATGTCAAATACTTGGTGGATGAGTGTATGCTCTTCCTCTTTGAAGTTAACAATATCTGTGGAGTTATCACTTTATTAATGTGCGCGTAGTATATGCCATTTGTTTGATTTAACCAAATATATTATTGGATGAGTGACATGTATTACTTTGTTAATTAATATGCACGCGACGTGCATAACAAGACGATTGGGGCGGATGGCTTTCGCTCCCCCAGCCGTGATCGATTCCTGCTGCGGTGGATGTGGACCCCGCGCTTTGGTTATTTGCTGGCTTCGGCCTTTGAACAATTTGTAACGGCTATATCTGCTGGCTTCAGCCATATGTTGTAAATATCTGCTGGCCTCGGCCATATGTTGATTTTTCCTCTGAAAAAAAATAAATTACTTTGTTAATTAATATACTGATAATTTCACATATATGGTTTGTCTTTGATTTGAAGGATGAAAAGTAGTTTCAACATAATATGTCCTGAATAGTTTGTGTAATTATTAAATAAATGTAGTGTAAGATGTATCTAGATAGTGTCCATAGGTAAAAGATAAATAGATAAATAGATAGAGATATTATGGATGTATTTTTTTTGGAGTATAATGGTAGATTATGATAATTAAAATTAAATTTGTAATGTTAAGATTTAAATTAGTTTAGATTTATCTTAATTTTGGATTTATCAAGTGTCGAGAGGGATCAAATTTTTTTCTACTGTAAAAGAGGTTTGCATCTCAAGAGATTCGATCCTTGTACGCAGTTAGATGGATCTGGGGTGGTTTAATTCCCCTTTTAAATAAGCTATGTTCCACATAAATACCATAGGTCATTTTTTATTTTTATTTTTTTATTTTGTTTGGACTAAGTTAAAAGGTTTACATTACATTACATTAATCTTTTTATATTTGTTTTATTTTATTTATGTAATTTGACTTAGACAAAATGTTAAACATTGAATTGCAACATCTCTACCATATTGGGCCAGAGAGTGCCTCTTAGCACAATGATTGATTTGGTACCGATTGATTTGGTTGATTTAATTTTATTTGGTCCCAATGATAGTTTTCAACACTAACTTTATTTTCAATCATTTTCTTATTTATGTGTGATTTTAACCAAGTTTGTTTTATATCTTATTAGATTCTCTCAATTGTTGATTCTCTATCTATAATATACACATTTGGTCTTTTTTAATATGTGTGAATATGATACTTATTGTACAAGAAAGTGTTGCTTAGTTTTTACTACCGCGTTCCAATATTACTAGGCATAACCTTTTTTCCCATGATTTATTTGATTGTTTTCGCTTTCTAATTTCACATCTTAACCTATGTGAGTTGGCTTTTAGTTGTGTTATTACTTGTTTTTCACAGCATGGGATGTTAAGCTTAGGTAGTTTTGCACTTTCATCTTATTCTATTTATAAGTTGTTTATGTAGTATATGTTCCAACATTACTAGGCACAATTTTTTTTCCATGATTTATTTGATTGTTTTCATTTTCTAATTTCACATCTTAACCTATGTGAGTTGACTTTTAGTTGTGTTATTACTTTTTTTCACACCATAGGATGTTAAGCTTAAGTAGTTTTGCGCTTTCATCTTCTTCTATTTGTAAGTTGTTTATGTAGTATTAATGTTTTCTTTTTGTGTGTGCACCCCTTTTCCCCTTCTTATATCATTCCTACACATCACTTCTTGATCTCACTTTCTCTAAGGCACCTTTCTTCTTCTCTGTCCTTCTCTTTCAACCTTTTTGTACACTATAGATTCTATGTTGTCTTCCTCCTTTCTAATCCATATTTGTTTATTTTAACTTGATTTTCTCATAATCGGCCAGTGTATGTTGACACCTCAATACTCCCCAACCCTAGGGGATTAAATGTTGTCTTCCTCCTTTCTAATTCATATTTTTTTATTTAACTTGATTTTTCCCATAATCAGTCATTGATTTTTTTTTCTTTATACAAAATTAGTTTTCTTAGTTCTTCCAATTTTATTCAATGTATCTTAACACCTCAATACTCCCCAACCCTAGGGATTGAGTACCCTACTACCCCCAAAGTGTGACCATTTGAAAAGGAACCCCAAGGGTGCCTGCTACTGACATACTAGATCTCTTTTGCCCACACATGATCTTCACTCATCTAGACAACCTGCTCATGTTCTCATTCAAACAGTTGCGCCTAACTCAACCATGAGGTGCCCAATGTCTTCCTCACCTCTTAAATGGTAGAATGTAACTAATTGATGATGTACCATGATTGTATTGGTATAATTGGATACTGTAATTTATGGCTTTTAGTGGGTGGTGATAATGATGCTTACTAAAGTAGGACCAAACATCACTTCATGATTTTCTAATTTATTATTTGTCTCATCATACTTTGTGAGGATACAATTTTCTCATAGAAGTGTGCCATCTCTTATGGTTTGGTTGTGCTCTACATGACCTACTAAGCTAGTGCTCCATTTCCGATCCACATATAACACTCTGTATCTCATCCCCTTCATCTACATTCTATTCATAAAAAAAAATGTTGTAACCCTTCATTTTTGGATTTTCAAGTCCATGATTAAAAGGTATATATGAAAATGAAAACATAAATGAATTAAAAACCTAATTGAATAAAATGATATCCCGTCATTTTCTACAAAATATCTAAAGGGGAAAATAGGTGAAATTCAATGTAAAAAAAATGAACCTTGAGCCAATTCCACCTCATTATGAGCTTCCCCCAAATATTTAAATAAAAGGGATTTTCGAGATGAATTGATGATTGAATAAATGGAAATAAGTTCCAAGTTCTCTCTTAAAAGGATATTGAAAAGGAAGTCGTAGCCCTAAAATATAGACATTGAAACATTAAAATACCTATGCATTTAGTGATCTTGTGTGTCATACCATGAAGGATCCCCCTTTCACTACCTACCCATAAGTATTTACCATATATCATAACTTTGTCGAACGTCCTAGAAAACCTATTTTGTCCTAAGAGTTGCTTAGATGTATATGGGTTTATGATTGTCTCTCATGGTATACTTAGGTAAACTAATAAATTAACCTTTATTGTCTTGTGTCCTTGGGGAATATTAAGTTTGCATCACCAAAGGATAGGTTTACATCCACCTTTCTAAAGGAAGACTCAAATGTTAAATTCCAAAGAAGAATGCCACATTAACCATTTAGCTTGGACACCTTGGCTTAAATCACTAACATTGAAGGAGATTGTTGAAGACATTTTACAAAGTTTGAGAATTTGACCTAGCATTAAGTCATACACATCACTATTGAATCCATGATTTTAGGAAGGAAACGCTTATAAAGCCCCATCTGTTTTGTAATGTAAACCCATTTCAAAGGATATTTTTTATTTTTGTATTGTAAATATCCTCTAGTTGAGAACTTTGAGGGTGATGTATTCATTATTGTAATATTCTTCACAGTTTTGAGCAACTTGTTTAAGTGCTCATGGTTATGAGTCAATATTATGTAATTCATGTAGCAATGAGAACTCCATTATATATAAGGAGGTACTCTCCTCATTCGCAAGAGAATAATGAAGAGCTCATAAGGGGAATTGCAAGCAACAATGTTTCTGTTTAATTATAAATATTTTTTTTCAACCATAGATGAGGTCTTTCTTACAAGTTTGTTGGAGGACAAAGCTATAATTAAGGTTGAAGAAGGGAATCTTGCTCCATTGCAAGGACATTCAAAGTGGGGATTTCACTTGTTTCTCCTTTGACAGTCTAAGGAAATGGTAGTATTGGATTGAGGTCACATCTAAGGACTCTTTCCTCTTGCCTTGCACCTCCTTTGAGATCACCCAATTACACTTGATTTGATCATAAACAATACCAATCTCCCAACAAAATCCTAACAACCCTATCCTCCTTGGGTAATGTTTGAAGGGAAATCATCCTAATGTCATAAAAATAACCCTATCCTAAACCCTAAAATCACTTTCAAAAGAGAAGAGACCCCATAACCCTAGGAACTAGTTTCTCTAATCTCCTACCCCATTTCTAATATCTCTTTCTCTCTTCTTAGTTTTTTCATTGTGATCTAGGGTTTTGAATTCCTTATATATATAATAGATCACTAGAGCTTAGATCTAAATCATAAGTTCTAAAATTAATGATCATATTTAAATCAGTATTAGATCTTTTTATTTAAGAGTCTTGTCATTATATAATGCATCTTATAACTTAATTCATTTGAGTGTAGTCTTAAGTCTTAACACTAATGATCACATTTGAATTAATATTAGATTATTTTATTTAAGAACCATGTTATTGTTAAATATATCTTTTACCTTAATTCATTTAAATGTTAATTGAGATAAAAGGTTCATTCTACAGCCCAGTATGAGGGAGATGTATAATTTCGTCCATGCTCAACCTCAAATTGACACATGTCTCTTTAATATATATATAGTTTAAAAAAAATGTGGACTATAATAAAAAAATGAAAACAAAGTTCCATGTTTTACTCTCATTCTCAACAATAAATAAAGTATTTCAATTTCCATATGAAATATCATAATTTTATATCAACTTTATAGGGAATAAAGTAATTAAAAACAACTTATATTTTTTCTTTTGAGTATGAGAAAGTTGTACAAAAAAATATTCCACTACATGACTTAAATAAACTTTTTAAAAATGAGTAAATGAATAAAGTTTTTAAACATGCGTATTGACTAATTTATTTCAATCTCAAATTGAAAGGTAAATGAAAACATATTTTAGTATTAATCATAATAAAATATTTCAATGTGAAGTAATTAAAAGTAAAAAAAATCAACTAGGAGGAGATATGTAATTCATTTATTTCATTTTATTTGTAGCATTTAAAATATATTTATTAATAAAAAAAAAATTAATGTGAAGCATAAATAAAATATTTTAATATGGAAGGTTAA
Source organism: Pinus tabuliformis (assembly GCA_031772625.1). Classification (NCBI taxonomy): domain Eukaryota; kingdom Viridiplantae; phylum Streptophyta; class Pinopsida; order Pinales; family Pinaceae; genus Pinus; species Pinus tabuliformis. The sequence goes on from CM062819.1 coordinate 44,885,238, forward strand.
TTAATATTAAAGTATATTTAAAATTATTTTAATAACAAAAAATCATTTTAATGTGACAATATAATACATAAATAAAATATTTTAGGTAAAATATTTAAATTCTAATCTCATTGCCCTGATGATGGACTCACCTAGCTAGTCCGAAATGTCGGTTCCCTAAATTGCTCACAGGTTTTCCATTAGCAATAAAAATATTTAAATGTGTATATGTTATATAGGATTAAAGAAAACTATGTATGGATTATATAAAATAATTAAAAAAAATTATGGTAAAATAATTTTAAGTAGTCTCCCTATTTTACATGGTGACTTTTTTTGTGTATATATTTTGGTCATTTTTTTTGGAAATTGTGTTCAAATCGCAAGTTTAAGGTATGTAGTGTACATCATCCAAGCTTCCAAGTAAGTTTTCAGACATTCAATCAATTTTATAAATTCAAAAATACAATTTAAACAATGAAAAATTACACATGATATCTCTCTCTCTCTCTCTCTCTCTCTCTCTCTCTCTCTCTCTCTATATATATATATATATATATATAGATATATATATATATATACATATTACAAATCTAATTATCTTTTGTAAAGTGTAAACTTTTTATTAGATCTTTTCTCTAAAATAAATTTAAAACCCTTGTTTAATCTGTATTTAAAATAAACCTATGCTTATTATTATTATTTCATTTGAATGTTAATTATTGTTATAATATTCATAATATTGACTCTACATATTCTATTTATCCATGTACATATTTTTTTAAAAATCATATCTGTGTGAAAACCCGAACTAGCAAGGTCAAGCCTCTATTGTATTAATTGATTGATTTCGATGCATGCCTTGATGACTCATCTAAAGGGTCGTTCGTTTAATCATCAACTATCCCTAACAAAGCCTAGAGCCTTTCTAAGCGTTGAGTCGTGCTTGAGGCACATAGAACTTGTCTAAGGTCTCGCCATCATTAAAATGCCGTTCATATCAAGCACTTGAGATTCTAATATATCCTTAAAATTATCATCATAAGTCTAAGTTTGAGCTAGGGTTTGGAAGCAACCTTCCTCAAGATCGCAGTCCTTATCCATCACTGCAGTGCACAAAAGCACCCTATCGAAATTTAATTGTGTCTCTCGTCAAGAGCATCACTAGATTTTGGCTCATTGGTGCCCGCCATGTCAATCTCTTAGTTTCCCATAACCGTGGCTGCACGACATCAGGACCAAGCTTCTGCCTAGTGGATCCTTTCCTTGATTGACTTATTACCCCCAATGACTCAAGGGTTGACTCTTGGTTTTTATTTCGAAATATTTTATGGAATCGAACTCCTAGGGCGCAAAACCCTAGTCTTGTCATTCTTGCATTTTTCCTTAGTCCACCTTGGGCATTCCCGGCCTCATCATGCAAGCCTCTTAGGTCCATTTCCAATCACAAATTTGTAATTGCAACGTACACATCATGGAGTGGTGAGGGTTGTTGCCCATTGTGGTCTCTCTCACTGCCTTAACAGCGAGACCATCCTTAATTGCACTAGCCACTGAATTAAGAATTCTGATAAGCATTGCATCATCAAACTATCCTTAATTGTACTAGCCTCTTAATCAATGTATCATTATAACTAGATTGGTTTACCTAAACTTAACTTAATTGTAAATTTTGGGAATATTACTCATTTTTCCATTTCTTTCCATCAAATTTCCAAATATTTCGAAAATCTACAATCAAATAAAAATAATAAAAATAATGAGAAAATGTTCATTTTGCCATCAAATTGGCAGAATGGTCATTCAATGATCATAGCTTTTCTTGAGATCACTATGGACTCATGGTTTCGATCCCTAATTACGGTAAAAATAATGCCCTTCGAATCGCCCCAAGGACAAGTTGGTAGTGGTAATACTTGTGATAGTGAGGTCTTCTCCTATGTGTATTGTAGTTTGTTTCATCAACATTATGGCTTGGGATTATTGTGATTGTCTCTCATTTGTCATGACATGAGTTACAACCCGTTACTGTTGTTTCTATCTCTCAGATAAAGCTTGTCATTGTGAAAGTAATTTTAGTATTCCATAATTGGTTGGCAATTGGAATACTATTTCATTCCATATATTACTCCACACATGTGGATTTTATTGTTAATAATATTGATTGCACTTATGCCTCTAACTTTCTTTGTTATGCGTGAGAGGAATATAACATTACTTATACACTAAGCCTATTTCACATGTATGTATTTCCTCATTAGGTCTTTGATTTTTATTACTCGGGGATTTTCCGTTTAGGTTTAGGAATATTTTCTTTAACCTTAAAGTGAGATGCAAGACCATCAAGGTGAAGGTGAGAATGAGTGGCTTGTGTAGTTCCTCTTTGGCTCTAGCTAATAAGACCAAGCTTTCCATATACAGAGAGTTTGAGGAGCAACACCCTCCTTTATTTTTTTATTCAACTTACCATTATCTTACCTATATGATGTGCATTAAAGTTGTCAAGTGATCATTCAATGTAATATCCCAAATTTGAACCCAGAATACGATATGTAATAATCATGTATTATTGTATGAATCATATTATATGATGGGGATCAAGCCCTATGGGTTGAGATATAATGATACCATGTTGTAAATGTATGAAATGCAATGTAAATATTCAAAGTATGAAGCTAAAGCCCAACACCTAACTAGTGAATGCATAAAAGTTTGATGTGGTCGGTATACTTTCCCTGATATATCCATAGATATGTCAAAACATGTAAAAATAAAATGTATATGAAAATTATTGTTATTACCTAAAAATCACTCATGGAGCTAGTGATTTTTTGAATTATGAGCAAAACGACATATTAAAGTGTTATTACATAGCTATTTGCAACCACTTTTGACTAATCAACCAAAACTATGCAAAAAAGGATTTTAAAGAATTCATGCAACCTAGAAATTCCATTTTTTCAAGATTCATGTGGAATTTTCTTTAATAGTTTTGTGGATCCTTAAAAAGAAAAAATTTCGTATAATTCTAGTGAAATTAATGAATAATCATGTCAGATGCACTCATGAGTTGGCTAACCAAGTTAGGTTTGAGCTTCATTTCCATTACTATTGAACTTTTGGGAGTGCCAAATCTCCTCACACATGTGGAACGAAAACAAAAATTTGATCTATTCACATTGTAAACAAGTCTTTATGAAGCTTGAACTATTCCTATATGAAGAGGCCATGGGAAAAAATTTGAAGCAAGAGAAGAAAAGCAAAGTTAATATTGGGATGACCATTGAAGTCCCTTTTTCTTTGAGATATCATTTTTAATGATCATAGTTACAAACTAGGTGTTTGGTTTCTTCATTTGCACGCTTCTTGGTTTAGAGAGAGGAGGAGACCTAAGAAAGCACAACAGAACCCTCCCAATAAGGATAGGAGAGGGATAATTTATTTAACCTCATCCTTTGCAGTGTATCTCCAAAACCACAGTCTTTTCCATTGTTAATAATAGAGTAAAAACTTACTTCTATATCTTATTTCTTTTTAGTTTTGCTTATTTCTTGTTTCTCATATGCTTGTTCCTTTATTTTCTAAGCTACAATTTTATTTCTCTAAGGGACTAACTCTAATAACTAGTTTTTTGTAATATAGTAGTCTAAACAAGGATGTGTTTTTGCACCCAAGTGACAAAAATAACCAAATAGATTGCCCACTTCACCAATTTTATTAATTATAGTTCTCCTTCCTTAGTTGTTTGGAACTTCTTCTCTCACATTCTCTAATAAGTGATCAAACTAGCGTACTCACAACACAAAACCACTACTTCAACTTTCTATTTGAGTGGGAGTCTTTCTCCCATCATGTTGAAGATCTACTCAACTATAAAAAAAAAATCACTACATAAATAGGTCATGTCACTCACTATTGATATATGCATGATTTTCTACACACTACCTACACAAATCCTCTTTCTTTGCCATTTTTTATTTATTTTTTCCATTTTTGGTTCTAGTAGGTGATAAGTATGAATTTCATGCACTATGTGGCCTACAATATCAAGCTTTCATAACATTATTCCAACTTAGGTAGAAAACCTAAATTGGTATGGGGTTAGAAAGAGTCAAGCTTATGTTCCTTGCCACATGTGTGGCTATTTGAAAGCACATATATTTGTAGTTATATTTTTATCAGTAACCATTCTCATTTTTGGGACTAAAACTAAACCTTTGTTATCCTAGTATGCTATCTACCTTACATTTCAAGTGATCTTGGTAGAAAGGTGTGAAGGTCCCTTGATCTCCCTTGATAAATGCAAAAAAATAATTAGTTATTTAATTAGTTGGAAACTAATGCACCCATACATGTGCACTTGATTTTTATTTTTCAATGTTGCAACGTACATCTAGAGCTTAATTAGGAGAAAGGAATAGACCATGTGACATCCTATAACGTCCTTAGTGAAAATTCCATGTAATAATAGTCAATAAAGGAAAAATAATAACCACGATTGATGGGACACTTATTCCAAGCTGAAGGCTGGGAAAAACATCCTACTGTGGGTGTTCATTTAGTTTATTATGGCTAAGGAAATTGACAAAGGAAATGAAAAAGGATTTGGAAAGCAAAAATGGCATTTTTGGCACATTTATTTATGAAAATAATGGAAATTAGGAGAAAAGTAAGGTGAAAGGTCACAGGTTGTATGTGAGGAGGAAATTGAAGGAAAATAATGAAAAATGAAGGAAATAGAGGCCTAATTGATAAAAAGGCTTCTGAGGATCAGTTGGTACCTTTTGTTATATTAGTTTTCGAGCTCTCTCACTATTCTCTCTCTCTCTCTCTCTCTCTCTCTCTCTCTCTCTCTCTCTCTCTCTCTCTCTTACTCTTGGACACTTAGAGCTTTCTTGGAGTACTTTGGCATTGGATCAAGAAAGGAAAAGAAGGCAAGAGGAAGGAGGGAGCAAGCAAGGAAGAGTAGGATCAAGCAACTACAATAGTATTCTTTGCAGGTATCGATTTGCATGTGTGTTTTCCTTACTAGATTTGGCATGCATGGTATTGCATGTGTTGGCATTATGATACAAGTGTTGTCCTTGATGGCAACTCACTCATAGGTCAATTCAGTTTTGGTAAAAGGAAACTCATAGTACAATAGGTATATTCAGAGGTAACAGGGCAGTGTTACAACAGTAGGAAGATGGAACTAAGGTTTACTGATCAAAATAAAGAAGGTAAAGGAAAACGTTGATGAAAAGAAATTTAAGAAGTATACGCATGTCCAATTAGTCAAAACAACGTATATACACTGTCCACAGAACAAAAAGAGCGTATACGTATACACGCACTCCCACAGGAAGAAAAGTGCATACATGTTGGAAAACCAAGGTTTTGGTCTGAGTTATTTGGTCCAAGGTATTTGGTTCAAGGTATTGACCCTAGGTATTTGGTCCAAGGTATTGGTCCTAAGTGGTTTTGGTTCGAGGTATTGACAAAGGATCTAAGTATATAAGGAAGAAAAGCTAATTAGTATAATGTGAGCAAGCAATGAATATCTGATGAAGAGTGAGATCAAAAGCAAATATGCATGTTATGGGTTTCTGGTGCTTTGCTTGATTTGAACTAAGGATGAACCTTAGTGGTTGATGAGGGATGCGACCTAATGATGGATCAGGATCATAAGATGTTAAATGAATTATTATTATGTGGTTTGATCATGGATAGTCTAGATCTGAATACTAACACATGTGTTATTTTGTAAATGTTATGATCTGGGTATGACTAAAGTCTGGAATAGATGTGAAGTTTTTAAGTTAGTATTTGCAGATCTCTACGCTAGTTCACTTTGGTAAAAGAGCGTATACACGCTGGTTAGGCACATCAAAGTAGCGTATACATTATGAAATATGATGTTTGAAGTTGCAGTTGGTTCTGGTTGTTGATGAAAAGTTGATCCGAAGGGTGAATGAATACCATGGGTGGATGTCACTTACAATACCATGGGTGGATAAATACCATGGGTAGGTGCTACTTACAATACCATGGCTAAATTACATGGGTGGATGAATAACATGGGTAAATGAATACCATGGGTTGATGCCATTTTCCATTCAGATCAAGAGTTCTGGGTTCTACTTTGTGTTCTCGTGACTGTGTTCCGGTGATAGTGGTCTGAATGTTCAGATTTATTTATTGTGATTTGCTTTAGTGATGATGGGTTTTCAATGATTGATTCAGTTGTGGTTGATTCAGATATTGATGATTGAGTTTCAGTGATTGGTTGATGCAAATGTATTTGATGGTTGTATTGCAGTGGTGATTGATTCTAAGCTTCAATGTTGTTGATGGGTCCAATACGAAAACTTGATGAAACATGGCCTTCAAATTGTGGTGTTGTGTTCTAGGAGTATCCAGTCTGAAAATTTATGAAACGTGGTCATTAGAGGAAGAGAGAAGTTTGTAGCCTTCTTTAGGCCGGTGCCTATGTATTGGTAAACATATCAGCTAGTACAAGAGCTAGGGCATTGGAACCCCCTTCCAGTAGCAGCTGGAAAACGAGTGAAGGTTGGAGCCTTCTGTAGGCTGGCACCTACGTACTAGTAAATGGATCGGCTAGTACAAGATCCAGGGGGTTTGAGCTCCCTTACAGTAGCAGCTGGAAAATGAGTGAAGGTTGGAGCCTTCTGTAGGTTGGCGCCTACGTACTAGTAAACGGACAGCTAGTACAAACACTAGGGGGTTGTAGCTCCCTTCCAGTAGAAGCTGGAGAACGAGTGAAGGTTGTAGCCTTCTACAGGTGGGTGCCTACGTACTGGTATGAGTCTGCACCAATACAAGATTGTAAACAGGTTTTTCTTATATTAAAAGAAGACAACAACAGGTGGTTTTTGTCCCGCATTAGGTTTCCACCTTAAATATTGGTGTTCATCTGTGTTTCTTATGTGTGATGGTTTGTTCTGTTATTACTGCACATGGTTACTATTTATATGGTTAATGAAGTACTGATGCACTAATTAAATGATCTAGAATTGATCCAAGACAAAATAATTAAGGTATTACAGACTCATGTGCATGGATGTGCCTATGTTATTTTATGCAACGGATCGATAAGATTGCGAAATACACAGACACTGAAGTAGTTAGAGAAAACACAATAGAAAAAACGTATAAACATAACAAGTTTAATAAGGAGTTCACCCAACACTCCTGGGCTACGTCTCTTGGTCCAGCCTTCAGTGGTGGCCTCTCTATTATGTTTTCAAGCAGAGTTTTTACAACAGTGAGCTCAATTTGAGTCTCACCCAATAGATATAAATCAGTAAGATTGTACTTGGATCCCCCAAGTCTCTGGAGTACACAGACTCTCCTTACTGAGACTCGACCTCTATTGGTCATAGCAGTATGAGCCCAACCTGAAACTCATACATGACAGACATATACAGAGGAGTTCGCTTGAACCTCTCAAGCCTTCTTTGGAGTACATAGACTCTCTCTGACTCTCTCTAGCTTTGTCTGGCTTGATGCTGCCTTTTGCTTCTGCAGGTCAGCTCGACTCCTTCTTTCTTCTCTTAGTTTTCTGCATCTAACTAACTCTCCAACTGCTTCCTTCTTTCTCTTTCAACTTGTGGCTTTAAAGTCAATATGCTTTATGACTCTTCATTTTCGCTTCTTGGCTTTCTGGTTCCCTTGCCTCTATCCATTTGAAGCCCTCTATTTTGCGTAATCATCACTGTGTAACGCCTCACAGGGAGGTGACCACCTATTTTGTAATGAACTGAGTGTCAGTTCTCCTGGAAATGTTTGAACGACCATTATTTCCGTTTGCTCCAAGATTTCCCACGAAACACGAACCTTTGCCAACTCATCGTCCATGTCGGACTTCAAATCCCATGTGATCTTACTCTATAATCCTGTCAAATCTGATCATTTGTTGGGGCGCATCTCCACCGTTGATCTGGGGCCCCCAAATCCTATGGTTGTTGTGCATATTGCACAGTTAAGTAGCTCGATGGTTACTCATCTGATGTGCGCAGTTCTCTCTCTTCCATTGGACGCGTGTCACTTGCTGTGTGGCATCGGGTGGGATTTGGTTGCAACCGCTTACTGCCTCGAAGCCCTTCCGATATCCTGCCAGTTTTGGGGGACCCTGCCTTTGACGGAATCAACATGATATCTATTATGTTTTATAACTTTTCGGGTCCGGGTTTCTCGGGGCTTTTCCTTCTTTGAGGGGTTTGCCCGGCAATATGCGATTAGCGACTTGTCGCTAATTGCATATCAGAAACCACCCCCATTTCTTGAAAAGACCTCCCATTTTGCCAATTCGTGACAGTGCACGTTACCATGGGCCAATGGTTTGCGCGCTTGACTTAGGGTCCTCGTTGCTCCACGCTGTTCACAAATTACAACTGTTTCAAGGATATTTCTGATAAGCTCGTTCTTTGTAAGACTTTGAAACTTTGGCATGAATTTTACAGAGTTCATGAAAACTTAGAGAGTGCTTTAGGATCCAATTCGAATCACGACCTTCCCACTGAAAAAACTTTTGGACCACCAAAAGTTGGTTTTTATGCATCAATCAAGTGAGGGTATAGATTCCTCGCTGCCCAATTTCTATCCATTTCGCACTGCTTGGTTTTGAACCTTTGAGCCCAATCCTAAGGTACTCAACATCCCCTCTGCGCATAGTTCTCACGTCCAGAACTGTATCTTCCTGCAATTCATTAAGATATTCAGGCAACAGATCATCAATAGAAGGTAATTGACTCTGCTCTTCGGGATCTTCAATCAATGAAGGTTCAAATAGTCTCAGGCTGTTTGCATTAACAACTGAGTAGATGTGCATGTAAGCTGGCAAATCAAGGCGAAAATAATTCTCACCAATTTTCTCAAGTATCTTGAAAGGTCCATACCTTATTGGCTTCATCTTCTTACCTTCACCTTGCATTCTTTCTTTGCTGATATACAACCAAATTTGATCACCAACTTGGAAACTATGCTCAATCTGATGCTTATCATGCCTTGCCTTGTACTTGGCTTGGCTCTTTTCCAGCTATTCCTGTACTTCCTGGTGAATCTCTTGGATTTGTTCAATGAACTTGGTTGCCTTGTCCACATCACTGTGTCCATCAACCGCTATGTCTTTACCAAAGACAAAATCCAAGGGAGACCTTGGTGTGAAACCAAAACAGGTCTCAAAAGGAGATCTTTGTGTAGAAGAATGTTTAGTTCGGTTGTAAGCATGCTGCACATAACATAAATATTCATCCCAATTCTTGGGATGCTTTCTACAATAGCCTCTGAGCAATTGGATTACTATCCTGTTGACCACTTCTGTTTGGCCATCTATTTGCGGATGAAAAGTTGTGCTCTTCTTCAGTCCGGTGTCCTTGAATTCCCACAAACTCAACCAAAATCTCCCGATAAATCGAGAGTCTCGATCAGATATAATGGAAGTGGGTAATCCAAAATGAACCCATACATGCTGAAAGAACAACTTTGCAGTTTGTTCAACTGTAATCTATTTGTTACAAGGTATTAAAATACACATTTTGCTGAACCTATCCACAATAACATATAAATAGTCATGACCTTTTCTAGATTTAGGCAGTCCCCCAACAAAGTCCATGGAAACACTTTCCCAAGGATGAGAAGGAACTGGTAGTGGAGTGTACAAGCCTAGTTTTCTATTGCTGGGCTTGCTTTTAGCACACATAGTACACCCTCTTACATATCTAGAAACTGTCTCATTCATTTTTGGCTAATAACAAAATCTTTGCAGTTGTGCAACTGTTTTACTTACACCAAAGTGACCTGATATTAGAGAAGTGTGTGCTTCTCGAATTATTTTTACTCTTTCAGTTTGTGGAATGCATAACTTTCCAAAATGATACAAGTGTTGGTCCTTAACATGATAATCCAATTCTTCTACTTGTTTGCCGCGACTTAAAGTTGCATATACATCTTTAAAATCTATATCTTGAGCATACTGTTCAATGTAGCTTTCATGCAATACTGAATTATGCTTAAGTATAGTAGATGCATTTATGATTGGTTTGGACAACATATCTACAACTTTATTGTGTATGCCCTTTTTATATCTGATGACAAGATGAAACTGTTGTAGAAAACCCATCCACCTATAGTGTCTTGATTGGTGCAACTTAGTTTGGGAGTGTAAATATTGAAGTGGTTGATGATCAGTATGTATAACTGTCTCTTTGCCCATTAAATAATGTTTTCACTTTTTCACACTCTGTACTAATGCATACAATTCCTTATCATATGTGGGATAATTAACTACTGCAGAATTAAATGTCTCAGCATGATAACATATGGGTTTACCGTGTTGCATCAACACTGCTCCCATGGCATAGTCACTAACATCTGTTTCAATCTCAAATGGTCTTTGAAGATTGGGTAGTGCTAGTACTGGTGCTGTACTAATCTTTTCTTTGAAGGTGTCGAAGGCTTTCTGCTATTTTCCTCCCCACTGAAACACCTTGTTCAATCCTATTTTAAAAGCATGTAAGGGAGCTGCGATCAAGGAAAAGTTAGAAATAAACTTTCTCCAATACTGTGCTGCTCCTAAGAAGCTTCTAACTTCTGTAGCAGATTTGGGCTTAGGCTAGTTTACAATGACTATAATCTTATAGGGATCTATCTTCAATTCATCACCCCCTACAATATGACCTAAATAATTCAAAGATGTTTTGCCAAATTCACATTTTGAGAGCTTAACATAAAGATTTTCTCTTTTTAAAACATCTAGAGTCTGCTTTACATGCTTCAAATGTTCTTCCCATCTTTTACTAAATATAAGAATTTCATCCAAATATACAATGACAAAATCATCAATAAAAGGTCTGAGTACATCATTCATTACTCTCATGAAAGTAGCAGGAGCATTAGTTAAGCCAAAAGGCATAACCGACCACTCATGCAATCCCTGCTTTGTTTTGAAAGCAGTCTTCCATGCATCTTGCTCTGCAACTCTGACCTGATGATAGCCACTATGCAAGTTCAACTTGGAAAAATAAACAGCTTCTTTCAACTGATCTAATAGATCATTTATGCGAGGAAGGGGATAACGGTTTTTGATCGTTATCTTATTCAGTGCTTGGTAATAAATGCACATTCTTCATGAGCCATCTTTATTTCTAACCAAGACAATTAGAGACCCACATGGCGATGTGCTAGGTATTATGAAACCTTTTTCAAGTAGCTCCTGTACCTGCTTCTTGATTTCTGCATTCTCTAAAGTAGACAACCTGTACATTCTGATGTTAGGCAATGGAGCATCTTGCTGCAAATTAATATCATGTACTATTTCCTTTTGGGGTGGCAGACTTTTAGGTTCTTGAAATAGTATATCATATTCTGAAACAACTTTTTCTAAATTAGCTTGCTGCTTAGCATTACAACCCTCAAATATACTAGTTTTATCAGGTTTCTTTTCCTTTACAACCATCAGTAAAAATTGTTTGCATGAATTTACAATTCTTTTCATCTGCCCTAAGTTTATGAGAGTATAATTACTCTTGAGTTTATGAGCTCTTACAATATATTTGATTCCATCTTTAACGAGTTGATACTTGTTTTAAGCCCTATAGAAAATAGCTTTCATATCATACAATTAAGGACTTCCTAAAACAATTCCACATATATCCAAGGGAACAATATCTAACTCAACCTCATCTACAAATGCTAACCAAAAAGAAAACCTAAGTTTACATTATCTAGTCACTTGTAGTGTTGCTTTATCACATAACCATCCTAATGGATATGGCTTCTTGTGAGGTGTAGTTAGTAATCCCAGCTTCTTTACAATTGCTTCAGAAATTAAATTTACTAGTGAGCCACTATAAAACAAAGTATCAATCTTTTGATGCTTGGAAATAACTCTAAATGAAAAAGCTCATGTCTTTTCCTCTCATTTTCTTCATTATCAATAGATTGTGTAGAATTACTAGTAGATGCTTCAGAATTTTTACCTTTTATACTCGTGGATGCGATCGTTGTTTCATCTCCTGAGTTTGACCCCAAATCTTTTTGAATAGCTGCAACAGTCTTCTTCTTCTTGCCATCGTACTTCTTGGGTTTTAGCTTCGGAAGCAGAATCCAACAGTGTTCATCATCATGCCCATCCTTCTTACAGTGAGTGCATGAAGATTTGGTCCTTTTTACAACATTTGTCTTCCTCTCTTTCCATTTCTATTTTCTCTTTTCCTTATTCTTGCTTGGAGTGGGTTTTGATGATCCCCCAACTTCTGGGTTCACATTCTTGCCTCTAGCCTCTAGATGTGTAGCCTGAACATATACATCATTTATGCTAGCGGGATTAAACATGAGAATGGTGTGCTTTAAATAACTGTGTAGAACACCTATATACTTCAGCAGAGTTTTAGGTGAGTCTAAAGAAATTCCTAGAATCAAAGCTCTTTTTCTAAATTCTTGATTAGCCTTGTACACTTTGCCCTTTTAATTGGCGAAGAGTTTTCTAGCACATCATGGCCTACTGCATATAAGCTAGTGGATAGAATTGATTTTTAATTGTAGAAACAAATTCACTCCAAACAGAAAGAATTTTACGATGCTTCTTCATTTCAGCTTGTGTCCTGCCTTCCCACCATACCAAGGCAGTAACTCCAAGGCGTAGGCTGGCTAGCTGAATCTTACTTTTGTCTGAATCAATGCTCTACACCTTGCAATACACATCAATCTGTCTAATCCAATTATCCAGCTTCTCTGCATTCAACTCTCCATCATATATCGGCAAGTCAAATTTAACATCTAATTTAATCAAAGATGTTTTATTTTTATTTTTAGGGCTACTAGGAGGTGTGGGAAACTTTTATTTTTTCCTTTTTCTTTTAGAGTGGCCATGGAGGAGAGATTCTTTTGCTCCTTTATCTTGTTTGGAGTTTGATGAATCTTCATATCTACCTTTCTTAAATTCTCTATACATTTCTTCTACCATGGCTTTCATGGTCAAGAAACTGTCCATGAACTAGGATTCTAATTCCAAGGGACTTTCTTCTGACATTTTCCTCTTAGGATAGACTCTTCCAATTTTAGGGTTAGCTTCAACCAACTCTCCTACTAATTTAAGCTTTGATCTAGTTAGCATTCAACAAAAAAATCCAGCACAAGCTTGTCTAACCTTAGTAACCTAGAGCTTTGATACCACTTGATCTGGAATTGATCCAAGACAAAAAAATTAAGGTATTACAAACTCATGTGCATGGATGTGCCTATGTTATTTTATGCAACGGATCGATAAGATTGTGAAATACATAGACACTGAAGCAGTTAGAGAAAACAAAATAGACAAAATGTATAAACACAACAAGTTTAATAAGGAGTTCATCCAACACTCCTGGTCCAGCCTTCAGTGGTGGCCTCTCTATTATGTTTTCAAGTAGAGTTTTTACAATACTGATCTCAATTTGAGTCTCACCCAGTAGATATAAATTAATAAGACTGTACTTGGATCCCACAAGTCTTTGGAGTACACAGACTCTCCTTACTGAGACTCGACCTCTATTGGTCACAGCAGTATGAACCTAATATGAGGCTCATACATGATAGGCATATACAGAGGAGTTCACTTGAACCTCACTCCTTCTCTAGAGTACACAGACTCTCTCTAACTCTCTTTGGCTTTGTCTGGCTCGATGCTGCCTTTTGCTTCTGTAGGTCAGCTCGGCTCCTTCTTTCTGCTCTTAGCTTTCTGTGTCTAACTAACTCTCCAACTGCTTCCTTCTTTCTTTGCCAACTTGTGGCTTTAAAGAAAATCTGCTTTCTGACTATTCGTTTTCACTTCCCGGCTTTCTGGTTCCCCTGCCTTTTTCCGTTTGAATCCCTCTGTTATGCGCAATCATCACTGTGTAACGCCTCACAGGGAGGTGGCCACCTATTTTGTAACGAACTGAGTGTCAGTTCTCTTGGAAATGTTTGAATGACTGTTATTTTCGTTTGCTCCAAGATTGCCTGCGAAACACGAATCTTTGCCAACTCATCATCCATGTCGAACTTCAAATCCCATGTGATCTTGCTCTATAATCCTGTCAAATCCGGTCATTTATCAGGACGGGTCTCTGCCATTGATCTGCAGCCCCCAAATCCTACGGTTGTCGTGCATATCGTGCGGTTAAGTAGCTCGATGGTTACTCGTCCGATGTGTGCAGTTTTCTCTCTCTTTCACTGGAAACGTGTCACTCGTTGTGTGGCATCAGGTGGGACTTTGTTGAAACCGCTTACCGCCTCGAAGCCCTTCCGATATCCTACCAATTTTGGGGGACCCCTCCTCTGATGGAATCAACATGATATCCGTTATGTTTTATAACTTTTCGGGTCCAGGTCGCTCGGGGCTTTTCCTTCTTTGAGGGGTTTGCCTGGCGATATGCGATTAGCGACTTATCAGAAACCACTCCCGTTCTTGAAAAGACCCCCCGTTTTGCCAATTTGTGACAGCGCGCATTACCATGGGCCAACGGTTTGCGGGCTTGACCGAGGGTCCTTGTTGCTCCGTGCTGTTCACAAATTACAACTTTTTTGAGGTTATTTCTGATAGCTCATTCTTTGTAAGGCTTTGAAACTTTGGCATGAATTTTACAGAGTTCATGGAAACTTAGAGAGTGTTTTAGGATCCAATTCAGATCATTAAATATCAACATATTATGAATTAACTGAATGATAAGTTTGTTGGATATACGCTGGTTACCTTAAATATAGTTATGTGTACACGCGAGTTACCTTCATTGAAGTAGCATATATAAATCAGAGTATGAAAAGAAAAAATTATTGATTTGACTAATATTGATTCACCCCCTCTCTCAGTATTATTTCCAACAATTGGTATCAGAGCTAGGTCCTTTGGCAGAAGCTTGATCGCTTGAAGGAGATCCGTAGAAACAATGGGAAAGAATCTAAAGAATAAAGCGCCTCATAAAAAAGAATACATCTCAAAGAAATAGTGACATCAAAAGAGACAATTGGCCGTTAGGTGGAAGTAAGTATTCAGATCCAGAATCACCTCATATTGAAGATGAACAAGTAAACGAAGTATCAGGTACAAAATTTTGGTCTTCTAGTGATACTTTTCTTTGTTCATGCAATATTGAAGATATTGTAAGTGATCGTGAAAGAAACATAGACGCAGAAGTTAAAAGACTCGTAGATAAAATCAGAGATCAACAAGATATATTTAACAAAAGCGAGTGTGCCTTAAAAGAAGAAGTTACCAAATTAAAAGCTCAGATGGAGGAAGGAAACAAAGTAAGGAAGCAGTACAAGGAAAAGGAAGATTAATGTCAAAAGCTACAAGATGAAGTGACATCATTAAGGAATGAAGTAAATGAAAAGTGTACAACCATCAAGAGACTTAAAGATAGATCCAGTTACTATGAAAGTATTGAAGCTAAGATCCTCTCTCTAAAAGAAGATCTTGAAAATAAGTTGAATGAAAATGGAGAAGTTATTAGAAACAAGGCAAGACTTGTTTGCAAAGGGTATGCCCAACAAGAAGGTATAGATTTTGAAGAAACTTTTGCACATGTTGCCAGACTTGAAGTCATAAGGATGTTTCTTTCTCTTTCTAGTTTTTGAAAATTCAAAGTGGATGTAAAATCAACCTTTCTTAATGGAGATTTAGAAGAAGAAGTTTATATTGAACAACTAGAAGGATTCATTATTGGAAATGATGCAAAACTTGTATACAAACTTAAAAGGGCTCTTTATCATCTGAAACAGGCTCCAAGGGATTGGTATTACTGCCTTGAAAAATATCTACAACAACAAGGCTTTACAAAAGGTTCTGCAGATAGCAATTTATACACAAAGATTGAAAATGATAAATTGCTAATTATTGTTGTTTATGTTGATGATATCATTTTTGGTAGCAATGAAGAATCTATGAGTCATAATTTTTCTTCAGTAATGCAGCAAGAATTTGAAATGTCCTTACTTGGTGAACTTACTTATTTTCTTGGTCTACAAGTTCAGCAAACAAAAGATGGCATCTTTCTTTCACAAACCAAATATCTCAAGCAGATCTTGAAAAAGTACGGAATGGAAGATTCTAAACCAGTATGTACTCCAATGGTAACAGGATGTAGTCTCAGCTCTAATGATGAATCACCAGTAGTAAACCAACCAACTTATAGATCTATGATTGGAAGTCTGCTTTATCTAGCAAGTACCAGACCTGACATCATGCATGCAATAGGAATTGTTGGAAGGTTCCAAGCAAATCCAAAGGAATCACATCTCCAGGCAGTCAAAAGAATTTTCAAATATCATCAAGGAACTCAGGACTTTGGACTATGGTATCCTAAAGATACAAACCTTACTCTTCATGCATATACAGATGAAGATTGGGCAGGAAGTTTTGATGATTGAAAGAGCACTAGTGGTGGTGCATTCTATATGGGTTCCCGATTAGTATCTTGGTTCAACAAGAAAAAAAGTTCGATTGCTTTATCTACAAATGAAGCATAATATGTGGTTGTCGTATCTCGCTGCAAACAACTACTTTGGATGATGCAAACTTTGCAAGACATTCAGATCACATATACTCCACCCATCTCCATTCTATGTGATAATACAAGTGCCATTAGCATTTCAAAAAATCAAGTCATGCACTCCAAGACCAAGCACATACCCATCAAGTACCATTTTCTACAAGAATAAGTGCTTGAACAAAAGGTCAAATTGGAGTATGTTCCCTCCAAAGAACAGGTTGCTGATATATTCACTAAATCACTACCCAAAGAAACATTTGAATATCTTAGACAAAAGCTAGGAGTAGTTGCTGCATCATCCTACTGTTAAATCTAGTTTTTCAGAGGAAGGTTATTATACATGGGTTTCATGAAGTATAGTCACATATACACGCGGGTTGTTGTGACTGAAGAAGCGTATATGTTTTTCTAACAGGAAAAAAAATGGGTCAGACTCTGATATGGTTGCTCTATCTGATTTTGATGATTACAGTCTGACGATATGTTTTGTTCATTAATTTTTATCTGACTGACAAAGATGCCTTGATGAATGACTTGTTAACAATGCATAGGTAGCACAGGTTTAGGGGGAGCATTAGCCTTCACATGCATTCTACATTGTTGGAATTATGGGTGCTAAGTCCAGCTATGGCTTTAGATATTTATACCATTTGTTTCTTAAGTCATGTAAAAGTCTAGGGTGTGATATGATTTCTCATACATTTGAATGAGTCCTATTAGACAAATGATGTAATTTGTATCCCCACTTTGCATGGGATGGATGATGTAATATTTATTGTATTTCTGTCATGTATAAATAATTGGTATATCCCCACTTGGTTGGGTGGATGAGTCAAATTTTGTATATTCCCACTTGATTTGGAGATTGATGTATGTATGAGTCATTGGTGATAGGAAGGTCAAACTCACATAGTTGAGTTATAGAGTCATGTTATTATTTTGGAAAATATTTTTGCAGACTCTGCATGTGCTCAGGGGGAGCATGGATGGTTAGTGCATCACAACATGCACAATGATATTAGAACATGTACAAAGAGGGAGTTTAATCAGAGAATTCAGCATGTGCCTAGGGAGAGCATGATCATATTCAGTTGTTCAGATATGAAGGGTATCCTAGTTTTCCCTTTGCCCTTGATGTCAAAGGGGGAGAGAATTTTGGTGTTGCTTAACAGTTTGTACAACTTGCAGTAATCAAGACCATCATGTTGCCATCAAGTCCAAAGGGGGAGATTGTTGGCATTATGATACAAGTGTTGTCCTTGATGGCAACTCACTCACAGGTCAATTCAGTTTTGGTAAAAGGAAACTCACAATACAACAGGTATATTTAGAGGTAACAGGGCAGTGGTATAGTAGAACAGGAAGATGGAACTAAGGTCTACGGATCAAAATAAAGAAGGTAAAGGAAAAGGCTGATGAAAAGAATTTAAGAAGTATACGCAGGTCCACTTAGTAAAAACATCGTATACACGTTGGTCCAGAGAACAAAAAGAGCGTATACGTATACATGCACTCCCACAGGAAGAAAAGAACGTACATGTTGGAAAAACAAGGTTTTAGTTCGAGGTATTTGGTCCAAGGTATTGGTCCAAGGTATTTGGTTTGAGGTATTGACCCTAGGTATTTGGTCCAAGGTATTGGTCCTAAGTGGTTTTGGTCCAAGGCATTGACAAAGGATCTAACTATCTAAGGAGGAAAAGATCATTAGGATAATGTGAGCAAGCAATGAATATCTGATGAAAAGTGAGTTCAAAAACAAATATGCATGTTATGGGTTTCTAGTGCTTTTCTTGATCTGAACTAAGGATGAACCGTAGTGGTTGATGAGGGATGAGACCTAATGATGGATCAGGATCATAAGACCTGAAATGAATTATTATTATGTGGTCTGATCATGGATAGTATAGATATGAATACTGACGCATGTGTTATTTTGTAAATGTTATGATTTGGGTATGACTAAAGGCTAGAATAGCTGTCAAGTTTTTAAGTTAGTATTTGCAGATCTGTACGCTGGTTCGCTTTGGTAAAAATGAATATACACGCTGGTTAGGCACATCAAAGTAGCATATACATTATGAAATATGATGTTTGAAGTTGCAGTTGGTTTTGGTTGTTGATGCAGAGTTCTGCATTCTACTTTGTGTTCTGGTCACTGTGGTTTGAATGTTCAGGTTGATTGATTATGATTTGCTTCAGTGATGATGGGTTTTCAATGATTGATTCAGTTGTGGTTGATTCAGAGATTGATGATTGAGTTTCAGTGATTCGTTGATGTAGATGTATTTGATGGTTGTATTACAGTGGTGATTGATTCTAAGATTCAATGTTGTTGATGGGTCCAGTATGAAAATTTGATGAAACGTGGCCTTTAGATTGTGGTGTTGTGTTCCAGGAGTATCCAGTCTAAAAATTTATGAAACGTGGTCCTTGGAGGAAGAGAGAAGGTTGTAGCCTTCTATAGGCTGGCGCCTAGGTACTGGTAAACATATCAGCCAGTGCAAGAGCCAGGGGGTTGGAGCTCCCTTCCAGTAGCAGCGGGAAAACAAGTGAAGGTTGGAGCCTTCTGTAGTCCGGTGCCTACGTACTAGTAAATGGATTAGCTAGTACAAGAGCCAGGGGGTTGGAGCTCCCTTCCAGTAGCAGCTGGAAAAAGAGTGAAGGTTGGAACCTTCTGTAGGTTGGCACTTACGTACTAGTAAACGGATCGACTAGTACAAACATTAGGGGGTTGTAACTCCCTTCTAGTAGAAGCTGGAGAACGAGTGAAGGTTGTAGTCTTCTGCAGGTGGGTGCTTGCGTACTGGTATGAGTTTGCACTAGTACAATATTGTAAACAATTTTTTCTTATATTAAAAGAAGACAACAACAAGTGGTTTTTGTCTTGCATTGGGTTTCCACCTTAAATATTGGTGTTCATGTGTGTTTCTTATGTGTGATGAGTTGTTCTGTTATTACTGCACATGGTTACTGTTTATATGGTTAATGAAGTACTGATGCACTAATTAAAGATCAACATATGATGAATTAACTGAATGACAAGTTTGTTGGATATACGCTGGTTGCCTTAAATACAGTTGCGTGTACACGCAAGTTACCTTCATTGAAGTAGCATATAGAAATAAGAGTATGAAAAGAAAAAGTTATTGATTTGACTAATACTGATTCACCCCCCCTCTTAGTATTATTTCTAACATCATGTGGTCCTTTTGTTGTTATAGCATGGGTTTTTCTAGGTATGACAGTGTTTTTGGCCTAGCCTTGCCATATCTAGATAGCCGTGGTGTGATGGGGTTCTCATGTTTTGGTTGAGTTGGATTTTCGGATGGATTCAAAGCTGAGTGAAGTGGATCTCTGAATGATAGAACACATGGCCTAGTAACCCCTAAACCAGACAGTGGATTGCAGTAAAGCAAGGTTTTTTGTTGCCTCGGTGGGCCTAGGAATCCACATCAGTGAGTGGTGGGATTTATGGTAAATCCAAGAGGTGGATTTCTCTCCATTGGGCCTGTTAGCCTCCTATTGCAATAGGTTTCATATTTCATGATTGATAGTGGAAATGCCAAAAATTTTCATCTTTTCCATGCTACAAAAGTTCCATTTTTGAAAGATTTTTAAATTAAGGGAAGGCCAAACAGTTTAATCTTGGCTTCCTTAGGTTTAAATTGCTTGTTTTAGACTAGAGAAAAAAATATCTGTCCAAACAGTGCAAGCTTGGCAGAAGAGTAGATAGGCAGAGAAATGAAGGAGCCCAACTGCTTAATCTGGGTCCTTGGAAGAGATAAGGGTAGATCTAGTTAGGAGGGTAGTCAAAAGAAAAGAGGATAATCAGGGTCTGCAAGTCTAAGAGCACCCATTCAAAGGAAGAAAAAATGTTAGGTGTATTAGGTTGGGTAGGTATTTTGAGGCTGCAGAAGCAGAGTCTGGATCACATTCTGTATTATTAATAAGGGCTTAACTTATCAATCACAGAAAGGTCGAAGCAGTTGTCTAATGGCAGAATTCTGGTAGCATGTCTAACTCCCTTTCACCTCCCCCTCGAAATTTCTTACTAACATCCCCTTGAGGACTTTGAGATCTTCCCAGCAAGTCCTGTTATCATTTCATTTTTGTAAAATATCAAGGCAAGTTTTGGCTTTCTCAAATGAAAAGAAGCCACATCTCTTGTGTAAAATCATTTCTCCATATCCCATTTAAATCTCATGTCTAAGTTTCAGATCATGAACTTGGCATCATTCCCCTTACATTTATAGTTCACAAACTCATATTAACTTCTAATCCTATTATATAGCTCCCTAACTAAATTTTCCCATCCCTATTATTACAAAAAACTATATAAAATCCCAAAAATATTAAAATCCCACCCTATAGCATTATAGCTATGTATATACAGTTTAGGGAAATGATAGTCCATCTGGGACTACAATTAACCCTTCCGCGTTCTAACCCGGGGTTGTTTAAACCTCTGGTTAAAATAATAACCATGGTCTTCCCCTTTTGTATATAAACCCAACCCTTTTAGTGCTCATTATTTATATTTGGCGTTTAAACGTTTAATTTAACATTAATCACCGCCGCCACACATAACCCACCAAACCCGCATTTTCCAAAGATTTTGACCCCCCCGCGGCATATTATTATTTTATAAATCAGGCGGGTCCCGTCCCTAATCCCCGTCACCTTACCCGTGCCGCCAACCGTTAGATCTGGGCCATCCAAGATCTACGGAGGGCGGGTCTTTTCCTGTCCCGATATGCCAAGGGTTAACGTCCGGGGGATGGGCGGTTTTCCCTGCCGTACCCCCGCCACGTGTCGCCCTCCCGGCTGTGTTGGGGCCCCCACCGCCGAAACTGCTTCTGCGCTAAAGCGGTGCGATATGAAACCACAAACCGCTTCCCCTATGTGACGTCGGTGCCACGTCTTCCCATGACGCCACCCCCGCACCGCCGATGCTCTGCCACGTTGCTGCCACCTCACCGCGTTGTGCCCGCCCCCTGCCACCGTGTCATTGCCACGTCACCCCCCGTCAGCTGCCACGTCACCCATCCGTACCCGGGACCCGTTGATGACGTCAGCGTAACGTCATCCCAATAAAGCACCAAAAGTGCTAATATGCCAAATTTTTCATAAAAACATGCCTTTTCCACCATTTGTTAGTCATTTTCATTGGATGCGGTGGAGAGTTGCTGCTGCCGTTTGCGCCCGTTTGCCTCCAAAATTCAAAATTCGACCAATTGAGCTGGAACCACCTCCGAATCCGTCTTCACTAGTCGCCATTGGACCAGTCCAGCTACCCTCGGCGCCAGTTTAACCAGGTATTTGCCCTACTTTGCCCCTTCGCCCCTGTTCTTCCCATTTTTCTCCAGTTTACATGTTTTGAAGCCTACAAATTCCCAAATTAATGACTCTGCCCTACCTAAATTCTGCCTAAATCCACTGCTAAGCCTCTACCTTAGGAAAACCCTACCAACCCACGCCTATATGCGAATTTACCTTTGGAAACTCAATTTCGAGCTCGATTCCCGGCAAAAATTTCATAACAGGTCGGCATTGTTCCATTTTTACCCCATTCCACTCATAAACCTCTACAATTTCACTGTAATACTCCCCGTTCCCTTGCAAAGATTTGCCCTCCCAGTCTCCTACCCAAAGAATTTGCCAAAGGAACCAAAGCCTTATCTGAACTCTACACAGTTTCCTTTTTTATCATAATTCCACATACTGTAGGCCATTCCCTCACTTGAAATCATTTTGCAACTCCTTTGCAAATCCTCAGAGTCAATTGTCAGCAATCTGTTACTGCTGTAAAACTTCATTCCAAATATAACCTCAAAAGTTTTATAATGGCCACTCCAACAGTTCTCAGTGTCACTCCTATAAATCCACCAAACAAAGAACTTGAAGCCATGCCTCTGGCTGATAAGGATTACCTCATTCAAGATCTAGTTGGGGATCGAAATCACTTGAAGAACTTCTGCCAACTAAGAGACAGTTTTATAAACAAATGTGACATCTATGGCATATGGGAGTCCAATTTGCCTTATTATTTCCTTCCATCTGTTAATGTTTTCCTGAGGTCATCCATTTTTGTGCTGAGAACTATGAACCTAATAAGAGAGATGTCAAGTCTCCATCTAGGAGCATACTTTTTCATATCAGTCCTGACTCCATCAACCAGATGCTCGACTTCAAACAGACTCAGCTATTGACTCCTTTCTCCATGAACTATTTGCTGAATGAAGGCGCCAAGCTTTCCAGCTCTGAAATTGCAAGAATTACTAAGACATTCATGAGGGCAGACTGCCATCCAACAGGCCCACCTCCTTTCTTATATGACAATTTCAATGAGGTGGGCAAGCTGCTTATAGATATGATTTCCTCTGTGTTGGGTTTTAAAACAAGTGAGCACATTGATGAAATGGTGCTGGTTCTGCTGTCTGCATATAGCCCAGGACAGCCCCCTGTTGTTAAGTATAATTATGCCAAGTTCATAGCCAACAAAATACATGATCAGCTATTGAGGCTGGACAGGGAGGGAGTCTTTAAGTATTCATCATATATCTATCATTTGTTCATGTACTACTAGTTTGAATGCTTCCAATGCCCTATTAAAAAGTTGGATTCTAAGGGGGAAAAAAGGTCTGTCATCTTTTGGTCATCAGTTTTCCATGAGGTTCAAAACTCTCCATTTTCTTACTGTGAGTTCATTGACCAGTTTGTATACCCAATTTCTTGTCTTCTAAAAAGGTCCCCTCCTCCTAGATTGTCATTTGACATACAGAAGACCTTACAACTGTCTAAGAGTTACAAAATAAGTGATTGGTATCTCTACCAAGATCACACTGTCATTAGGATCTATGGCTATGAGCTCTGTCCTTATAGGCTCCCAAGATATGTACCAATGAGACTATTTGCATTGGAGTACTATAGGCAACTCATCAATGCTGATCTTACTCATTTCCATAGTGCCAAGAAGAAAGCTCATTTGAAATTCAAAGACCATCTAGGCCCCTTTGTTATGAACAAGAAAGAAGGTTGGCAGGATGTCGATTAAATACTGAGGGACAAATATAAGTTAAAGAGGAGTTTCTGGTGGGTCCCTTATGACCCGGAGGGTTTTATTAGTGCCAGAAGAGTTAAATACAGGCTGATGGCCTATGACCACTGTAAATTACCAGAAATTGAACAATATGCCAACCAAGATGAGTGGCTGCAAAACACATTAGTTGAGGAATTGACCCAAGAAGAAATTATGGAAAGAAATGTCAAAGATTTAGAAAAAACTCTTGACTTGGATTCTGCTGACCAGGTAACTTTAAAACTGCCGCACCAAGTCGGAGAAGGCACATCTACTGCTGCAGCTTCACAAGCTGCCCAAGGAGCATCTACAGTAGCAACAGGTATAGCTAAAGGAAAAGAGCCAATGGATACAGAACAAGGAATGGTCACAGAAAAACCTGCCACTTCAATGGAGCAATCTCAAGGACAGGCTCCTCCACAGCAAACAGAGGCACCACAAGTGCCTGTTTTACAGACTCTTGCCCATGAGGAAAGAGGCAGAAAACGAGACCGAGAAGACTCCACACCTGCTAGTGGGTCTACACAATAGCTCGAAGCTAAGAGGCAAAAGGTTGACTCTCCAATTGAGGAGGAAGTCAGTGAGGAACTCCTTGGAAGTCCAAGGAGAGATAGAGAAGGAAGTCAACAAACAGCTACAAGCTCCTTCCAATAAGAGCAAGACAGACAGCATGGCATGGAGGTATCTTCCTCTACACAGCGAAGTAAGAAGCCAACTAGCATCAAAGCCACCTTTAAAGAAATCAAGGCTCAAAATTAGCTATTAAGAGTACAATTGTATGACCAATTTCTTAAAGCAACACCTGCCAAGCAGGAAAGGTTGATGGCGGCATATGACATCAAAGAAGAAAGGATGATTCTCAACCACTTCAAGCCCAAGGTTCAGCAGCCACAGTCAGCTGTAGACTATGTCAAGACAAGATTAGAGGTCATAGACAGGGACATTCACCCCATGGATCAAATAGAGTTACATAAGCAAAAAAGGGAGATGGTTTATGCCACCCTGGCAGAGAAGGCCACGCTGGCTCATGAGTTGAAGGAATCTTTAAAGAATACAAATACTCATCTTGATTTGGAAAGAATGTCCTCCACAGCCAAAGACAACAGAATTAAAAACTTGGAGGACATTATTGTGGACCTAGGGCATGATCCTAAGAACCCCAAAGCCATCAAGGCCCTAATGAAGAAAAAGGAGGACGATATTGCTGCTCTGAAAAAGCAAATGAGGCTCACCTCGACTATGCACCCATAAACAGGAGAACTGGTTCGAGAGAAAGAAGCCGAAGATTCATTGGACCTGCTAATGCAAATGAACCAGAGAATAATTGAGATGGAGGGAGAGCTGGAGAAAGCACTACAAGGTAAGCAGGGAGACTCGACCTCCCAGCCACCTCAAACAGTTCCAACTGTTGTTACTGTTCCTCCTACACAAGCAGCAGTGACCCCTCCAGTTATTCCAGCAGCTACAACAGCTACAGATGCTACAGCGGCAAAAACAACTACTCCTGAATCTAGCATGAACATGGATGAATTGACAAAAGCTGTCAAGGAGCTGGAGCTTCAGGCAACGGAGATAAAAGAGGCCAAGGAAAAGTTGGCCAACCTAGAAGGAAAATATGATAAGTCCAAAATGACAGTGGCTGAGCAGATAAGGGAAATTAAGGCCCTAAAGGACAAAATAAAGGCCTTTGAGGAGGGGCTAACTTTGGACAAGACACTAGCTGAAATAAAGAGGATTCTGTGGGCCAAGATTAATCAATCGATCAATGACCAGTGGCGGTCAATTCAGGCCATACATGAACAAATAGATCTAATTGGCTTGGCTCAGTTTGAAAATCAGAGAGCCAGAGCAGCATTGGGAACCATGCCTGAACAGGCCAACAGAATGATTAATTTTTTGAACCATCAAACTAACGAAGAGCTAGCAACCATGAAAATTATGAATAGGATGGAGGCTATACTCACAGCAAAGAAGGTGTTGACTCTGAGAGGTTTTGTACAGACACTAGAAAGAAAGTGTCAAGAGATGCAAAGGGACATAGATGATTTTACGTGGAAACTTGCAGCATTACAAAGCAAAGTTTTGCCCAGTTTGCTGACCAGTGCTGGAAGGCTGTTAACACGTGAGCAATATGTCACCAGAGTGAACAACTATGTCACAAATCAACTTACTGCATCCTCAGGCTCTACAGCAGAGCCAGGGCCACCTTCTAGGCAGAATCTCTATGATAAGTTGGAAAACTTATTTTTTATTGAACATGAAATTAATCATATGTTTGGGATGCCACCCAATTATTATAGGTATACAGAGGCCGACGAGACACTCATCAAAATACAAAAGCATCAGTTACCTCCCGAGGATTGGTGGCAGGCAATGCTGGCCATTGTGCCCAGGTAATTTCAGTTTTGCCCCCTTTTTGTTGTTTCAAATACTCGGTCAGCTATGAGTCAGCCAAATGAGGCATGGAAGCACCGGACAGAGTGGTTAAAGAACAGGCAGAGTAGGTTGGAGTAGTGACAAAGCAAAGACATGGACGACAAACCCAAAATACCGCAGATTTTAAAAGTGCAGCCCAGCCGACTCAATTGGACTCGAAAGTCAATTTTCTCTGACATGAATGAACAACTGTTATATTCATGTTTACTACAACATTTACTCTTGCAGCTACTATCCCTTAAGAGTTGGCAAAGAAGTTATGAGCTATTAACTCATCATCTAGAGATTTTGTATCTTGTTTTTGTATATATACCTCCCCACAGAACGTTGAGAGGGTTGGTTGGTTGATTTACTCCAAGAGAGACTTTCTCTGTATACTTGATGTTTTCATTAATAAAAGACTACTGAAAATTTTGGAGGATGGACTGTCTACTGTGCTATTAATGTTTTGAAGAATGAATATGGAATTCTTGTGCTGCAACATGACTCAATAAGTGTTTCTTATCTCTGTTTTAAATTCATATATGTTTTTATCATACATATATCACCATCTAAGTTACAGAAAGAAAGATTAGTTTAGAATTTGCGTGGCTGCAATCTATGCTTAGTTTCTGTGACTTCTATATGTTTTCTTCTGATTTAGGCATAAATATGAATTCCTCATGGCTCGTATTTGCTCTGTTTCATTCATGTTTGACAGTTATCTAGGGATTCTTTACTGCTCCTAGATAGAGCTCATTCATTTTCCCTCTGTTAAGCTGAAAGAGAGATTCTTAATTGCCTCTCATTCCTTAGCCTTTGTTATGCTCTTAACCTGCAAAGCAATACCCAAACATAGAATTTGCGAAGAAAAGATACAAAGAACACAGAATATGCGAAGAAAATATACCCAGAACACAGAATAGCAATGATTTTATTATTCAGAGAGAAATGTTCACAGGCCTCTTCGAGGGGGAAACCTCCAATAGAGCAGAGCTCCATTACAAAACAAGACACGATGCTCCTCGCAGGGAGTCTCTATCCTTTATATATGACTCATACATGCAATACCACGGGCCATATCGTGGGTTTTATTAATACCATCTATCTAATACTACCGCCCATTTACCATCTATCTAATACTACCGCCCATTTGCAACTAACTGTGGTCCCGTCATTAATTGCGGGTTAACCACTTACAAATATTAATATGGACTTTATTGACTCTTGACTATGACGTGATCCCATGACATAAATAAGGGGGTTAGGGTGGGACCCTAACATGCCCTCCCCCTTAAGACTAGCCTTGTCCTCAAGGCTGAAGCTGCGGAAATTGCTGAAGAATAGTGGCTGGTTCCCAAGTTGCATCTTCCGGAGAGGTGTCTTTCCATTTGACGAGGACCTCCTTAAGCATGTGGCCGCGCAGGTGCTTGTCTCGTGTGTCTAGAACCTGTTCCGGTTGAAGCCAGATTGATCCTTCTTCGTCCAATTCAGGTAGACTGGTTTGAACTCAGCAATTGTTCCCAATCACTTTCTTGAGGCACGATACATGGAAAACTGGGTGGATTTTTGCTGTAGGTGGCAAAGCCAACTTGTAAGCCACTTCTCCAATGCGTTGAAGTACTTGGTATGGTCCGTAGAATTTTGGAGAGAACTTTTGACAACCCTTGTCTTTGAGTGATGTTTGCTTATATGGTTGCAGCCTCAAAAAGACCTGATCCCCTTCTTGAAATTGGCGCTCTGAGTGATGTTGGTCAGCCTGTTGCTTCATACGGTTCTGAGCTTGATGAAGATTCTCGCGCAGATGGGCAAGCATGGTTGCGCGGTGTTGTAGGAGTTGATCCACGGCTTGTACTTTGGAGCACCCCTTGAGATAAGAAGTAGGGGAAGGCGGAAGTTGTCCATAGACTGCTTCATAGGGAGTCATTTTGGTGGTGGCATGATAGTTGGTGTTATACCACCATTCCACTAGAGGTAACCACTGTACCCAAAGGTGTTGTTTTTCTGAAGTGAAACACCTAAGGTAGGTTTCTAGACATTTGTTGACGGCTTCAGTTTGACCATCTGTTTGCGGATGATATGAAGTACTGAGTTTGAGTTGAGTGCCTTGTATGCTGAAGAGCTCCTGCCAAAAATTACTGGTGAAGATTGGGTCGCGGTCGGACACAATAGAAGTGGGCATGCCATGCAATTTGAAGATCTGATCCATGAAAGTTTGAGCAACCAAAGTGGGTGTGAATGTTTGGGGTAGGGCGCAGAAATGAGCATACTTCGACAGTCGGTCCACAACCACCATGATGACTGACTTGTTCCCAGACTTTGGAAGACCTGTAATGAAATCCATGGAGACCTCCGTCCAAATTGACGCTGGAATGGGCAATGGTTGTAATGTTCCTGGTGTGTTGACGGTTTCCCCTTTGTGGCGTTGACAGACGTCACATTCTGCTACGAAAGTAAGGATGTCCTGTTTCATGCCGGCCCAAAAAAATGATCTTCTGGTACGAGCATATGTCTTCTGAAAGCCCGAATGTCCTGCAATGGGAGATGAGTGCAATTCTGCCAAAATGCGACTTTTGAGGGTGGATGTTGGTGCTATTACGACTTTGTCCTTGTAGCGAAGAATATCATTCTGCCACGAGTAGCCCTTGCTGGAATTAGGATCTATCTGCAATTGAGAAATGAGTTGGGAGAGCCCGGGATGTGAAAACCATTCCCTGCGAGCCTCTTCAATCCAGTCTGGAATGGGGAGGGAAATTGCGAGCAGAGTACTTTCCTCCTCAAATTGGCGCGACAATGCATCTGCTACCCTGTTGTCTTTCCCTTTCTTGTAAATGATCTCATAATCATATCCCAGCATTTTGGCTAACCATTTATTTTGTTGTGGGGAAGATAGGCGTTGCTCCAAAAAATATTTAAGACTGTGATGATCTATGCGGATTTGGAAACGTCGCCCCAACAAGTAAGGTCGCCAGGTCTCGACTGCATGTAAGATGGCCATCATTTCCTTCTCGTAGGTAGATTGGCCCAGATTCCTCCCACTTAGTTGTTGGCTGGTGAAGGCCAATGGTCGCCCTTCCTGCATCAAGACCACTCCAATACCTGTTCCCGAAGCATCAGATTCAATGACAAATGATTTGGTGAAGTCCGGTAGTGCTAAGACAGGAGTGGAACACATGGCGGTTTTGAGAGCGGTAAATGCCTGTTGTGCTTCTTCGTTCCAGAAGAAGGAATTTTTCTTTAGGAGTTGCGTTAGGGGCTTCGCTATGTGGCCATAGTTGTGGAAAAATTTACGATAATAGCCTGTGAGACCCAAAAATCCTCTCAAGCTTTTCAAGGTCTTAGGTTGAGGCCATTCTTGCATTGCCTGGATCTTTTTTGGGTCCACCTTGACACCTTCACGCCCCACAATGTGGCCAAAATACTCAACTTCTTCCATGCCAAACGAACACTTAGACATCTTGACAAATAATTTATGCGTGCGGAGCAGTTGCAAGAGTAGATCTACATGCTGAAGATGTGCCGCCCAAGTGCCACTATAGATGAGGATGTCATCGAAGAAGACAAGGACAAATTTTCTGAGATATGGTTTGAGGAGGTGATTCATAAGGCTCTGAAAAGTAGAGGGGGCATTACAGAGACCAAATGGCTTGACCAGGAACTCATAATGGCCTTCATGAGTTCTGAAAGCTGTCTTGGGAATGTCGACTTCCTTCATGCGAATTTGGTGGTAGCCTAAGCGAAGATCCAACTTAGTGAAGAATTGAGCCCCATTGAGTTCGTCCAGCAAATCGTCAACCACTGGGATGGGAAATTTATCTTTGACTGTTAACTTATTGAGGGCCCTGAAGTCTGGACACATCCGCCACTCCCCATCTTTCTTGAGGACCATGACCACTTGAGATGAATAAGGACTAATGCTGGGACGAATGACACCTGCTTCCAACAATTCCTTGATGATTTTTTCTATTTCATTCTTTTGGGTGAACGGATATCTGTATGGCCGCACATTTGGGGGTTGGGCCCCTGGAACCAATGTGATGCTATGATCATGTTCCCCTCGCGAGGGTGGAAGCTCATGAGGCTTGTCAAAGACCGTCCGATGTTTATTTAAAATCTGTTGCATCTCCGGATGAATTGGCGGAGGCATGGTGTCTACTACTTGGATGGAATTAAATTGAGCTACCACTCCATGATGGTCCTTTTTTAACAAATTTTCCATCCTATGCGAGCTGATGATAGAGGGGGCTCCCGCCTGTAGTCCACGGAGGGTATGTGTGGAGTTGTTCTGCTTAAAACTCATATATAACTCCTGGAAATCCATTGTGATTGGCCCAAGAGTGCGGAGCCATTCCGCGTCGAGGACAATGTCGCAACCCCCCATGTGTATTGCAAACATGTGGGTTTTCAATTGATAATCCCCCATTTGAATTTTGACATTTTCACAGCGACCTTCACATTTCATTGTGCCCCCATCTGCAATCTGGACTTGGAAGTTAGAAACTGCCCGGACGAAACAATGTGCTGCTTCAGCGATCTTTTGGTGGATGAAATTATGGGTACTTCCACTATCAATCAAGACTACTACTGGGCGATGTTTAAGAAAACCCCTGATTTTGAGAGTTTGAGGGGAAGAAATTCCTGCCAATGCATTTAGCGAAATAATTGGTTCATCAGATACAATCTCCTGTTGGTTATCTTCTTCGATCGCCTCCGGTTCCTCAAGTGGTGGATCTTCCTCGGTGGAGCTGTAGTCAGTGGCATCTATTTGAAAAAACTTGTGCTCTTTGCATTTATGACCCGGGGAATATTTTTCATCACAGTAGTAACATAGTCCTTGCTTCCTTCTTTCGGCCATTTCGCAGGTGACACCTTTTGAATCTTAAGTGTCTGAGTCATATTGGGAGCCTGTGAGGGACGACCTTTAGCGGGGAAGTTGGGGCGGCTGGATTGGGCTGTTAATGCACGTTCCACCTTACGGGCTACCTGGCAAGCCTCTGTCCATGTGGGAGGGTGGTGGAGTAGAACCTGAGCTTTAATGGCTTCTTTAAGACCGCTGATAAAGCATTCCATGTAGAACTCATCTGTGAGACCCTTAGTGCGGAGGCTAAGGCTTCAAAAGCAGTAATATATTCCTCCACTGTACCCGTCTGTCGGAGCTTAGTGAGACGCCCCAAAAAAGAGTCTTCCTGTTCAAAGCGACTGCGAAGAGTTTTGGCAAATTGGGCCCAATTCTGAAAATGTCCATTGCAACGCTGATGCCATTCCTTCCATTGCCATCGTTCATTGTCCAAGTACATGGTGCCCACCATAAGCTTAGTCCCCTCATCTGTGATATGATTCAATTGGAAATACTGCTCCATTTGTGCTAGCCATGCGGACGTGTGAGAACCGTCAAATTTTTGCATATCCAACTTGGGAGGTCGCTGACTGGGTGGTGGATGGGAGTGCCAAACGTGAGGAGAGTGGCTAGACTCACCCTCATGGTATTCATGGCCATTATACGCCTCCTCGTGGGCTGGCTCCTTGCCCTTTAGAAGTGCCTCCTGTATCTGGTTACCTATTCCCTTAAGCTCAAGTTGTATGTGGTTACTCATTCCTTGAAGCTCAAGTTCGATCTTGTTCACCGCAGTTTGGAGGGAGTGCACATGGTTTTCAATTTTGTCGATCCTTTCATTGGCCATCGCTTGAGTGCGAGTTTCTACCATACACCAACCTGATGAAAAATTGGGACCGCCTAAAAATTTTTACTAAGAAATTGAATGGTACCACCGTGCTCAGCTCGTCGTCCTGATACTGATGGGCTAGGTCACCAATAAGCGCCCCGGAAGATCTCAGACTTTTTTTTTTTTTTTTGGAAAAGTCCTAACGGAGTTTTACTCCTTCCTGATCAATACTGCAGTCACCAAATCCTCAAAATATCAATGCCGCCAAAAGTCCTGCGAAAATTATATCCAGGTACAGGAACCCTTCACAACTACTCCGATCTGGTGGATCTGAGAGATCTGAATGGTGGAACAACTGCTGTTGCTGATCTGGAATATCCGATCTGGTGGATCTGATAGATTTGAATGGTGGAACAACTGCTGCTGCTGATCTGGAATAGATGATGTGTGATCCCCCCAATAGAAAGGGAACTATGGTCTTGGGGAGTGTCAGGTGCTACAGATCGCAATATACATAAGGGTCTGACAGTAGTACTCGGCCCAATGTTTCAGGGCTCTAACTAAGGAGGATCGACCGTACCCTTAGCCGTACAACCCGACTACCCTATCGTACGGGCGAGTAATCTCTCCGAGTGCTGTTCTCGGTGTACTGTAGCCATAAGACGGCCGAAGGTTTATCTATGGCGAGGTTTCAAGGGAGCTAGGGGGCTTCCTATATACCCAGAGGGTACGTGGAAGACAGTCCGTGCGCGGTTCTGTCTAATGCGCTACTACTCGAAGGGGCACCCACAGGGGTTACAAGGGAGTCCAACAGACGTGACCACCTCTTGTATTTCCTGCGTGCATGCCTCCCCAAATCCGCAGGTTTATGCGCTTAACGACAGATCCCGTGGTTTAAAGACGCTGAAACACGTCTCTAGCCAAAAAAAAATTTGCTAAAATTTGGAGATCCCACCGAGCCCTGGAAAGTGCTCTGATACCACTTGTTATGCTCTTAACCTGCAAAGCAATACCCAAACATAGAATTTGCGAAGAAAAGATACCGAGAACACAGAATATGCGAAGAAAATATACCCAGAACACAGAATAGCAATGATTTTATTATTCAGAGAGAAATGTTCACAGGCCTCTTCGAGGGGGCAACCTCCAATAGAGCAGAGCTCGATTACAAAACAAGACACGATGCTCCTCGCAGGGAGTCTCGATCCTTTATATATGACTCATACATGCAATACCACGGGCCAATATCGTGGGTTTTATTAATACCATCTATCTAATACTACCGCCCATTTGAAACTAACTGTGGTCCCGTCATTAATTGCGGGTTAACCACTTACAAATATTAATATGGGCTTTATTGACTCTTGACTATGACGTGATCCCATGACATAAATAAGGGGGTTAGGGTGGGACCCTAACAGCCTTCAATCCATCTCCATTTAGCTTGAAATTTGTTTCATGTGTAACTGTCTTGCTCTATAATCCTCTTGTGACCAAGAAAACACACCAGCAGTCCTAATCCTTGACTCCATGCCCAATGGTTTGAAACTCTCATACTATACCTACCTCTCTACTTGAAAGCATCATCCTTCCCACCAAAACTCAAACAAAACCCCTTGAATTCAATAACTAGCCTAAAATCATCATCAACAAAGCTAAATCCTAAAGAGAGAGCCCTCTCTGACTGCTGGTAGGCTAGGACCTGCAGTCCAAAGATTGGTTTGTGGTTACCTCGGCCGTATCCTTTAAGGAGCTTTAAGGACAACCTGAGTGATAACAAGGCCTAGTAATCTTGAGTTGGGATATGTGGTAAATCTTGGAGAGTGGGTCTCGGTTTATGGAATAGTGATCCGATGTGGATTATGGTAAGCCTGAGAGACTAGGAGACAAGAAAATTCCTCACGGTGTAGGTGGAGAAATCCTGTGGCATCCATACTTGTTTTGGCCTAGTGATCTGGTGGAGATCATGGTAAATCTTGTTATTACATGTTCATTATATTGGCCTAGTGATCCAGATAGATTACGGTAAAGAATGGTTTCTATTGATGAGGGTGGGAGGGTTTAGCCTCGGGATGCCCTGGTTGGCTCTTTTGGTTTGAGTCCCAAATTCATGCTTGGAATATGGCACGAGGGTGAATGGATGAAGAAAGATTTGGCTCAACCATTCTATGGTTGGGTGGAACGTGGTAGTCCCATCCCAGGTTTGGATTTTTCATCATCAATATGAGGTTATTTCTCCTTGTATTTCTATGAGTATTATATTGGTTTATATGTGGATCAAATGGTTGTGATTTCCTTGGTATTTTTGTTTTTATTATGCTGGTTATGTATATGTTTTATGACAATGGCTATGCATGGATCTCATCAAGTTTTTACTTGTAAATGAATGAACAATGTACCTATGACCTAATAGATGATAATGCAACAAATGATATAAGGGAAAAGTGCTTCTTAGCGATTCTCAGATAAGTATGATACCCCTATGCTTAAATCTGTTGTTTACACCTGTAGATTACATATTTGTGATATGTTTGATAAAATGTTTGTCATGGCTAGTAGGGGTCCCGTTAAGGGCTTGCTAAAATATTTGCATTTGCATCATCATTTCCTTGTTAGTTTTTTGTTATGAAGGTGTCATTCAATTCTTGGTAGTGACCTCGACTCCGGGCCTAAAAAAGTGGCTCAAATCTCGGGAAGCTGGCACAACATTGAGAAAAATAGTCCCTGGACGCTGGCATGCCTTGTCATGAGAGCATCCAGAGCCTCCAAGACACTTTCGGGCCCATATGTTATAGCACCATTTACCACTCTTGGTATATGTGATGCTTTGTTTATGGCCTAGGGCAACCCCTCCTTCCAGAATTGGTCCAAATATATAAAAAATAGTGTTTTATTCCCTGTATGCTACTTTGCCCTAAGCTAAAAGCATGTACACATGGGTCAGTCAATACCCAACCCATGTATATGTATTAAAACACTTATAAAATTAAATTTCCTTAATTTTGGGCAGAGTTCATGGGTTTTACCTGTTGATAACCTCCTATTTCTCGTGGCCCAACTATTTCCCAACTAAAAATCTAATTGGGAGAGGTATAAATAGACCTCTATGGGTAGGACTTAAGGAGGAGAAGAGATAGAGTTATTATACTGAGATTATCGCTGATTGAGTCTGACGAATCCCTGTGCCTCATGCACTTCCCCAAGCTTCAGGAAACCCTTGTTTCGTTGATTATAGATATCCTTTCTTTTTCTTGAGATATCATGGTGTTGGTGATGGAAGAAGATTGTTGAAGGCTAGGATAGGACGAATCTGGAGGATGGTTCCGCTTGGAGCCAAAGAAAGACTCAGGTGAATTCTATCCATGTTATTTATAGCTTACTGCAATAAAAGAAATGTTGTCTTGTTTATGGAATTAACTATGTCTATGCATCAAATTATGTTTTAATTCATATATGAATGTTGTTTTGATGTATGATCAATCATTTCTTTATATGATATAAAGTCAATTTTGTGAATATGCTTTACTAATATACTGCTATGTATGTTCAAATTGAATGGTTTTTAGGTTTGAAGAACATAAGGAGTTGCAGAGGGTCTGAACCCTGTGGGACCTACTCGAACGAAGGAAATCCGGGTACGGTCACTCTTACGTAGTTTGATAATATAAGCATATTGCCTGAGCTATTTGAGTATTTCTTCTTGTAGTTTGCTTCTGCTATATTGGGGTTCTAACCCAAAGCCCTAGGGTGATTTCAGCTGAAACACCATATCATAGGAGCGTTCAAGGGTCAAGTGGTCTAAAACCTTAGTGGGACCCAAGGGTTGGTTACCAGAAAGTTTGGGATGGTTCTTAGGAGTCCTGTTGATGATGTGGAGGGTCTATATGATGTGTTTCCATCGATTCCATTTCCTTAAGGTCACACAGGAGGTTGAATCCAATCATAGTAGCCTCTTGTCACATGTTTACCCCGGTTGGACAGTTACCTGGGTAGATGTGGGAGGAGGGTGTTACACATCCACATGACACAATTTTTCATGCACATATGTTTTTTGTGAAAACACTTGCACATACAATCACTCACACACTAAAGGTTCCAAATTTCATCCTTTGTTGAATATACTCTTCTCTTGCATCCATAAGTGAACATGGATAATTAGAAAAACCATGGCATCCCAAAGAATATTTCATCACACCCTTGTTAGGTAAACTTGACTTGCGAAAGAGTCAAAGTTGGTTGAGTTAATAGTAATGGTTTTGGGCCCATGGTTTTTTGGTTGCCCCACTGCTACAGAAAGGGGTGTTTTAAGACAATATTTAAGACTATTTTTAAGTAAATTGTCTTAACTTGAGACAAAAAAAAAATGTGTATATTGCCCTAAATATTGTCTTTAAGCTAATGCCTTAAATTATTTTCTTAATTTTTTTTCTATATAAATACAATATAGAGCACAATTATTATTGTCTCTTAAAAAAAAAAATTCATTTTTGTCTCTCAAGAGACTAAAGGTTCCAAAGTTCATCCTTTTTTGAGTATGCTCTTGCTGAGTTGATGTTTTCAGAGGGTAAATATTCTGTTTAATGTTTTGAGTATTTTGTTACTGGTTATTTTTAATTTTCCTCTCCATAAATATTATTTTTCTTAGGTAAACTTTTCTACATTTGGTATTAGAGCCAAGAGTTGAATTCAAAGGGATTGTTGCCAAGGGTTTATTTGGTCTAGTGGGGGGAAACATTGATGTGGATTCTATGGTGGGTCCATACTTACCAAATTCACCGAAAATACGACTTCGTACACAGGACTGTTCGATTAAATTGTGTAGGTTTTAACCCTGTATAGAAATTACCTGCATACGAATTCTTAAACAAAGAAAATAAACAATGCGAGAGCATAACCCATAAAACACATATGCACAGAGATTTTTTCCCTGGATCCCAAAACCGGGACTACCAGCTTGATTTTTCATTATGTTCCTTTCAATGTTACAATACATATTTATACATGCCGAAGCATCCAATACCATGGACCGAAAACCATCGCGTCCAAAAAACATGTGCGAAAATCATGCACAAAATCATAGGTGGGTCCGCCCAACCTAACATATGGTCCAAAACCAAAATTTTCCGGGGCGCTGCCCCGGACCCCATAAAGTGGGGTTACGGGTGCCCTTCAAACCCCCTATTAACTACGTGGAAAGAATATAACACAACCCAACAATCTCCCACTTGTTGTTTTCTTTCCACAGGAGAGCTTAGTCATTTTTTTTCGCCCCTGAGATTCCCATTGCTTCTCTACACCAAGAGAACTTCTTAGAGCTCACAGATTTTGTTAATGCATCTGCAGTATTCTTGAAAGTGTCCACCTTTACTAGAAACACCTTTCTGTCTTCTATCATATCCCTCACAAAGTGATACTGAACATCAATGTGCTTTGTCTTTGAATGATAAGCAGGGTTCTTTGCCAAGAAAATTGCACTTTGGCTGTCACAGTCTATTATTATAGCTCCCTGTACTAACCCCATACTTGAACACAATCTCTGCAACCAAACTGCTTCCTTTCTTGCATGAGTGGTTGCCATGCATTCTGCCTCTGTAGTTGATAGTGCCACTACAGATTGTTTCTTACTCATCCAACTGACTGCACCTCCAAATAGGTTAAACACATACCCACTTGTAGATCTTCTCTGATCCAGATCTCCAGCCCAGTCTGCATCAACAAAGCCATGAATATCCAACACTCTGTCCAATCCTGGTCTTCCTTGGTAGCACAAACCATAATCACTAGTGCCACGCAAATACCTGAAAACCCGCTTCACTGCTGTCCAGTGCTCCTTCCCAGGGTTTGACATAAACCTGCTCAATACTCCCACTGCATGTGCAATGTCTGGTCTAGTACAGACCATTGCATACATCAGGCTACCCACTGCACTTGCATATGGAACACGGGACATGTCCTCTTCCTCTTCTTGTGTCTTGGGACACTGTTCAGCAGATAACCTCACACCTACAGCAATAGGAACCTTCACCGGTTTACTATCCTGCATATTAAACCTCTGGAGTATTGTCTCGACATACTTCCTCTGGTTTAACCAGAGCTTCCTCTTTGACCGATCTCTTTTAATTTCCATGCCCAAAATATAGTTTGCATCACCAAGATCTTTCATGTCGAATTTGGAGGACAATTGGGTCTTCAAATCCTGGATAATTTCTTTGTCATTTCCAACCAGCGACATATCATCCACATACAAGACCAGATAAATAATACGGTCACCAATTAATTTAAAATACACACAATGATCAGCTTTGCTTCTGGTGAAGCCAAGTCCCCGTATAAATGTATCAAATTTCTGATACCACATCCTTGGTGACTGTTTTAACCCATACAGA
The DNA here is from genome assembly GCA_031772625.1 of Pinus tabuliformis. NCBI lineage: Eukaryota > Viridiplantae > Streptophyta > Pinopsida > Pinales > Pinaceae > Pinus > Pinus tabuliformis. Next base: position 44,923,270 of record CM062819.1, read on the forward strand.
GACTTCTTTAACTTGCATACCAGTTCTTTCTTACCCTTCACCGCAAAGCCTTCAGGTTGCTTCATGTAGATTTCCTCTTCCAAATCCCTGTGAAGAAAAGCTGTCTTCACATCCATCTGTTCTACCTCAAAATCAAAAGCAGCAGCAACAGATAAAAGTAATCTAATAGAAGTTACCTTGGCAACAAGAGAAAAAATATCACCAAAATCAATTCCCGGCACCTGGGAATAACCTTTTTCTACCAACCGAGCTTTGTATTTCTCCACCTTTCCTTCTGCATTTGTCTTCTTCTTGAACACCCATTTACTGCCAATGGGTTTCCTTCCAGCCGGCAACTCCACCAGATCCCAAGCCTCATTTTTGTGCAAAGATGCCATTTCATCGACCATGGCCTCTTTCCAGAGTTTTCCATCCTCTGAATCCACTGCTTCCTTCACAGTTCTGGGATCATTATCAGTAACAGACAAAGCAAAATTTGAACTGAAAGCAGATGGACTATACCTTTCTGGATGCCTTCTTTCTCGAACTGATCTTCTCACAACCAGAGTTTGTGGCTCTTCATCTTCTGATTCCTCCTGTGCTGCAGAGTCTGATTCTTCCTCCTTTGGCTCAAACTCTATCTTCTCAGGTTCCTTTGGTTGGACTTCATGTTGAGTAACATCTTTTACCTCTCTGAACAACACATCTCGGCTGTACACAACCTTCCGTGTGACTGGGTTCCAAAGCTTATAACCCTTTAAACCATCCTTGTACCCAATAAAGATGCACTTTTCAGATTTACTATCCAACTTGGTTCGTTTCTCCTTTGGAACATGTACATATGCATCACATCCAAATACCCTTAGATGTGAAAAAGAGGGTTTCTTACCAGTCCATACTTCTTGTGGAGTCTTATCCTCCAACGCTGATGAAGGTGATTTGTTGATCAGGTAACATGCAGTATCCACCGCCTTTGCCTAGAATTCCTGTCCTAACTCGACACCACTGAGCATGCTTCTTGCCCTTTCCATCAACGTCTTGTTCATTCTTTCTGCGACTCCATTTTGCTGAGGTGTATATGGAGTAGTCTTCTGCCGTGCTATACCACACTTCTTACAAAATTCTTCAAATTCCTTGCTGCAAAATTCTCCACCATTATCTGTCCTCAGTACCTTTATCTTCTTCTCTGTCTGATTTTCCACCAGAGCCTTAAATTCTTTAAACCTGTCAAAGACTTTAGATTTCTTCTTAAGAAAATATATCCATGTATTCCTTGAGAAGTCATCTATGAATGATACATATTACACAGACTTACCCAGTGATGGAACCTTCACAGGTCCAAACACATCACTGTGCACAAGCTATAATATCTGTTTCGTCCTCTTACCACCAGAGGGGAAACTCACCCGATTCTGCTTCCCATATACAAAATTTTCACAGAAATCAAAATCCAGAGAGCTATTATTCATACCTTCTACCATACCTTTACCATGAAGTATTCGAAGTCCCTTCTCTCCAATATGTCCAAGCCTTTGATGCCACAACATGGTCTTCTCTCCAGAGACCACTAGATTCTCTACTCCATTTTCAGGAACCCTAGAACTATTGCACCCATCAACAACAGTGCTACCTTGCAGCTTGTACAGAGTTCCAATCCGAACTCCCCGCATTAATATCAGTGCTCCTTGAACCATCTTGCAGGTATCTTTCTCGAACACCGTCTTTACACCTGCATCATCCAACTTGCTTACAGAAATCAGATTTCTGGCCAATGCAGGAATATGTAGAACACCCGGAAGTGTTCTAACCCTTCCACCTTGCAACTTCAACTTTACTTTTCCCCAACCAATGATTCTAGCGTTCCTATCATCTCCTAAGAAGACATCACCACCATCGTATTTCTCATACTCGCAGAACCACTCTCTATGGGGAGTGAAGTGAAAGGATGCACCTGAGTCAATCAACCATGCCTCATGATCTACATGTGTACTTGAAGAAGCCAAGTACACATCCCCACCTTCATCTGAGGTGGTTTTCGCCTCTGCAGAAGGAGCATCATCAGATCCCTTTCCTTTATCAGGAGCTTTAGATTTACAATCCCTTCTGAAGTGCCCTTCCTTTCCGCATTTCCAGCACACCACCTTTGTAGGTTTTCCTGGAGATTTAGATCTCCCTCTAGATTTAGATCTCCCACTCGATGACTTATTTTTGTTTCTGTTCTGGGACCGTCCTCGTACAGACAAGGCATCACCATTCTGGTTGTCCATATTTTTCCGTCTCATCTCCTCCGTCAGCAAGGCTGAGACTATTTCATCAAACTGCAAAGCAGTTGCATTGCTACCTATTGCAATAACCAGACTATCCCACGAATCTGGTAGAGAACACAACAGACTGATGCACTTATCTTCATCTGAAATTTTAATATCAACAGATAATAACTGACTTACCACAGTATTAAACGCATTCAGATGCTCTGTCACCGAGTCTCCATCTTTCATCCTCAGGTTATACAGCTTTTTCCGCAGGAACAGTTTATTCACCAGAGACTTAGATTGGTACAAAGTCCCTAACTTGACCCACAAAGCCTTTGCCGTAGCTTCCCCTGATACATTCAGCAATACTGAATCCGAGACACACAATCGTATTGTGCTCTTTGCCTTCCGATCCAACTTCTTCCATTCTTCATCGGTCACTCCCGATGGTTTAGTACCCGGATCTACCGCGATCCACTGATCTTTATCCACCAACAGATCCTCCATCTTGAGTTTCCACAACTCAAAATTCTGAGCATTGAACTTCTCAATCTCTATCTTTCCACTGCTCGCCATCTTCTTTCACCACCAGAATCGATCTCGCAGATCTCCCACTGAACAGGGTCTACCACAGGCCCAAGCGAAACCCCTCAGCAACAAAGGCGTCCCCTTGAAGCCAAAACAGCTCCGATACCAAATGTAGGTTTTAACCCTGTACAGAAATTACCTACATACGAATTCTTAAACAAAGAAAATAAACAATGCGAGAGCATAACCCATAAAACACATATGCACAGAGATTTTTTCCTTGGATCCCAAAATCGGGACTACCAGCTTGATTTTTCATTATGTTCCTTTAATGTTACAATACATATTTATACATGTCGAAGCATCCAATACCATGGACCGAAAACCATCGCGTCCAAAAAACATGTGCAAAAATCATGCACAAAACCATAGGTGGGTCCGCCCAACCTAACATATGGTCCAAAACCAAAATTTTCCGGGGCGCTGCCCCGGACCCCATAAAGTGGGGTTACGGGTGCCCTTCAAACCCCCTATTAACTACGTGGAAAGAATATAACACAACCCAACAAATTGGAAACGATTTGTAGTACAATAGTTTAATCTAACAATTTGTAGTTTACTCATAAGACCTTGCATATGATGCCAAGGGTAATACTATCTGAACACAAAATGGATAGGAGGATGACAAGAAAATAGCGGGAATAGAAGGAAAGGATTGGGAAGGCAATTATAAATTTGGAATTTTTTTATTTTAAATTTCTTTAAATGCATAAAAATTTGGATTATCTTTGGATCTTGGAAAGTTTTTTCTAGAAGAAAAATGCCTAGAAAGTTGAGAAAATTGTGAAAACCTTGAAGGAAAGAATTTAATCATGAACATTAAAAGTGGGTAAACAAATGTGATCAAGAGGAATTGATTTTATAAATATATTTTTATGGTAAGTATTTAGGGTAATTATAAAATTGGGAACTTTTTATTTTGAAATTCTCTTCTTTACATCATGAAGAATTGATTTTGTAAATATATTTCTATTCATAGGGATTTAGATAAATATTGTTTAAAGATTGATTTCTAAATATGTATTTATTTTAAATTTCTTTAAATTCTTAGAAAGATTTTTTCAAAAGAAAAATGAAAGAATTACATGAACATTAAAAGTGAGTAAAAAAATGTGATGAGGAGGAATTGGTTTTGTAAATATATTTCTATTATAAAGATTTAGGGAAATTATAAATTTGGGAATTTATTTTGAATTTTCTTTCTTTAAATCATGAAGAATTGATTTTGTAAATATATTTCTATTTAGATAAATAAATTTTGAAAATTGATTTTCTCAATATATATTTAAGTTTTGAAATAAAGATAGATTTTGAAGAGAAGGGAGAGCCTTCTATTGTTGTGAAAGGACCAATACTAGTTATAGTATTGGTCCCACACATCCATTAAAAAATATTCATAAACCATCAAAAAGATGCAAATAAATAGTTTATATTAAGCTATATAAGTTATCTAATTTTGTCCAAAATGGGCCCACATATTGATTGGGCCAAAAAGTGTCAAAAATCAAACCTTAACATCACAGGTTGAAAAGACATAATGTCCCAAGTACCTCCATCTCTGAATTACAAAAATAAGTCAAAATGCACTACAAAACATTCCATTGAATTCTATTCAGAAGTACACCTATCCCGTCAAACAATCACCCGCTCATTTCCACTCGAGAAGCACATCCCATTGCTCAGTAATACCTTCACAAGAATAGGTGAAATGTGTGTCAGCCATATGTACATGTGTGTTTAACGATTCAACCTATTGAAGACAATAAAGGACAACATTCAATTCAGGAATTAGTTCAAAGGATGCAATAAATGACACCAACCCTTTAAATTCAAGTATTAAACACACCAGGCTTTTCAATTCAGGAATTAATAACAGGAAAGCACAAGGATCAACCATGAAATATTATCAGCCATTTGATCATCTATAAATCAATCCAGACCACACATTTGAATTTGGGAGATGGAAATCCATGCCAATATTCCCTACCAATTAAATTCTATATCAAAAAACTATAAAACATCAACTCTTACTGATTTTCATTTCAAACATTCATTCTACTCATAAGCTATTGGAGAAATACAATTAGAGTGTTCAAACACTGTTACATTCATTCTATTCATAATTTTTCGAGAGACATACAAACAGAGTGTGCACACACTGTTACATTCATTCTATTCATCAACTATTGGAGACATACAAACAGAGTGTGTGCACAATGTTACATTCATTCTATTCATTCGTTACTGGAGACGTACAGGTATGTTTTTGTTGAATAATGTTAGCATGTTTGTTGAATAATGAATAATGTTATTTTTGTTGAGAAACAAGGGTAAATTAAAGCCATTACATCCAATATCACTTGTTAAATAGATCACAAGATCAAGAAGCATTTATATATGAATAACAGACCCACTGATTTAGAAACCAATTTCAATGCCACTGTAACCTCAAATCTGACCCCTGCAATTCAATATTGGACTGCTATAATAGCAAAGAATATCCTTTCAAAGAGAAAATTTTGATGTCAAGTAGATTCACTGTCTGGTTAGAGAAGATTTTCTAAATGAACAACAGACTCACTAGTTTAGAAAATCTCTTTTAATTATTAGAATATCAAATTATTACAATATCAAATTAAGACGAGATAACTACAAGATCGCAGGAGAAGAACTACAAGGAATTAGAGGACTAGCTATTCCAATTAGAGAAGAACTGAAATTGGATAAGTTGGATATTTTGGACCAGAAACTGACAGATCACACTTTCATTCAATTGATTTATGGACCATGTTGAGCTTCTGCATATAAGGGGGCAACATTGAAGGCATATAGTGCACCACTAGGTGTGGAAAATCCAAACTGTAATAGTTGTGAGAACATGCTACATTAAAGTGAAGGTTTCAGTGTGCTATCATGCAAATCTGCATCAGTGGACATGCTTAATAGGTATATGCCATCTAGTCTTATCACCACTACGCCTCTCTGTTTGGACTGGTAATTTTCCAGTCTCAAGGGGGTCCCCTAGGTGTTGTATGCTACCAATAAACCAATAAGTCTGTAAAAAATCAAAGTTGATTGGCACATAGAAAACTCAGTGTGAGTTATTCCCCCTAAGAAGTCAACAACAAGGATAAATTCTTACCTATATTAATGATTGTTGAGAGCATATGCCTTCAAAAGGATAACAATGAGTGAAGAAGGAAAAAAATGAAAAGATATGTGCCTGAGGTGAATCTAAAATCAAAATAAGTATCAAGAAAACCAAACATCACAACACATCTAACAACTATTGAGCCAACAGATTCTAAGAACCAAAGAAAAGTCATAATAGAACCAAACGAAATATTATTTGAGGTTGAATTACACCACAGTGGGGGAAACATTGAAGGCATATAGTGCACCATTAGGTGTGGAAAACCAAAATTGTAATAGTTGTGAGAACATGCTATATTATCTTCGTTAAGGTCTGTCAAGGTCTTGCATAAACTTAAAGTGAAGGTTTCAGAGTGCTATCATGCAAATATACATTAGTGGACATGCCTAAAAATTATAGGCCATCTAGCCTTACCATGACTATGCTTCTCTATTTGGGCTTGTAATTTTCTAGTCTCAAGGGGGTCCCCGAGGTGTTGTATGATGCCAACAAACCCATAAATCTATAAAGAACCAAAGTTGATTGGAACACGAAAAACTCAGTGTGAGTTGTTGCCCCTAAGTAGTCAACAACAAAGATAATTTCTTACCTATATTAACGATCGTTGAGATCAGATGCCTCCAACAGTATAACAATGAGCGAAGAATGAAAAAATTGAAAAGATATGTGCTTGAGGTGAGTATGAAATCAAAATAAGTATCAAGAAAACCAAACATTGCAACACATCTAACAACTGTTGAGCCAATAGATTCTAAAAACCAGAGATAAGACATAATAGAACCAAACCAAATATTATTTGAGGTTGAATTACACCACAATGGGGGCAATATTGAAGGCATATAGTGCACCATTAGGTGTGGAAAACCCAAATTGTAATAGCCATGAGAACATGCTATATTTTCTCCATTAAGGTCTGTCAAGGTCCTGCATAAAATTAAAGTGAAGGTTTCAGAGTGCTATCATGCAAATATGCATCAGTGGACCTGCCTAATAATTATAGGCCATCTAGCCTTACCACGACTATGCCTCTCTGTTTGGAGTGGTAATTTTCCAGTCTTAAGGGGGTCCCTTAGGTTTTGTATGTTGCCAAAAAAACAATAAGTATGTAAAAAATTAAAGTTGATTGGCACACATAAAACTCAGTGTGAGCTTTCACCCCTAGGTAGTCAACAACAAGGATAAATTCCTACCTATATTAATGATTGTTGAGATTAGATGCCTCTAATAGTATAACACAGAGTAAAGAAGGACAAAATTGAAAAGATATGTGCCTGAGGTGAATCTAAAATCAAAATAAGTATCAATCAAACCAAACATCGCAACACATCTAACAACTATTGAGCCAATAGATTCTAAGAACCAAAGATAAGGAATAATAGAACCAAACCAAATATTATTTGAGGTTGAATTACACTATAGTGGGGGCAACATTGGAGGCATATAGTGCACCATTAGGTTTGTAAAACACAAACTGTAATAATCGTGATAGTTTAGTTATAATAATTAGGATAGAGTAAGAACAAGAACAAGAAGGACAACACCTCTACCTTAGACTTTTAAAATTTGAAAGGGAATAAATACATAAAGAGACTACAACTAAGAACCCTTACATAAAAACATGCAAGAATGGTAAGAACAAAATGAGTGCCAAAAACAATGATTTGAGGACACAAAAAGTTAGTTGGGTTCAAGAAATTGTGTTATGTCAAAGTTGTTACAAAAAAGAAAAAGGAAGCTCTTCCTGATGTTGGGAGTGGGATCCCCGAAGGGCAGTTTTGGGGCTAGAAACCCTTATTTAAGTCAATTTTTGTAATATAATTGTAAAGACTTCGCATTTTGTGGTCATGGAGCATGAAGGTATTATGGGTCAAAAAGGGTAGTATTCCCTTAGTTTTGTAAAGTAAAGTCGGTTGTAAGAGACCTACCCATGGTCCACGGACCATGGGAGTGTATAAAAAGAGCTAAGCTCTAAGTAGTTTAAGGAGATAGAAGATGGCAAATCATGTAATAGAGCGATAGCTCTGAAGAAGTCAAAGTCTTGGGTCGTAGCATAGGTAGAGGCTCTGCAGCTGAGTACGTAGAGACCTAGGGTAGAAGTCCGCAGATAAGTGTGCAGACCCCTGCAGCTGTGTGCACAGGACAGACAAAAGTTGTAACACTTGGAAGATATTAATAAAATGAGATATTCTGCAATTTCTGTGTCTTTGTTCTGTTGATGCTTTTGGATATTTTGTGTATGAATTTCCATTATTATGCTTCTATGATGCGCAAATGAATGCAATTACATTGAATAATTGAATGCAATTATGAATATCTGCTTCCGTGGTGTTAAATTTAAGTATTTGATGAGATAAGCAATTCACTTAGACTAATTAGGGAATCTGCATGGCACGCTGCCATAGTAGTTTGAAATTACCTAAGTAGCAGGTTAGGGCTGTGCGAAGGTCAACCGTACCCTTTCGCGGTGGTACGGAAGAATGGAATAGAGGGCTCATCTTGCAAGCCATAGAAAGAAGCAACCAGCATGAAGGCAGGGATAGAAGGAATCAAGGGACATCACAACCATCTTAGGGTGCATAAACTTTGTTCCAGCATCCCCCCATACTTCTATGGGTGAGACTTCAGTCCGCACTCCACGGGCTGATGTCGAAAGGGCCAATAGTGTAGGGATTTGTTTGGCTAATTAACGCTGAACCTGGGTCAGGCCCCCTCAAGCCAACAAATGGTTCCGTTGCTGGGACTAGAATCTGCGTAAGAGATGTGTGATGTCGTATCACTAGAATTCAACTAAGAAGGAGATCGAAGACTAGTTGGATAGGAAGATCCACGAATTTGCGGAGCAGAAGAATAGAAACCCGTGACTAACAAAGGAATTGTGGTTGGACAAATACCTGTATACAGAGATTCACGAGATCTTTTTCTTCTCTTTCCCTATTGAGCTATAAGAGTGGATCGCGAAGCTAGCAGATAGCCAAGGAAGGTGGAAACTTGATGGTCCTATTATGTGGACCTAGGCGCTAGTGCAAAGGTTGGAAGCAACAGAGGATAAGATCGCCCACGCTGTCGATCATTGGTTCGATCGCGTCATAGGAGGATTTGTGACTGAATTCATGGTTGATACCTCAATTAGCTACAACGAGGCAGAGCGACACTTTTTTAAAGGACCGCGAGGTAAGTACGTAAAATATTTGAATACCTGGATTACAATGCTATTGTGCGAAAAATAGTTTATGTAGCTACCTTGGTGTTTGGGACTACGCGAAGTGGAAAAACTTACAGGAATGAAGGAAAAAAGGGTCCGGAGTATAGTCCATTGATTTCTCCTCCACGAGGTGACGAGGAAGAAATAGCGAAGGTTTCTCCATGAAGTGCTATTCAGTTAATAAGGCAAGGATTCCTACAAATACCACCTCCGTCCACACCACCTCCAACTTCACCACCGTCACCTCCAACTTCACTTGTACCACCTCCACCTCCACTGCAGTTCAATATGGCAAATACAGTGAAGTTGCCTTTGTTCAAAGGCTTGGGAAATGAGGACCCAGACCAATTCTGGTTCGTTGTAAGGGCTGTATGGGAAGCTCAAGGTGTTAGAGATGATCATATAAAGAAGGTGACACTGGTTAGTGCTCTGCCAGATCGTGTGCTAACCTGGTATATTAAATACTCTAATGATAACCCGAATGCTAGAGTAGCAGAGACCGAGGTAGCACTGAATAAAGAATTTAGTAGGCCTAAATCTGAGGTGCAGTTTATTGTGGGATTCAAAGATATTGCGATGCATCCAAGTGAGACGCCTTGGGAACTAGATCAGAGGTTGAAGTGTACAATCCACGAAGCCAACATGAATTTGATAGATGGACAACATCGCGGGTGGTTTGTAGCTTCGCTAATACCACACTTAAGGAGTGCGCTATCATATTAGAAGATAACAAATTAGGTAGAGGCCTTGGAGATTTCCATGAGGCTACATGAAACCCTGATGCAAGATCCAAATCTAGGAGTTCAGTAGATCCATACGTAGTTGAAGAATATGTGCCTTGAGATGCAAAGTCTAAAGCAGGACAGGACGGTTCGACTAGAGGTGTGTGAGGAGGTATGGTGCTTGAAATGCAAAAGTCAGGGTCATGACAAAGACCATTGCCAGGTCTTTGTAAACCATATTGCACGAGGAGGACTGATGCCTTTAAGGCCAAAAGCTCAAGTAGGACCTAGCGTGGGGCCTGCATTATGGTGCGCTATTTGTCAAGTAGCCGGAAAACATGCCACAGATAACTGTCACTTGCTATAGAAGTTTGTACAGGAAACGCAACAACTATTCTGCAACTTTTGTAGGTTAGTAGGGCATGATGAGCATACTTTCACGAGCTATGAACTGATGATGGATAGAACTCCTGCCTATAGGGTTCAGGCCAGAATGCGGCCCCTTAACCAGAGCACAGGGATGGCTCAGACAAGATCTCAGGGGCACAGATGAGGCCGAGGTGGAGGAGGACCTAGTAGAGGTCGAGGACAGTTGATTTACTACAATTGTGGAGGACCAGGACACTATGCCTGTGATTGCACTAATCTAACACGTCCATCGTGCAAGTATTGCACACTGTTTGATCATGAAATAGAAGACTTTCCTACGCTGATAGCTAGAATATGTGACAAAGGGGTGCTACCACCTCCATCGATTCAGAACCTGCAAATGATGAGGTTTGAGCCATACAAGGAAGATCCAAACATAAATATAGTGCTCAGAAGTGGAATCGAGATAGGACATGACAAGGGGAACAACCAAAAGACAGTACATGGGTTTGCAAAGCTCCGACGAAGGAGGTTGAGTTTTATTTGGAGCACACGTGTGAAACCTTCATGGAAGCTAAGAAGAGCTTCGTTGAGGCCTCCACCTCAGGAAGCAAGGATAAGCTTGAATAGGAGAAAGACCCCTCTATGCTCACAACTTTCCTGGAGACCTGTATGAAGTTACTGCGTGATAGTAAGGCTATGAAAGGGTTACAAGAACTCATCAATAAATGTGCTGGAACTACGCCAGGTGAGCCGTGCGTAGTACAAAATATTGGCAAGCATAAAACAACGATGAGATGGGAGATGAGATTGACCACGCAGATAGGAGAGTATGAGATGGATCAGGTTATTTTGGACCTGGGGTCAGATGCGAACGTCCTACTGAAGCAGACTTTGGAACGAATGGGGAGACATGTGCTGCCAATTTAGCTAAGGATGGTGAATCAATAGAAGATCATCCCCATGGGGCAGCTACAGGGGTTGACCATGGATATTGAGGGAGCAAGCACTGGCTGATTTTGAAGTAATAGAGATAGTGGATGACAACAATCCCTATCCTGCACTCTTGGGAATTGACTGGGCTACTAATATGAATGGGGTAATTAATCTGAAGAAGCCAAAGATGATCTTTGAGAAGAAAGCGTTGTGCGTAATAGTACCCCTTGATCCTGCTGAAGGATCACGCTATACTGAACCAATTCGCAATTATGAGAGTGATGACGACCTGGACTGTATCTATAAGATAACATCGCACGACCAAGATTGGCTGAATCCCACCATGGATGGACGGATTACATGGAATCACGAGAGTTCCTGCACTTCGAACTCTGATGAAGAAATAGAACGCTGGCAGAATTGGTTACATGAAGTAACTATGCTGAATTGCAATAAGATGACCCGATCGTTGCGCTGTGTGTTGTTCGAAGTAATAAATTTTCCTACTTATGATGGCCTGAATGAGGTAGATATATTTTTTGATGCATTTGAAAGGGAGGTACCAGAAAATCAGTGCTTCTAGGCGTTGGACTGGGAACTGCGTGCTACGCCCGCAAGATGGTGGGGTACGCACAAGGGAAGCTTTGATGATTGGCGCGAATGTAGGATAATGATGAGAACTCACTTTGGGAAGCTAAAGATGTGAATGACAGACAAGTATCATGGGCAGGATGATACGTGCACACATTTGGCCAAAGCGGAAAAGAATTATTCCACCAACTAGCATGAGGGGCTATATATGGTGTATGCGCTCCAGAAGTATAGGCACTACTTGTTGGGAGGCCATTTTAAGATGTATATAGCTCACTCCGCACTGAAGTACTTGGTCAATAAGCCTGTGTTAGGGTGGAGAATCTACAGGTGGCTCTTATTGTTCTAGGAGTATGATTTTGAAGTGGTTGTGAAGCCTGGATGATTGAACGTGGGACCAGACCATCTGTTGTGCATCGAAACAAGGGAGGAACCTACTAACTTGGAAGAAGGATTGCCTGAAGTGTAACTATTTGCAATGTGCTTCACAGATGGTCATTTTGAGGATATAATACACTTCCTAACCACAGGAATTGCACTCAAAAGATACACTGTCCAGCAAAAGAAGGAATTAATGGTGCACGTGGTAGATTTCTTTGTCGTTGTTGGGCATCTGTAAAAAATGGGGACTGATGAGATATTGCGACTGTATGTACCTGAGTTTGAAAGAAGTAGCATCCTCACGGATGCTCATGGGGGCACCGTGGGAGGACATTATGTAGGGAGAGGAATCGCGCAAAAGATTCTATGCATATGGTTGTGGTGGCCAACCCTTCATCAGGACTCAAAAGCATATTGCAGGGTGTGTGATGTATGTCAAAGAACTGGCAGGCCATCACGGAGGGATGAGAAGCCTTTGAATCATAGATGAGGTTGCAACCCTTTGAAAAGTGGGTGATAGATTTTGTAGGACCCATTCAGCCACAAGGAAAGATAGGAGCAAGGTACATTATCATCGCGATGGAGTATTTGACTCGTTGGTCAAAAGCGCAGCCGGTGAAGGATTGCACGAGCACGAATGTCGCGAAGTTCCTATTTGAGCATGTATTAATGCAATTTGGATGTTCGAAGAACTTGGTGAGTGATCGTGGTACACACTTCCTGAATGAGAAAATCAACACATTAACAGAGGAATTTCAAGTATACCACAAGAAGAGCACACCTTATCACCCACAGGCTAATGGGACAGTGGAGGCATTCAACAAAGTGCTCGAAAACACACTGACCAAGGTTTGCAATGCTCAGCGAAGTGATTGGGACCTACACATACCTACAGTACTGTGGGCTTATTGAATGACATGCAAGAAGTTGACTAGACAAACCCCTTTTAGGCTTGTTTATGGTGTGGAAGTGGTAATGCCTATGGAGTACATCGTACCTAGTCTGCGCATAGCAGTGCTCACAGGAATGATGGATCACAGAGCCCTGGAGGAGAGGCTTGCACAACTAGATGAATTGGAGGAAGAAATATTTTTGGCTGGATTTCACCAGCAGGTCCAAAAGCAGTGCAAAAAGGCATGGCATGATCGACACATCAAGCTGTGCACATTTAAGGTAAATGACCTGGTTTTGTTATATGATAGTAAGTTTGATAAATTTCCAAGGAAGTTCAGGATGCACTGGTTAGGGCCTTATGTTATTAAGGATATTACTGACAGAGGAGCGGTACAGCTGGTCAAATTAAATGGAGAACCCTTCCCAGGAAAGGTGAATGGCAGTCGCTTGAAGCCATACACCGGCGGTTTGGCCATGTGACTAAACAAAGGTAGCATAGTCTTAGCACTACAGACAACTGAAAGGAGGTGCGGGAATATAAACTACACTGCCTGGGTTGGGGAGCTGCGTGATTGAAAGATGGTACAAAGCAAGGACATGTCACTAGGTCCGCGACAGTGCGGAGGGAGCCACACTACCCAGGGAGAAATCGATTAGGTCGGCTGGAAAGTGACCGTTAAAGTCATTGTTCATGAAAAGATGACAAAAGTGAGGCTAAATGGAGTGGCTGACTAGCATTTAAGACAAAATTTATGGCTTAGATCCTTGAAAATTTGCCGCCAATAAGGTATTAATGAACCGATTTTGGGGGGAACGGTCAGATTTGAATTAAAAATGCACTATAAATTACAAGTAGCTACCCAGCGAAAACACTTGGCATTTTGAGTATTCAGCTGTTGAGCTCTCAAGTGCCTATGAATCGTGAGAAATACGAGCTTCTGATAGTTTCTGGGGTATTTTCCACTTTTCCAGTGGACACACAAGAATTCTTGTGGAAGATAAGGTCAGTGCCTTGAAGGGAGTTGGACTGAACCTGGCAGTGCTTCCGCGCAAAGCACTCCACCTCTTGCAGGATGGAGTAATTACAAAGATGAGGGTCCATGAGCACCACACCCTCCAGGTGAACAACGAACATAGGATAAATGATGAACAAATGGCCCTAAAGAGAAATGTTGCCATCGTCGCTGAGGATGAGATAATCGACTAGAGAAAGAAGATCATGCAAGTCATGGAGGAGGCATGCAGAATGGTCCCAGAGTTGGCCATTTCGAAGGAGAAGCCAGTGGAGGTCCGCATCCACAAATTTTCCATAGGGTTGTGCGACACTCAGATAGAGATGGCACGGGTTCAGTTGGAGCTGAACCTACAGATTACAGGGCTCTAGTTGAGGGCCCAAACTTCAACACCGCTAGAGGTAAAGGAACAGTAGGTGGCCGCTATCACAGAAGTAGTCGCGACGGTGGAGAGTGCAGTAGAAGACTGCACATAGTTGTTCGAGCAATCATTTGAGGTCCTAACCAACTTGTAGGAGGACCTAAACATCCAAAGGCTAGAGACGGAACTGTATGAATTCCAACAACGCTATGACGAAGTTAAGGACACAATGCGAACCGTTGCGCTGACACAGAGGTTAGCCAAGCTACAGGAAGCCAAGCAACTGAAGGAACAGGTGGACGTAGTGCTGCACAAGGAAGCAGTGCTGAAGGCGTGACTAAAGCCCTGGCTGGAGGAAGCTTACACAGTCACAAGAAACATTGAAGGCAAGCTTGCGACTCTGCAAGCGACACAACAAAAGATTTAGGCTAATAGTGCAGGAGTAGTAACCGAGAAGACAGTTGAAGATGCGAAGCAGGCAGCAACTCAGTGCATGACCGAAGTTGCGGTCATTTGGGTCGAGTTGGACGGGCTTCACGCAAAGATGTCCACACCTACTGAGTGACTTGAGGATGGGTCATGATGATTGTGTTGGGGTCCTATTGGAAGTGGGATCCCCCAAGGGTAGTTTTGGGGCTAAAAGACCATGTTTAAGTCAATTTTTGTAATATAATTGTAAAGACTCCACATTTTATGGTCGCGGAGTGCAAAGGTATTATGGGTAAAAAAGGGTATTCCACCCTTAGTTTTGTAAAGTAAAGTCGATTGTAAGAGACCTACCCATGGTCCGCAGACTATGGGATTGTATAGAAAGAGCTAAACTCTAAGTAGTTTAAGGAGATAGAAGATGGAAGATAATGTAATAGAGTGATAGCTCTGAAGAAGAAGTCTAAGTCTTAGGTCGTAGCGTAGGTAGAGGCTGTGTTGCTGAGTGTGCAGAGGCCTAGGGAAGAATTCCACAGATGAGTGCGCGGACCCCAACAGCTGTGTGCGCAGGGCGGACAGAAGTTGTAACACTTGGAAGATATTAATAAAAGGAGATATTCTGCAATTTCTGTGTCTTTGTTCTGTTGATGCATTTGGATATTTTATGTATGAATTTCCTTTATTATGCTTATATGATGTGCGAATGAATGCAATTACATTGAATAATTGAACGCAATTACGAATATCTGCTTATGCGGTGTTAACTTTAAGTATTTGATGAGATAAGCAAATCACTTAGAATAATTAGGGAATCTACACGACACGATGCCATAGTAGTGCGAAAGTACCTGAGCAGCAGATTAGGGTTGTGTGAAGGTCGACTGTACCCTTTCACGATGGTACGGAAGAACGAAATAGAGGGCTTATCTTGCAAGCCCTAGAAAGAAGAAACCTGCGCAAAGGCAGGGATATAAGGAATCAAACGACATCACAACCATCTCAGGGTGTGGAAACTTGGTTCCAACATCCCCCCATACTGCTTCGGGCGAGACTTCGATTTGCGCTCCGTGGGCTAATGCCGAAAGGGCTAGTAGTGTAGGTATTTGTTTAGCTAATTAACGCTGAACCTGGTTCAGGCCTCCTCAATCCAACACCTAATAACTCATATTTTTACCAACTAGGAATAAAATGAATGCCAAGAACAAAATGATGACTAGAACACTGATTTGAGGACATAGAAAACTATTTGGGTTAAATAAACCATGTTATGTCAAAGCTGTCACAAAAAGAAAAATGAATATCTCTTCCTGATAACCCATATTTTTACCAACTAGGAATAAAATGAATTCCAAGAACAAAATGAATGCCAAGAACAATCACCTAAGGACATAGAAAAATAGTTGGGTTGAAGAAATTGTGTTATGTCAAACCTATTATAAAATTAAAAAGGAATAGCTCTTCCTAATAACTCATAAAAATCATCTAAGAATCAATAAAGAAGTTAAAACCCTTCCAATAATGATTTTCAAATCCGAGATGTATTTAGTTGCAATATATAGATAAAGCACTGATTGTTTTTGCTCATTGATTACAAAGGACAATGAATTTCCTTGTTTTCTAATACAATTTTTTAAAATTAGAATTTTGTTGTAACTCTGCAGGTTGTTGCAGCCATACCAAGAGTTTCTATTTCATATCTTACAAGGAACAAGATGAGGAGGGGCGAGGGGGGCCCAACTGCGGTCCAGTTCATCAGATGAGGATAGGGGGGGTGATGTGAATGCTCCCAATGCGCCCAGTAATGTCGTTGAAAAGGACATTGTGGTGGCAGATCATGTTATCCCACCATCAACCATAGAGTCACCTTCAACCACAGTGCAAGGTGCAATTTCAACAAAGAAAATCAGTGCCATCAAAGGCTGGAAAAAGAAAGACATGCTAGCTACAATTGATGACATCAAGTTTAAGGGACATTCAATCCGTGCCTCTGCAAAAAAACATGGTATTGTTGCCTCTAACATACATTATTGGATAAATGGGTTGACTAATACAAAGCATAGAGGGCCTGTTACAGTTATGTCTGAAGAGGAGGAGGCCAAGGTGGTTGAGTGGTGTAAAGAGATGGCCCAATTGGGACATGGGATAGAACTTATACAACTTAAATCCACAATAGCTGAAATCTGTCAGAGGAGGCCAAACCCCTTTATAGATGGGTTTCTTAGTAAATCATGGTGGAGTGGATTTAAAAAAAGGCATCCAGACCTTGTGCTATGTATACTTGAGGGCCTTGATAGAGATAGGGCTTTAAATATATGCCCTGCAATTGTGTCCAAGTGATATAACACTCTTTCTGTTGCATATGAGCAACACTCATATGCCCTAGACCATATATGTAACTGTGATGAAATAGGCTTACGGGAAGGAAGGAATTGTGGTATGTGGGTAATTTCCAAGAGAGGGAGCATAAATGTGCCTAATATTTTTGACTAATACAAAGCTTAGAGGGCCTGTTACAGTTATGTCTGAAGAGGAGGAGGCCGAGGTGGTTGAGTGGTGTAAAGAGATGGCCCAATTGGGACATGGGATAGAACTTATACAACTTAAATCCACAATAGCTGAAATCTGTCAGAGGAGGCCAAACACCTTTATAGATGGGTTTCTTAGTAAATCATGGTGGAGTGGATTTAAAAAAAGGCATCCAGACCTTGTGCTATGTATACTTGAGGGCCTTGATAGAGATAGGGCTTTAAATATATGCCCTGCAATTGTGTCCAAGTGATATAACACTCTTTCTATTGCATATGAGCAACACTCATATGCCCTAGACCATATATGGAACTGTGATGAAATAGGCTTACAGGAAGGAAGGAATTGTGGTATGTGGGTAATTTCCAAGAGAGGGAGCATAAATGTGCCTAATATTTTTCCTAAGAGAAGGGAGTGGATCACTATTATTTCTTGTGTCAATGCAATTGGTTCTTCAATCCTAGGATTTTATATATTCAAACGTAAAACACAACTAAAAAACTATATATAGAACTATGAACCAGGTGCATGCATGGTAGCGCATCCCCATGCATGGATGACAAAGTAACTATTCCTGATTTGGCTTTGTCACTTTGTTGCATATGTACTAGGTGGTTTCTTGCCTGAAAATAGACACCTACTAATTTAGATGGCCATGGAAGCCACATGGTTGTGCAAACAATGGAGGAGGCCAACAATTTTGGCATTGACACATTAACATTGCCGGATCATACCACTCATAGATTGCAACCCCTTCATGTTAGCGTGTTTGGGTCATTCAAGAATTACTTTAGGGTCGAGTTAGCTTCATGGATGGCATAGAATACAAGGGTGGAAGTAAAGGTTTTAGCTAGCTGAGCTTGCAAGTAAAGCATTTAAAATGGTTCTCACAACTTCTGATATCAAGGCTGGATTTAGGAGGACTGGTATATGGCCACTTAATGTTGATGCTCTTATGCATGATATTGGTTGTAGCCAAGCATTTTATGTGGAAGGTCAAGAAGTAGAGAACTTACAAGACCATGTTGATGCCCAAGAATATGTTGATGTTGCTGAAGGTATAATGTACCTTTATGAAGGGCACTTATGTGGTGATGATGATGAACATGTGAGTGAGACACAGTTCAATCATGAACCAACTATCAATATCATGGAGGCTGTCACACCCACTGAACCACATGCCAATTCTGCATGTGATATTCCATATGAGGCAGTTGATGAAGCGAATGAAAATGCAAACCTGATTTCAAATGATAATGCAACAAGATTAGATAATGAGAAATTGAGCATGTCAAACCAGGTAAGCCCACTGTCATGGTTGGCAGAGGCCATGATGAATATCAACACACATAATGTGTCTACCACCAATGAGGAAATCATGGACATGCCTTCACAACCATCAGAGTTGAACACCGAACTTGTTCATTATTTTGTGGAAAATGGTTCACTGGAAGAGGAGCCTATTCAACATGAAGTACCTGAAGAGGCGAACAATGGGGGCCAAGAAAAGTGTCATATCCTGGGGAGCATGGGACAATAAATCAGAGAATACTTGGCACATTCCTAAAACTACCAGTAGAGAGAGTGAAGGCCTCATCAAGGAACTCAACTGTAGATTGTCTTCGTTTGGGGAGGAGTTCACAATTTCTCACATTTGAAGATTATATGAAATTATTGTTTGAGTCTAAATGTAAAAAAAGTGAAATTTAGGAAACTAGAAAGAGAAAGAAGGACTTGGCCAAGGACAAGAGAGCTGCAAGGATTTTAGCAGCAGAAGCTTGATCAAAGGAAAGGTTGGAAAGACGAAAAGCAAGGGAAGATAAGGAACATAAAAAAAAGTTGGCAAGGCAAGAGAGGTAGGCAAGAAAGGTTCAAGAAGTGTTGGAAAGAGGAGGAGGGGTGACAAGCAGGGAAGTCTATGGTCCAAGCCAGTTTGAGACAAATAGGATGATGTCCAACATGTTGGGCCACATTGTAGAGCACACACCATCATACCAAGAGCTGATTAACATCCAAGTCCCCGTTATCATCTAGGGGTTGTGCCCACCTCATATACCCCTACCAGTGTAGGTTTAAATCCTAACTGTGTTTATATGACACCTACACTCAGTGCTGGGGTTAGTAACACAAGTGGGCACTTGGGCTGCTCAGTCCCTCCATGGCTACAAGGATAAAATTGGAGTCAAGGATGTGGTGAAATTCAAGCACATCATAATCAACCGATCTTGGGTAGTCCACCATACTTGGGTCAAGAAGGAGACTCAACAATTTTGGGCAATGCAAGAAATGGAGACCATCAAGCATAAGGGTGGCATGAATTAATTTTTGTAACCACTTCGCAATGTGAATTTGGTAAGGATGAAATATGTTGATTGGTCTCATAGTATAAGCTAAACTTATACAAAATTAAGGATTATCTAGTTCATCAGATTGAGGATTGCAAATGATAAAAATACCATTCTCTTTTACATAGTTACATCTAGTTTTACTTGATTTGAGAATGTTTGTTATGATGTGTAGATAATTGAACTATGTTTGAATAATTTAATCAAAGTTAGATCAATTGAATTCAAGATTCTGAACTATATTGAATTTGAATTGGAATTATGATTTGAAAATTATTTTTATTTCGGTGTGAAGATCAAACTACAACAAGTATGACCAAGATAATCATTTAATTTGGTAATTACTTGATGAAAGGAAACATAATAAAGAAGGAAAATAAGTGAACATAAATCACAAGTAGTTACCAATAGAAGATACTAATAACTAGTGAGAAACTGAGCATGAGGGGATTCAGCAAGAGACAAAGAGATCTATAATATCTATCCAGTGGAAGAGATTTGTTCCTATTTCAAGAGAGGTTATATATTGCACATATAATGATAAAAAATTACCACACTATAATTAGGATCATTACAAACATATTCACCGTTGAATAATAAGTAGAAGCTTCACTGTATCTCTTTCCACCATGGGGAACCTCAACATTATGGACCATTTTCATTTTCAAAGGAAGGATCTGCCTCGGAGCATTTGGTTGAGAAATGCAATGGAAACCAACCCTCTATCTTCTTGTAGAGGGATTAAACAAAAGAATCCCTTTTTTCTCACTAAAGGAAATTCAAGAGAAAATAATAGAAAGTAAAAATCAATCGAATCTAGTTTGAAAAAACATTGCAAAGGAAATAGAACTAAATGAAGTTTGGACTAGGTAGACGCAATATTTATAAATGGACTCATGTATCTAACTATAAATCTAACAAATGTATAAGAGAGGTTATATATTGATTGTTGTGGAAAGTTAAGACCAATGGCATCTATGGATACCAATGCACTATAACACTATATCCCAATTAGACAAATTGTTCGTCTAATGCCAAACCCAACACTCAAATTAACCATTCTTCTACCTTTTGAAGATTTGAATACATGCATATGTTCCAGCACTCTTGTGAATAATACACCAGTGGTACATGACTCATTTGAGCAATTAACATGAGTATCATGTTTTCTTCTCTGTCATTGTTTTCCTAGTTGAATGACCCATATATATATATATATATATATATATATATATATATATATATATATATGTTAATTATATGTTAATTGTTTCTTGGCTGCAGTGATCCTAATAAGAATGGGAAGTGCTTCATATCCTTTAAGTTCTGAATAGTAGAGTTTGTTCTACAATTTTACGTTTTGTTAATTCATTCTTAGGTGGCTATAATGAATTAACAAAACGTAAAATTGTAGAACAAACTCTACTATTCAGAACTTAAAGGATATGAAGCACTTCCCATTCTTATTAGGATCACTGCAGCCAAGAAACAATTAACATATAATTCATAGGTTGATAAGCAATGGATGTATGTACATGGGATATTGATGTTGTTTTTGAATTGTAAAGAACACAGGGGATGGCTGTAGTGGTGCTGGTAGTTGAGGCATATGAAAGAACAAGTCCAAAGGATGGTTGTTTGTGACTGCCTACACTCTGTATAGAGCATTCAAAGAAATCTCGAGCAAGCCAATGATTTAGAAATTATGAATAGTGTTGTTTTTGTCTACTAGTGATTCCATCGATGAATAAATGGGTTGTACAATGTGGTATACACAAATTAAAGATCAACCGAATCCAGTTTGAAACAACATTGCAAAGGAAATAGAAATAAATGAAGTGTGGACTGGGTAGATGCAATATTTATAAATGGACTCGTGTATCTAACTATAAATCTAACAAATGTATAAGAGAGGTTATATATTGATTATTGTGGAAGGTCAAGACCAATGCCAGCTATGGATACCAATGCACTATAACACTATATCCCAATTAGACAAATTGTTCATCTAATGCCAAACCCAACTCTCAAATTAACCATTCTTCTACTTTTTGAAGATTTGAATACATGCATATGTTCCAGCACTCTAGTGAACAGTACACTAGTGGTACATGACTCATTTGAGAAATTAACATGAGTATCATGTTTTCTTCTCTATCATTGTTTTCCCACTTGAATGACCCATATAATCTCTCTCTCTCTCTCTCTCTCTCTCTCTCTCTCTCTCTCTCTCTCTCTCTCTCTATATATATATATATATATATATATATATATTTTCTTAGGTGGCTATAATGAATTAACAAAACGTAAAATTGTAGAACACACTCTACTATTCAAAAGTTAAAGGATATGAAGCACTTCTCATTCTTATTATGATCACTACAACCAAGAAACAATTAACATATAATTCATAGGTTGATAAGAAATGGTTGTAGGTACATGGCATATTGATGTTGTTTTTGACTTGTATAGAACACAGGGGATGGCTGTAGTGGTGCTGGGAGTTGAGGCATATGGCAGAACAGGTCCAAAGGATGGTTGTTTGTGACTGCCTACACTATGTACAGAGCATTCAAAGCAATCTCAAGCAAGCTAATGATTTAGAGATGAAACATCATTGCAAAGGAAATACAACAGCTAGACAATCTTGGAATAAAATCTTTTCCCCTTACATGTATTCAATCATCAAGTTTACTAAATCAAAATGAAAGAAGTTCAAGACCCTGTGGAAAATTATGCCTACGAACCCTTATAAACATAGGTTATATATATATATATATATATATATAATACTGAATCTTCAAATAACTTTTTCATTTGAGGTAGGAGGTGGCCAGGAACATCAAGAGAGTATCTAAATGGAGGAAGTGAGTCTATCGCAATGCCTACAAACTCCAAAAGAGAAAATACCCCCCAACAACAAGTACAACTCGGAGGGTTGGCTAAGGAAATAGACTCCAAAGAGAAATAGGCCAAGTATGGAGACTACTGATGGATGAGGAACTTCCTATGAGAATAAAATCATCCATGTACAAATCTAGAATACAAATATTTTCTCCTTGTCTCTAAGTGTAAACAGTGGGATATGATTGGTAGTGACTGAACCTTGAAGAGATAAAAAAAAATTGATCCATATTTTTATACCAAGCCCTGCCCAAAAAACTCATTGAAAACCCACAACCCAAAACCCACAAAACAACTCAACTCATTGACAACCCACAACCCAAAACCCACAAAACTCAAAACCCATAAAAAACCCACAAAACTCAAAACGCATACAAAACCCACACAGCTGAAGCTAAATTTTAGAAAATTAGCCAAAACCCACACAGGTGAAGGTGTTTAAAAACACATACACATGCAAAACAAAGGCACAATAATCTAATTCGGCTAAATGTGTTAAAAAACATAGGTATTCAGGCTGGTAGGACAATGTCCTACCTTCCAGTCATCCAGTCATCGTTTCATCAGATTTCTCCATGCCAGCAAGCCATAGGAACCCCATATGCTCCAAAAACCATAGCTTAGACTGCAACAACCTACAAGACAGCATCAAACATGGTTAGATATCCCCAAACCTGCAGAAAACATGTGAAATTCAACCCAAAAGCTCATAAATTTACCTAGAAACCTGAAAAATCCCTTCAGAGTGTGAAACGACCATGTCCAACACCAAGCCATGATAAATCTACCACAGGGATGAACGCAGATGAATAATGAGCCAATAACACCAAACGGGGAAGAAAAACCAAGTGAAAAAACAAGACAAAATGGACGAACACAACCAAACAAACTCCAACACGACCATCTCTTATACTCCATAAACCACTACCCACATCGTCGAGGACTGTTATGGCACTAACCACCATTGGAGCAGTGGCACACAACTACGCGGCAGCACAAAAGGACAACAACAAGACTCGAACCCAAATGCACAGTACATAAAACAACCCACAAACACTATGCCGTTACAAACCCTAAACGCCTTGTTAACTTGCTGAATAGGTGGGCATGTATGAACAATAGGTGGACACATGCAAGGATCATGTTCCATATGATGGGTGAGGGTGCTAGCATGGTGTTATTGTGGTCTGGCGTGGAGGTGGTAAAGTACTGCTGGCTCTCCCTTATCGACTTTTTTTCGAATCAATATTTTTTTAGAATAAAAATAAGGGCGTTCAAGAGATTCAAGATTGATAATTATATGACGATCATGAAGAGAAACAGGTCAGTGCTAGCCCAAGAAATATAAATATAATGATGCCTTTATATTTTCCTATCCTAGAAACCATGTTCGCTGCAACCAGTGTGAGCTTGATGACAGGAAAATATAGCCCTATGCATCGAATAGTATAAATTAGGTAGTGTGATTTGATTGTTGGACGACTTCTTCATACCCAACTATAAGGAATGAATTTCCATGATGATCAGAGTTGTAGGGTCACCAAACATATTTATGCATCGGAGCATCAACCATTCATGAGCCTTATTATAATAATCAATGTTGTAGCAATGGTGCATCCACATTATACAATGGAAATGAGAACCTACCATAGGCAACCAATATTACCCTTTCCTATATCCTACAAAAATTGAAGACGCACTGACATAGGCTTAGTAGCAAACTGAGATCAACTTGATACAATATTTTCCAACTCAACATGATCAAGCATTTGAGTAGTTAATATTTGTTAATCCTATTGCTCAACTAAATTGATAATAAAAAAGGAAAAGGAAAATAGAAGGTTAACTAGGGATAGGATGGAAACCCTCATAATCAAAACATGTAAGCTACGTGAAATGATAACATTGGAAACCATAACCAGAATAATAATATCCAACGAAGGCAAGGGAAAGAAAGGAAACTTATGTACAAAATTTATTTATGTGTTATATGTGGTGAATATGGTCATCATATCTAGCACTACCCCCAAGTTATGGACTTTAAATAGATGAAGAAATCAATGTCCAATCAAGGTCTTGCACCCAAAAAAGGGGGCACTACCTCTTCAACAAATCTTCCTTGAACCACAAGAACTAGGAGTGCTACACAACCATTTCCCTTAATAAGGAATTGTAGCTACTCTTTCTCTGAAGCAAGTGTCCATGTCTATTGGATACATTCTCTTGGTGAGGTGGACATATTTTAGGGATGTCCACTACCCAAAATGTTATTTGTGCTAGTTATTTTAATCATACACTCTTCTGTGATTGCATTCAAGTATTACAATGATCTACACAGTACCAAATCTTCACTCAAAAGACTCGGGCACAACCAAACCATTCCACCTTGTCATAATAGTTGGTCCCCTCTGTAGATGGGGCATTGGATTTATGGCATGCAATCCCCCATCTAGCAATGGCCATGAGTATGTCATTGTCACTATCAATTACTTTACAAAATGTGTAGAAGCTATGATAAAATTTAATAACAGAACAAACAAAGCAACCTACTTCTTCTTTAAGCATGTCATCAACCATTTTGGGATCCCCAAAGAACTTGTATCAGAACACAAAATGCATTTTTAGAATGAATAGTTTTAGGATTCTTGACTTTGTTGATTTTAACCCATGAGTTTGCTTCACCTTACTATCCACAGTCTAATGGCCAAGTTGAGGTTGTCAACAAAGTCCTTAAAACGATGTTCCAATGGACAATGAAAAACACAAGAACAATTGACATCATACATTTCCTTCACCCTTTTGACCTATGGAATGACCATTAATACCATCACTAGTTTTACCGATTTCCACCTTTTACATGGTGTGGGGGACGTCCTAGCCATTGAATGTAATATTCAACCCTTCATATGATAGTAAATGTTTTTCCTAATAATTTATATCTTTAATAATTCTTCTTGTGTTAGATGGAATCAATGAATATAAGTTCTCATCATTGCAAAATAATGAAACTATCAAAAAGTAGTCCAATGCCACCTTTGATTGACAAATTCCCCCTTATTCTTTTGATGAGGGTGACCTCATTCTGGCACATGATGTTGCAAATGATAACTTATGCCTTGGAAAGTGCGGGACTCTTTGGAGAGGCCCATTAATTGTTAAACACTACCTAAGCTAAGGTACATACATCCTAGCCTGCCTAAATGGTGCTTTCCTTAAGGACCTAATCAATAGGTTACACCTGAAAAATTATATCCTTAAGAAGGTCCCATTATACCTTTCTTTCTATTTTTGTCCATTCTTCTACTTTTATTGCATTTCAACATTTGATTTTTTTTTCCTTATCATGCCTTTGATTAACCCCCCTAATCTTGTATCTTTCTTTAAGTTTTCCAGATGAATAATCTATCAATATATCACATTGGTTTTATTGATGATGTTTATCAATGGACTCAAAATATCACCTCAACGATTTGGGCCATTTATGACCCTTCACACACACTACTTCAGTGTAGTGGCATATGTATAAGGCTTTGTTACGAAACCAAATCACACAGAGATAGAAAAGATAGATCAATGCCTTAGAAATAAGCCTCTTCGAGGGGGCAACCTCCTTTACATTACACAAATGAATAATTCTTGGATGATACAAATGACAAGACCTCCTTTCTATATATAGGAGTCTAAGGGGTCATAATATAATCAGAGTCAACATAACAATAATAATGTAAGGGCACAATAATAACAATAGTGGGCTTCTATGGGGCACAATAACAACAATATGGGGACTACACGGGCACAACAATATAATAAGGGGGTTGTATTAATAACAATAAGGGGTTACACTAGTAGTATCGGGACCTAACATGCCCCTCTCCTTCAAAAAGTGTTGTCCTTAACGATTGAGCAGTTCTTGATGCTTCTGTATAAAATTCTTGTCCTCCCATGTGGAATGTTCAGCGAGTAAGTTATTCCACTTGATGAGATACTCTGAAATTGATCGATTTCATAGTTGTCGGGTTCTTGTTTATGTAACTGCTCCAGGCTCCAATATGATTTTTCCTTCCTCGTCAAGTTCTGGCAATATTGTTTGAGCTATGATATTCTGCAACTTTTGAATGAGTGGCCACACTTCTTCATCCTTATTCCATTCATCCCTTCCTTCATTTATCCAATCTGGTCAGATAATAGAAATAACACAAAACAACGCTTGCACATCCTCATCCTTTCTTGAGAGTGCATCTGCAACAACATTTTGCTTTCCTTTTTTGTCAATGATTTCAAAGCCATAACCTAACATATTTGTGACCCATTTTTTTTGTTCTTCTAAAGATAATATTTATTCTAAAAAGTATTTAAGACTATCATGATCCATTTTTACCTTGAAGTGTCTTCCCATTAGGTAAGGTCGCCATTTCTTAAGTGCATGTAGTATCGCCAAAATTTCCTTCTCATAACTAGCTTGCTTGAGATGTAGCTGTAAAAATACCTGATCGCCTACATCAAAACTTCTTTCACTGTGATGTTGATCTACCTGTTGTTTCATTTGATTCTACACCAAAGTGGCATTATCCTTTAAAAGTTGGAGAACTTGTTGTTGATGCTCGATGTGATCTTTCACTACTTGAATCTTTTTCTTCTTGATATGTCCTTCTATCTTGAGAGTTTGAGGAGTGGTAATTTCTTCAAATGCATTACAAGATATGGTCGGATTCATTTCTTGATGCTCGATGTGATCTTTCACTTCTTGAACATTTTTCCTCTTGATATGTCCTTCTATCTTGATAGTTTGAGGAGTGGTAATACTAGCCAATGAATTACAAGATATGGTCAAATTCATTTCTTCTTTCTCGATGTGATATTTCACTTCTTGAACCTTTTTCTTTTTAATATGTCCTTCTATCTTAAGAGTTTGAGGAGTGGTAATTCTTGCCAATGCTTTACAAGATATGGTCAGATTCATTTGTTCTTTCTCTGGGGTTGGTTGTTGGTGTATATCCTATTCTTTTGATGTTTCTTGATCCTTTTCTTCCTCCTCTTCACAATCAATGTAAAATAATTTCTTCTCAGCACACTTATGACTTTTAACGTATTTGTTATCACAATTGTAACAAAGCCCTTTTGCTCCTTTTTCTTCCAATTATTGTGGTGTCAACTTTGTAGGTTGTGGAAGGCTAGGAGAAACAAAACTTCCATATTTGTAGGTGTGAGGGGTAGACTTCCTTGTTTCCATAATTTTTCTTTCCACTTTTCTTGCCGACTTGAATTCTGTCTCTAATGAATTAGGTTCCCAAAGATGAACATCATGTTGAATGATTAGGTTCCCAAAGACGAACATCATGTTGAATGTTATCCTTTAAAGTCCCTATGGAGACATCAATCCTCTGCTTCTCTGGAATATAATTTTCCCTTATATTCAATTTTTGAAAGTCCTCAATGTGCTCTTCCATTGAACACTTTTTTTTGAGATTTATCAATTGACTAAAGAAGGTGTTTCTCTTGGTATCCTCATAATGTGTTGTCATTTCCTCCGTGAAAATTGACCATGTGACAAGTGGTTTTCGAGAACAACGCCCTTTATATCGTAAAAATTTATTTGGTTCTTAATAATTAGATGCAATACATACCTTTTGTAATAGTGGTATACCATGTAGATCAAAATATTTCTCCATCTGTAGTATCCAATTTACCGGATCCTTTCCATAAAACTTCCTCATCTCGCTTTTTCTTGATTTTAGGAGCTCAATCTTGAAACGACTTTAAATATGTAATTCTGGATCTTTAAGTTATGAAATTTCGGCCTGTAAAAGCCCTCTAAGTCCTCTTTCTAACTCTGAAAGTCTGATCACAATTGGATTCCCGAAGAAAGATTTATTCCCAATATCCCGCGATGACCTAATTATAGACTAGTTCAGTAGAGTGAAATTGTACAACATGCCATGTGTCACTTTTTCAACCTTAGGTTCTGAAAATTATACCCAAACAAAATACAGTTTGTCTTATTTCTGTAAATTATTACAAAATTTCAATCTGATGCTTAGAGAGAAAGTTATGACGATTTTCCCAAGGTCACCTATTCAGGATGTAATTCAGTAGTCTACAAAAACCCTAACTTCCTCAGATCATATATCCGAAAATATAGTGCGCCAAGATTGGAAATTCAGACCCGAGGTTTAGACTGCTTTTTTGTCAAATGGGTTTTCCTTTTAGCTTCTGAAACTTCGTAGTGAAAACGGTATAGAAACAATTCCACAATGACCTGTTTTAGATGAAATTTTGGAGCTTGCCAAAACTCTAACTTCCTCAGATCATATCTTTGAAACTATAGCGAGACAATATATAAAATTTGGACCTAAGGTTCAACGCGATTTCATATCAAATGGGTTTTTTTTCCCACTTCTGCAACGATGAGCTGTTTGGAGCAGCGAAACCCTAGAATCCAAAGCTCTGATACCAAATGTTATGAAACCAACTCACATAAAGATAGAAAAGATAGATCAACGCCTTAGAAATAAGCCTCTTCGAGGGGGCAACCTCCTTTACATTACAAAAATGAACAATTCTTGGATGATACATATGACAAGACCTCCTTTCTATATATAGGAGTCTAAGGGGTCATAATATAATCAGAGTCGACATAACAATAATAATGTAAGGGCACAATAATAACAATAGTGGGCTTCTATGGGGCACAATAATTACAATATGGGGACTACATGGGAACAACAATATAATAAGGGGGTTTTATTAATAACAATAAGGGGTTACACTAGTAGTATAGGAACCTAACAGGCTTGCCACAAATAACCAAGAAAAATAAGCTATCATAATTTAATTTTTAGCTAATGTCACCGACCTCCATATCCAATTCCTTAACATATGCATGGATTCCTAACTCATCGTTTTACATTTTAATAATGTTTACCATGTATGTGATCCCTACCTATTAAAAATACTTCCAAGCTAAAATTCTATCAAGGAATTTTGAATCCATGAAATTCATATATATTTTTGGAAGTAAAAACCATTTTGTAGGAAATATTACAGATGACATTTTAAACTACCGTTTGTTCCGTTAGGAGCATTTTTCATTATGACTAATCTCATAAACGCATACATGTTAATATTTGTTGTCATGATCATCAAAATAAAGCATGCACATAAAAAAACATTATAGGACATCACATCATCACGGAAATGGGGTCAAGAGTCATTAAAAACATGTCCATGATCTTAACTCCATTTATGTGATGATGTGATGTCTATAATGCTTTATTTATGTAAATTGTTTCTATTGATGACAGTGATAACAAATATTGACATGTATGCATTGATGAGATTAATAATTATGAACAATTCTCGTAGTGTGTGTGTTTGTGTATCATTGGTTATAAAAATATCATAAATCTAGTCAACCCTCACTTGTGCTACATAAAAAATAAGTTAATTCACATACAAACAGGTTGTTGGGTGTGGAGCCTGATTATCTTTTTTATTTAGAGGTATCGCCACATTGGACCCCTATTCGTAATGTCGCGGCAATGTCACCTGTAAAATGTACACTGCAAGGGGAGTCCAGGGGGGGACCATGCGAGAGGGGGGGGGGGGGGGCGGGCTGCGTGGCATTGGGAGCCCCCCCTGGTGGGGGATCGAGGGAAATGCTGCTGAAGCTAAAAATAGATGTAAAATTGCCTTGTAAAATGTTGTAATTTCTTAGTCAATCTGGGCCATTCATTAGGCGGATATTTGATGGTAGAAGTTATGTTTAATTTAGGGTTTTTTTCCCAAAAGGCAACCCCTTGTTATATATGAGGGAATTGTATTGCGTCTATGTAGATCTGTATTCCGAGTGAGAAAGAGAGAGGAGATTGTGTGAGAGCAAAGAGGGAATTACATCGGATCTATTTTAGGTTGTATCTCTTCATTTTGCTAGATAATATAAAAGGAAGGACTGGCTATTTCTCCGTGGACGTAGCCCAAATTGGGTGAACCATGTATATCTGTGTCTCTCTTGTTTGATGTGTTTTCTATGTTTATATTTCTGCAATATATTTTATGTGTTCCATTTCTCTGTAATATATAATCTTCTAACAACTGGTATCAGAGCCGAAGGTCTATTTAGCTAATAAACTCGTAGGAGAGAAGGGTTCCTGGTTCGAGTGGGAGAAATAGCAGAAGATGGTAGGTTTAGGGTCGAAACATTTAACGGGCAAAACTACCAGTTGTGGAAGATGCAGATGGAAGATTATCTGTATTAGAAAGATTTGTATCTACCATTGAGCGGAAAGGCAAAGAATCCGACGAGTATGACAGACACAGAATGGGATATTCTCGACAAAAAGGCACTTGGAACAATACGACTGTGGCTAGAGGCGTCAGTAGCCTTTAATATTTCAAAGGAAACGACAACAGAGGGTTTAATATTGGCATTGGCCAAATTATATGCCTCGGCCTCAAATAAGGTATTTCTTATGAATCATTTATTTAATATTAAGATGTTAAAAGGTGGATCTGTTGCTGATCATTTAAATGAATTTAATACAGTTACGAGTTAGTTAAGTTCTGGAGGGTTAAATTTTGATGACGAAGTTAGGGCTCTATTATTTTTGTGCTCATTGCCAGAAAGTTGGAATGGTTTAGTTATGACCATTAGTAACTCTGTCTCTGGATCTAGTAATTTAAAGTTTGATGATGTTGTCGGTGCAATTATTAGCGAGGAAATGCAACGGAAAAGCTCTGGTGAGACATCAGGTAATGATTTGACTGCAGAGACTAGGGGAAGAAAAATGGAAAGAGGAAAGAGCCCAGAATATCACAGTAAGTCAAGGAAAGGTAGATCCAAGTCTAGATTGGGTATAGTGTGCTAGAAATGCGGGAAGAAAGGACACTTGAAGAAAGACTGCAAGTCTTGGAAGGGAAAATAAGGAGATGCGCAACAAGAAAACAACCATGAAGTGAATGTGATAGGTGATGTGTTTCAAGATGCTTTGATTCTTTCATTAGAAAATATTATTGATCCTTGGGTGGTAGATTCAGGGGTCTCATTCCATGCCACACCTAATAGGAATCATTTCCATGATTATGTTCAAGGAGATTTTGGATAGGTACGATTAGGTGATGATAAACCTTGTAAAATCATTGGAATGGGTACAGTTTTCATAAAACAGCAGAATGGAAATCAATGCCTATTGAAGGAGGTAAGGCATTCTCCAGATCTGAAGAAAAATCTGATTTCAATAGGGCCGTTGGGAGGTGAAGGTTGTGTAACTACTTTTACAGATAAAACCTGGAAGGTCACTAAAGGAGCCCTGGTAATAGCAAAAGGGGAAAAGGTTGGTACATTGTATTTATGCAATGGTATTTCTAACTCTGTTAATGCTTTAACCTCTACAGGAGAAGATACGACATTATGGAAACATAGGCTTGGGCACATGAGTGAGAAAGGGATGTAGATTCTTCACTCAAGAAATTTTTTGTCAGGTTTGAAGCACATTGATTTAAAATTCTGTGAGAATTGTGTTTATGGAAAACGTAAGAGAGTCAGATTCCTCAGAGTTGGGAAAGAAAAGAAGAGCAAAAAATTAGAGCTTGTGCATACAGATGTATGGGGACCTACTCAGGTATCATCTCTTAGTGGTTCTCATTATTATGTTACTTTTATTGATGATGCAACCAGAAAAACTTGGATTTATTGTATTCAAAATAAATCTGATGTATTTGATAGTTTTAAGAAATAGAAAGTTTTGGTTGAAAATGAGACAGGTAAAAGGTTGAAGCATCTTAGATCAGACAATGGAGGTGAATATTGTAGCAAAAAGTTTGATAGGTATTGTTCAGAGAATGGAATTCCTATAGAAAAGACAGTTCTAGGAACACCACAAGAAAATGGTGTGTCAGAAAGGATGAACAGGACAATCATGGAGCATGCAAGGTG
This sequence comes from Pinus tabuliformis, assembly GCA_031772625.1. NCBI lineage: Eukaryota > Viridiplantae > Streptophyta > Pinopsida > Pinales > Pinaceae > Pinus > Pinus tabuliformis. Next base: position 44,955,844 of record CM062819.1, read on the forward strand.
CATGAGATTGAATGCAGGATTGCCTTTACAATTTTGTGTGGATGTTGTAGATATTTTTGTTTATATAATAAACAGAGGGCCTTCAAGTTCCTTGGATGGTGGTATTCCAAAGGAAGCATTGAAAAGTAAAAAGGTAAATTACTCATTTTTAAAGACTTCTAGTTGTGAAGCCTTTGTCCACATTCATAAAGAAAACATAACAAAGCTTGAGGAAAAATCAAAGAAATGTACCTTTATTGGATATGGTATTAATGATTTTGGTTATCACTTTTATGATTATGAAAAACACAAAATCATTAGGAATAGAGATGTCATATTCAATGAAAAGGTTTTCTATAAGGATTAGATGCATGAGAAGAAACAAGAAAAAAAAACAGAGAATACATAGTGCTTGATGAGATTACAGAAAAAGTGAAGGTCCCTGAAAATCATAATGATCAACAGTGAAAACAACAATAACAACTACAACAGCAACAAGCACCTCAAACAGCTGAAAGTGGTGTTAGAAGATCTACCAGGGTAAGTAGACCCCCTGAACAATACTCTCCTTCATTATATTATGTATTGTTGACTAATTTTGGTGAACCAAAATGTTATGAAGAAGTAGTGCAAGTAGAAACAAGGAAGAAGCGGGAGAAAGACATGAAAGAAGAGATGGACTCCTTACCACATAACCAGACTTGGGACTTAGTCAGGTTGCCTGCAAGTAAAACATCATTGCAGAATAAATGGGTTTATAGGTTGAAGAAAGAAGATGGAGGTAGAAAAATGTATAAAGCTAGACTTGTGGTGAAGGGGTTTGCACAGAAAGGGTATAAACTTTGATGAGATATTTTATCCTATTGTTCAAATGACTTCAATCAGAACTATTTTAAGTCTAGTAGAGCGCTGAAGATTTGCATCTTCAGCTTTAGATGTAAAGAGCAACCTTTCTCCATGGGGATTTGGAAGAAGAGATATATATGCAATAG